>CAXHUL010000248.1:265791-333448 GCA_964019695.1 Loripinus fragilis | reverse complement strand
AGTCGGCTGTGACTCCATGAGCAGACTGTGTGTTGTTCAAATGTTTAGAACCTGCGTGTTCTAGCCTAAATTTAATAATCTGCAAAATGTAAAGACCAAAGATGAAATGAGACTTGGAAACTTGTCATAGGTAAAGTGTGCCTCTTCCAACGACAGTAGGTCAGAAAACTAAATAAAGGTGGTCAAAGTTGTTCTTATTGCTATATGCTTGCGCAGGAACAAGACAATCAGACTTCCTGGAAGATATTTATCGCAAGTCAATGACGTAAAAGAATGTTTTCTGTATCCAAGATGGCCGCTGTCTGACGCAGTGGTTGTTTGATAGCAGAAGCAATTTTGGATAATACAAATTATTATCAGGATAAAAAGTCTGATAAAACAGATTAAAAAATGTAGGAAAGTCAATTCTAAATTTAGAGGTGCTCATACCTTTGCCCAATGTATATTATAAGAATCTATCATACTTGTGATGGTAGGAAAGAAAAATCCGTACCGAGGATCGCCGTTTGGCATCACGAGGCTTGCCAAGTGATGACACACGGTGATCTCGAGGGACGGATTTTTCTATCCTACTCTCACACGAATAATGGATTCTTTTTCTTGCTCACCACTGTTTTTATTTATATATTAATTAATTAGTTTATTATTTATTTTAAAATAAGCTTCCAGAAGTCCCTGAATACGCTAAGATGCAATTTCAAACGATAACGTTACTTGACGTCCTGGGTAAGATAACATGGGTAAGATAAGATTTTCTATCCCAGGGTAAAATCTCAGATATCCTTATCCAGTGTGCAAGAATGTTCAATCATCAACTTTATGGCGTCAGGCCAGGCGTTACACTTAATGGGTTTCTTGATTAAAAACTTTCATCCGATTCTCTTCAACAATTACGACTTTGGTCCATTATTACAGTAAAACCTGTGTAAAACGCCACTCAAAAATCGACAAAACAAAGATCTTAATGACTAATGGTAGCTTAATGAAGGTCGAAAGATTTGCAGAATGTTCCCCTTGTGGCATTCTGCAATACCTTTGACCTGCATTAAGTGACACTTGGTCTGGGAAAACCAATTGTCACTCTTTTTTTAGAGTGGCCGCTTTAATACAGGTTTTACTTCTTAAGTTGAATTTTACTTAAAAGATAAATACGGATAGTTTGTTTGTGTTGATGCTTTATGTCCCAATCAACTAATGTTCAGTCCTGTCGGGACGATTTCCTGGCTTCCTGGGTTGAACCAGTATTAAGCAGAGGATTAAGTGCCTAACACTCTAGCAACTGAGTCCCTGCGGTCCACTGAAAAAATGGATAGTTATATAGTATATTAGTTATACATTGTACCTACTCCTCTCGTAATGTGCGAATTTTAAAATGATGTAGATACTAGCTAACGGCTGCGCTTATGAATTTTTTTTTTCATTTTAATCGGACAAACTGTGATATATTTTACTTCACTTACCCAAAGGTCGAGACAAGGATATTTAAACTTAAATCATAACTTTTTTTCTTTCCCATCAGTGTAAACATGTGTTGTTGGTGCTCAAAAGAACCGACTCATTAAGACGGTTCTTTTGATCTCTTTCGAGTACCCATATCATATGTTTGTTTAGAGATTTAGAAAAATCTAAATTTCAATTCGCACTCTTATCTGGAGACCTGCTTACCATATATGAGTCCCAGACTTCATCCACTTGACAAGCTGTGCTGTGTTGTGCCGTTGTCCCTAGATATGTGTTCGTGTCCAGTAGAAGTGTTAAATCCTGAAATGCTGTACGCTCCTTACCGAACAAATAATCACCAATATTTATGCAGTGATCGCTAGGAATCTCAACATTAGCAGGCGTGTTGCACAGAAAGCAGAACACGTTTTTGTATGTCTCTACCCTATTTGCCAACTCTATTATCTGAAAATAGGTCCAGTTGTATTGTTTACAGGCAGCGACGATGTCAGAATCGTATTTCTCCCAAAGTCCTGTCGTGTTGCATTCTGAATAATCCGGAATAAAGCATGCGAAGGATTCCGCATGAGCTTTTTCTGAGCTTGGAAATTCGTTAACAATGTCACACCGATCGGAGATCAATGTAGATTTGAATGATGTATCTTGTGATAGTAGCTCGTAGCATGAGGTACGTATTGACCACTGTGTATACTCAGTCACCCCGTGACACTCTGCGCAATGCCTGTTTTGGTATATCATCCCAGTTTGTTTGTCTGAAACCAACACATAATCTTCTAGATTGTCCTCAATATATCCCTGGCATTTCTCTATAAGCGTTTTGTTGACTTCACTAGAGGGACATGTGTCTTCCATCCTGTAGCTTCTTGGTTCAATGTTAGATCTAAGTCCATGGTCATTCATGAAATCTTTGGTTAACGTCGATTTACAAGGCAATGCACGGATGTTATGGATCTTGCTTCTGTCTTTATCGGGACAACAATTGTCAAGCCTCCAACAGTCATTGTCACACGAGCAATGTGCACAACAGGATGTCCTTTCACTTCCGTTTGTCGTCAGTCGTGCTTGGGACTGGCATAAATCCGTGTATGGACAATATGAAGATATGGCTTGTTGAAGCGTTGGGGATAAACTGTTAGCGTTTATTGATAAGCTTTGGATTATTAATATGACGATTACAGCCTCCTTAACTTGTGTTGGGGTCTCCATCCTTAAACTGAAACACAGATATGTACAAGTTTATACAGTATAACTTCGGGCTTTTTCAAATACTCGCTTATTCGAAATAAATTTGGGATGCACTGGATTCAAAGAATAGGACCTTTTTATGATATATTTAATAGCTGTCTATAATAATGTATGTTTGATGTGACGTCTCCTTGAGACATTTCTTTTACGCGCCCGAAAGGGTGGGGGGGGGGGGGGGGGGGGGGCGGGTACTCTGATATTTTCATACATACGTAGGCTATTTTTGGGGGTTTCAGAAAAATGATTTTTTTTGAGGTATGAAGACTTTCTGGATATTTTTGGGAGTCATTACAAAATTGACTATATGTAGGTGTCATTTCTATGCATTTTATGGTCTTTTCTTAAGGTCAATGTAAAGATTTGGGGCTACGTTTTAGGGTTACTAAAATTTCAAATATTTTTCGAAGTGCTTGAAATTCCTGATATTTTTGTGGGTGAACGGTAGAGGCTGGGCCCGAGCCTACATATGAGGAAAATATGAGAGTACCCTCCTGGGGCTCAAAACTTATTTTATACAAAACACATGATAATATTATAATACTCAATTTTGGGGGTAATATATTTTATGTCTACCTCTCTATAATTCCCGAGGGATTCGAATTAACAATATTCGACTGTATAAGCTTTCACAAAAAATGGATTACGCTAAGCATATATAAAGTTTTTTTTATTCTGAAAAAAAGTCATGTTTAAGCAAAGATTTGTGTGTCAAATGCTTGGCTCAAATTTAATGAAAATAAACAATATTGCCTCATCCAAGTTACTTTCAAATAATAAAAAAACACAAAAAATGTTTGCCAGAAGGAAGCAAAATAAAATTCCAATAAACATGAGCATGCACTGAAGTCTATGTATAGCACTTCCTGACTTTGTAGAAATATTTGGGTCCCTAAAGCCAAACAAGTAAAATATCTGTATTTAGGGCAGCCCAGCCCTACCCAAATTTACTGATTTACAGGTTTTCTGGAAAATATATAATTTTATACATTTTGAAAAACAAAATACCTTTCAAAATTCATAAAATTATATCTTTTCCAGAAAAAAATAATTTAAATATATTACGTGTGCCTACCATATCCTAAAATTTTCTAACTCGTTACCCGAAACACACTTAATTTTTATTTGGCCTAATTGTAGTTTGTATTAACCATTCTAATGTGACACAAAAATTTGGGTGAAATTTTGCTCCGTATAATTGGGTTAATACTACATATTTCCGAAGATAATCTTTTTCTCTAACTTTCGAACACAACTGATCTATACAAAAAGCTAACGGCACGTATCCTATATGCACAAAAGAGCCTTCACATACCGAAAGTTTACTCATGGTGTTCGCTGCTTTATATGGCAAGTTTATTTACACCAGTCATAGAACGCTAGTTTAACACGCTTAGAAAAAAATAGACTTTGTGATTTTCCTTTTCTCTTTGCGTAGTTTGATCTGGTAAGCAACATTTGACAGAGAAGTGACTTTTAGAGAGTGGAAACGAAGCGAAGACCCGACGGACTACACGATTTATGTACATGTATCAAGGCTGATATTTTGAATCTCGTATATTATCATCCAGGACGGTTTCACTTGGCCTTCATGTCTAGATGGTGAATTTCAAGGACTGGGCTTATGGCATATAGTTTTTCGCGAACAAAAACATCAGCGAAATGATCAGTCTGGTCCACCGTTTTCTGTATGTAACGTCGCGCAAATAACTCGGGCATCATTTAAAGTATTTCAAGTTCAAACCCATGGTCAAACAGCACGTCAATCTCCTTATTTGAACATTGATTTTCGTTCATTTGAGAGTACGTTTAAACATAGGTGGTATCTATGCAAGAGTGTCCGTTTAAAGCTGCATAGTCTGTAACTTTTGATCTTCTAATTTTAGAAATAATGTTTTTTATTTTCAAGAACATGGTAAAATACTCAAATTCGGGTAAACATTTTACCATTTTTGTAAATCTTAACAAGTTATCACTTGAAAAGATTTTTTTTTCGAAAAATGTTCATAATCTTTTAAGACACTACATGTAAGTGTCTAACTATGACCAATTTTCGAAAAAAAATCTTCTCTTTTTAAATCATTATTTAAAAATAGAATTAAGTTAAGTTTAAACAATAAATATGTTCAGTTCAGCTAAAAACTGCATGGAAAAGTGAATTATCTTATAAAAACAGGTGTTTTTCTCTTGTTGGTAATTATTTACGTCCCTCCAACAATTCTAGACCGTTGAATTTTAGCATAAATGCTGTTGTTTTGATGGCGATAATTGGTTAAGATGTATGAAAATGGTAAAATGTTTACCTGCATTTGAGTATTTTTACCGTGTTAAAAAATAGAAACATTATTTCTAAAATTAGAAGATCTAAAGTTACAGACTATGCAGCTTTAAATGAGCCGCATATGCGATATATTTACATTTTCAAAGCAAGCCTTTAGTGAATATTTACATTTTCGAAGCAATCCCTTAATGAGCCTTTAGATTTTGCAACCGTTCATAGCCTCAGGAATGACACGATGTGATTGACAGCTGCCAAGCTTACTTCCTCGTGCAATACGCTTCGAATATTGAGCTCATTCTCCAGAAGTGACACTGTTGTTGTAATTGACAGTGAGCCACACCCGAGTCGCACGTGTAAATAAGCCTCTTGTGTCAGTGTTCACGCTGGCTTTTACACTCCAACAAAACTGTTAAATTATACGATTTCATATTAAATACAAAACTGTTTTGGTTCCTAAATTTAAATATTTTATATATTTTGAATATTTACAATAAAATGTAAATATAAGCAATAAATTAATTTTTGGTCTGTTCATGAAATCATGAATACTTCGGATCTCTTGCAAGTTAACTTTGCAAGAGACCCGAAGTAATAATGATTCCATGAGTATTCCAAAAATTGAATTAAGTTATTAAATCTTTAGATTTTTGCAACCGTTCATAGCCTCATGAATGGCATAAAATTGATTGACAGTTGCCAAACTCATGTGCCCGTGCAATGCGCTTTGAAAAGCGAATTCATTCGCCAGAGGTGACACAGGTTTTGTGATTGACACGTGCAAAACAAGCCTCTTGTTTGCTCCATTGGCTATCTGTGTTCACACTGGCTGTTCTGCTTTCCGTTTTACATTCCAACAAAACCGCTTATACGATTTCATATTAAATACAAAACTGTTTTTTTCCTGAATTACAAATAATTTCTATACTTTAGATATATAGCTATAATAAAGTATAAATATTATCAATAAATTCAATTTTTGGACTGTTCATGAAATCCTGAATACTTCGGGTGTCTTGCAAAGTTACTTTGCAAGATAGCCGAAGTGTTCATGATTCCATGAACATTCAAAACGTCGATTTATTTCTTAAATGTACCAACATCTCATACTATTAACCTTTGCCCTTCTAAGTCTACATTTTATCCTCTTTTGAAGACAGTGTATATCGACATCAGTTGGCTCCTGAGGAAGCCATCTGACCAGGATCTAAACTGATTTTCATTCTAATAAAACAATCTGATTAAAACCCGATCTATCCACAGCTACCGGCGGTCATATACAGTATAGTAAACCTATATCGTATTTTATCAAATTGAATACAAAATACATGCTGACAACTGGATAGCTGTAGGTTAAAGCTGCATAGTCTGTAACTTTTGATCTTTTAATTTTAGAAATAAAGTTTCTATCTTTCAAGAATACAGTAAAAATCCTCTGATTCGGATAAAATTTTTACCATTTTCGTGAATGTTAACAAATGGCAACTATCAAAACAACAGCATTTATGGTTAAAATCAACTGTCTAGAATTATTGGAGTGACGTAAATAATTATCAATAGGAGAAAAACACAAATCTTAATAAGATAATTCATTTTTCCATGCAGTTTTCAGCTTAACTTAATTTTACTTTTACAAATGATTTAATAAGATTTTTTTTTCGAAAAATGTTCATAGTTACAGACCTAGTCTCTTTAACAAGATAAAAATTGGACATTCAGCATTCAGCAAGACAACAGTTTTTATCTAAACGTCCTCCACCCAGGCGCAATTAGTTTGATAACCATCCTGAAAATGCCATGTACTTGCGACTAAGTCCATAACCCATGCGCAAGTCTGGAAATCCAAACATTTCCTGCTAGTCTGTATATAAAATTGTGTTTGCCGCCCCTCCCTTTGTACTGTCACGATGGCGTCAATACCCATTGTTCATTCATCACACGTGGGTGTGAAAAACTAAATCGCATTATTGTTTATAGCGGGAATGACGGTAACGGGATTTGATATGTGGCAGACAGAACTTGAAACAGAATAAAATAATATGTCTGTCTGTCTGTCAGTCTGTCTGTCTGTATATCGTCTGTCTGTCTGTCTGTCTCTGTCTCTGTCTCTGTCTGTCTCTCTCTCTCTCTCTCTCTCTCTAAGAGACGTTTCAATGATGTCCTTCACCCATTTAAGATTAGTTTGTCCTTTTTCTGGTGTCTTAGCAGGGTCTCCACTGTTTGCCTGCAGAAGGTTCTATTAAAATTGAATAAATATGAAAAAAATAAGCAACAACACCCAACAAACCTTAAAACGGAAAAGGACTGGCCCAACTGATAGGAGTGCGAAATTCCATTCGGCTTGAATGGGTAAATGGAAGGCGCTTAGTGAAATGTTCAATGATAACACCAAAGGTGCAGGACATTTTTGAGCAAGATTGTCATTTAGGGGATAACTGTATTCAAAATTTTCATTTGGGGAGGTATATCGTCGGATATACGGTCGGAAGTTTAGTTTTACAGCGACGCGTAAGCGGAGCCGTAAAACGTGATTTCCGAAAGTATATCCGACGATATACCTCCCCAAATGAAAATTTTGAATATGGTTATCCCCATTCTAATGCACTATTAACATTATCCCTTCAAAAAGACAGTGAAAATGTACTTTGTTGCGACTCAACGTACAGCGGCTGCCAGCTGCATAAAACCGCTTGCCAGCTTCATATATTCTATTGTCAACCAATGAAAAGCGACGTTACGTAATGACGTCGGGTTTCCGACAGTATATCGCAGGATATACTGTCGCAAATTTATGACGTTATCCAATCAGACGTCACGTTGCATTTACAAGCGCATTTAATATGTTTTACCCATCAATTAAACACATGATTTGGGTGCTGTAATGAGACGGTGTTTTTTGGCACCAGCAAATATGACATCAGAGAATGATGTATTTTGGGGTATAATCTATTTTTGGTTTTCCAAAATAAGGAAGGTAAAGATCTGGAATCCATACACTAATAGCAAACCTGGCCCAGGACACCATTTGGGAAAGTGACGAAACCCCACGAAAAAATCACTAACAAGAGAGCCAGGAGGTCAGTCAGCCCTTTTCCAGCAAATATGACATCACAGAATGATGCATTTTTGGATAAGATCTTTCTTCAAGTTTAGTTTTACAGAGTAAGGAAGAAGCCAAAGATTAGGACTCCATACATAGAGAATACTAGGTGAGTGTCTTTTGATATCAAGTTTACCAGGCAAGGCTTTGAGAACGCATGTTGACATCGCGAGGCATGCCGAGATATAGAGAATACTAGGTGAGTGTCTTTTGGTATCAAGTTTACCAGGCAAGGCTTTGAGAATGCTTGTTGACATCATGAGGCTTGCAGAGATATAGATAATACTAGGTGAGTGTCTTTTGATATCAAGTTTACCAGGCAAGGCTTTGAGAATGCATGTTGACATCGCGAGGCTTGCAAAGCGATTCAACATGCGTTCTCAAAGCCGAGCCTGGTAAACTTGATATCAAAAGACGCGAACCTGGTATTCTATTTATCAGTTTACCCATTGTTGAACACTCTTCAAACTAGCGATTATGACGTAATTTTGATGTGTGTATTGATTCAGCGTCATAAGCGACGTCATTCAAAAAGTGCAACGTCATCATGACCTGATAAAAGTAACATGCCCTGAGATAGGAAACGTTTATTAGGTTATGTTGAAACAATTCAGTTAATGTTAGGGGTGGCTGATAAACTCAAATACCACACCTGGCGAAAACCCAAGAAAATCACATACAAGAGAGCCAAGAGGTCAGCCCTTTCCTAGCAGGGGACCCTAAGGCTTCAAGGAGCAGACAAGACAGTATGACACGAAACATAAATAACAAAATAAATCCACGAAAGAAGCACCGCCTTGTAACGGTCAGTAAGAAAATAACTGTAGGGCTTCACATGTTTGACGGTACTTATCCAACCCTTATTTCTGATGTGGATCAAGACAGATCGATACATTTAATTGGTTCATTTCCAAGTCTGTTGTGGAACACCACATGAGTTGTAAACCATCAGTACTCCTATTTGAGGACTCATTGACTAGAAATTATAACAAGAACAACTACATGTATGACATGTGTAACATGTTATAAACGGCGTTGTTGAAAGGTTCGTATGAGTAATAATAGATGAAGAATAATAATGAAGTTTTTTTGCAATGAGATATACATAAAAGCGGCTTTGAAATGAGTCATTAAAAGCTTGACGTTTCGCTAATAAACTATTCAATCAGAGCAAACTTTTTTGAAAACTAGTTATCTTCAGTTTTTTTGAAAGCCGATACTTGTCCATGGGGAAAGAAAAAGTTAGACTGCATTACGTCCCTTGATATACAGTATTAAAAAAAGAGAAATAGTCTAAAAAAAAGTCAACTTTTGTAAGTTCCAAAATGATATCCCATGCATTTTCCTCCTTCAGGTAGAAAGAAATCTAACCCCAGTCATGAATTTGCGGGTGATAGGAAAAATCTACCAGCATGATGATGATGCTTCCGCATTTCTGTAACATCAAAACAAACCTCAGGCCAAACTGATCCAATGACCTTTTTTCCGCGTTTTGCCTTTAAGCTTTCTTAGGTAATTTTCTGATTTTCTCCTTGTAGATCTATTGTCCGTTCTGTATGTTTGTTTTACATTTTCTTGCTCCTATTTTCTTATAAAATGAAAAGTTTGTTTCTGTTTTATGGCGACACGAAACAATTTTTTACCACGCACACTGATAAATATAGAATGAATGACGTCACAATTATTTACAGAATAGGGCTACTTATTCAAGAATTTCGTAGTCTGTGAATACTATCTTTGAATTCGTATTTATAGTAATGAATTTATCAATAACTTTAGCCCAGAAAACAGCTGATAACACACAATTCTAAGTTATTCTTAGTTAGGCCTTTAGACAGGCTGAAGATAGTACAAAAATAGGTACAGCCCATGGGTAGAACAGGTGTTGAACATCCAACATTTACACTGAAAAGACACCCCATTTTAGACGTTTTAAATAATCTTTTCAAAAGAAAAGTCAACATTTGTTTTTACTTTACCCTTTGAAAAACAAAAAAAAAATAATCAAAACGTTATTCATTGAACGATAACTTTGATCACACACCTCTTCTGAATAGTCCATTTCAAAACCAATTACAATTATAGGCTAAGTAACCACTGTTTCATAAATGAACTAATATTAGTTACTTATTAGTTACTATTCCTGAGAGGGGTGTGATCAAAGTTAATGTTCAATAAATAACGTTTTGATTAAATTTTTCGTTTTTCAAAGGTTAAAATAAAAACAAATGTAGACTTCTCTTATTAAAATAGTATTTAAAACGTCTAAAAAGGGGTGTCTTTCCAGTGTAAATGGCGGATGTTCAACACCTGTATAACCCATGGGTTGAGCCTATTTTCACTCTTCAGCTGGTCTAATTGTCTAACCTAGAATAACTTAATTGTAATTAATATTTTTACCAAGAAAATATTTCCAATTACGTGTTATCAGCTTTTTTTTGGGGCGAACTTATTGATAAATTCATAAGTATAGATACCAAAGTCTTAAATACGTATATAGTAAATTATTGTGACGTCATTCATTCTATATTTAGCAGTGTGTGTGGTTAAATTGTTTCGTGCCACGATAAAACAGAAACAAACTTTTCATTTTATTAGAAAATAGGAGCAAGAAAATGTTAAACAAACAAACAGAACAGACAACAGGCATACAAGCAGAAATATGAATAAGCAGAGAAAATAACCTAAGAAAGATTAAAGGCAAAACGCGGAAAATAGGTCATTCCATTGGTTTGACCTGAGGTTTGTTTCAATGTCATCGAAACAAATTGTGTCAAATGCGGAAGCACCATCATCATAATGCTAGTAGACTTTTCCTATAACCTGCAAATTCATGACTGGGGTTGGATTTCTTTCCATCTAAAGGAGGAAAATGCATGGGATATTATTTTTTCGACTTGAGAAGTTTTCTTTCCCCGCGGACAAGTATTGGTTTTCATAAAAAACTGAAGACAACCAAGTATTGGTTTTTAAAAAGATCATTTTTAAAGGAATTTCCCCCATGGGAAGTCTAAACTTACAAATGCGACCTACTGCTGATTTTTCTTTTATAAGAAGTGGGTGTCTTCTTATCATGCTAGTATGCAATTTGTAAAGCATGGAGTGTAATGGATCATGGAATAGCGTGCTATGTTTAGAGTGGTGTCTTTTAGTTTCTCTGAGATCAATACCCAGTCACATAGAGGTCATCTTCTGACTTCTTAGAGAAGGAACTATGAATTTCACATATAAAAAAAATTATAAATAAATAAATTAATACGCCACACACAACCCCTAATACCGTTACTCTATGGCTCCATGCCATTCCATATTTAAACATAAGCCTCCTGTCGATATGTATGAATCAAGGGAATTATTTTCAAAGCTGTCTTTTGTGTGTGACACACAACCGATTACGAGATATATAAAACTGTATGTTTAATGATAAAGACACATATATCTGCCTTGTTGGCAGGACCCACAAACGGAAGAAATCTACAACATAACTACTTAGCTGTTAATACTAAGCAGTTATGTTAAGGAAAAAGTCTAATATTTATGTATTCATAATCGAAGGGTCTTGATGACGATGTGGTTTGTAAACAAGCTTAAGCTTTTACAAAAGCTTACTTCCTCATCACCGTCTGATTGAATAGTTTATGTATAAGCGAAACGTCAAGCATTTAATGACTCATTTCAAGGCCGCTTTAATGTATATCTCATTGCGAAAAAAACTTCATTATTATCCTTCATCTATTATTACTCATAAGAACCTTTCAACAACGCCGTTTGTAACATGTAACACATGTTATAGTTTTCCTTGTTACAATACAATACTTGTATCATGATCAATAAAACAATCACATTTTAATTTATTCATCAGATATTCAAGTCGATTTTAAGCTCCACCCTTGACAGAGTATTGTGGAAATTATTGAACAGCATAGCAGTGGCGGATCCAGAGGGGGCTCACTCGGACCTCCCTCACCGCCCCCTCCCCCTTTTAAATGTTCTATGTAAATGAAATAATTTGGTCTCAGTAAGACCAACTTATTTCATTTTCATGAGATATTTAAGAACAATGAGTTAAAATCAGTAAAGCGAACTCCACGCCTTTAAAGAGACTAAGTCTGCAACTATGAACATTTTTCGAAAAAAATTATTTTATTTTTAAATCATTTGTAAAAGCAGAATTAAATTAAGTTTTAACAATATATCTGTTCACTATAGCTGAAAACTGCATGGAAAAGTTAATTATCTTATATTATCTTATATTAGGTGTTTTTCTCTTGTTGTTAATTATTTGCGTCCCTCCAATAATTATAGACAGTCAAGTTTTAACATAAATGCTATTGTTTTGATGCTGATAATTTGTAAAGATTTACGAAATTGGTAAAATGTATACCTGAATTTTAGTTTTTTACCGTGTTCTTGAAAAACAGAAACATTATTTCAAAAATTGAAAGATCAAAAGTTACAGACTATGCAGCTTTAATATATATGAACCTCCTTTCCAGAAATCCTGAATCCTTCTCTCTATACCACACTGTCCCATAATCTAATCAAAGGAAAACTAACTTAATTAACAGAACACACTTTTAACTGAGAGGGCCCTCATTATTTAGTTTTTAATGAGAAATGCGCTTTTTTCACATTCGAAAAACCAAAATATATGGTTTGTGGTCATGCCAGAAGGTTTGAAACGCTCTCCATTATATTCTAGTCATTTAATAATATGTTTAAATGTAAGTGATTTCAATAGTCGAAACCGATTTGACTGCTTAGTTACTAAAACAATGTTATTGGTACAATTAACTTTGTCAAGCATTTTCTAAATTCTACCGAAGACATTCCGAGTTCATTGTTAAATCAACGTTGGCTTGAACACTCTTCTCCAACAAGGTATATAAGAGCCAATATTTTATGGCGATTTGGTTTATCAATTCAAAAGAATCCTAAGTATTTTTAAAGAGTTTGATAGAGCATGTATGTTCTGCGACAAGCTACATGCTTCGTTATACGCCAAATCACGCTTTACATCTGAGCCATGACATGAAAGACATGAGATTTCCAACAAGGTGGTATGTGCGACCAGCCAAGGCTCAGATACGCGCAGGCTGATCAGAGCCTTTGCTAGTCGCTTGGATATTCTATGACTGTTAAGCTACTGACAGAACATCATTTGGAGTTTCTAAGCTTAAAAGGAGGCTGCATAGGCTCATATGAGTATAACACATTGTAGGAAATCACATGTCACGGCTCATCTATGGTTGCCTCTTTAATCGCACAACGGTGGGTCAGGCTTTCGACTCAATAACGACCCTGACCTGATGCTTTTGTTCTGTCTTGTATTTGCTATGTCTTTGTGCGCGTTTGTTTATATGTACTTTGTGGTCACCTCCTGGGAAAGGGCTGACCTCTTGGCTTTCGTCTGTGGTGTCTGCTGTGCGTTTGTCACTTTCCCATTGGTATCCTGGGTCAGGTGTGGTACTTGATTGTATCGATTCCTGATCTTTGCACCCTTACTTACTTAAACTTTCATCGGTGGGCCAAGGGGAGCATTCTGCAATACTTTCGACCTTCATTAAGCTACTATCTGCCATTAAGATCTTTGTTTTCTCTATTTTTGAGTGGCCGCCGCTTAAGACAGGTTTTACAGGTTTGATAACCACCCTGATAGGAACAAAATTTAAATTTCATTTATACGACCCACTCTTGAATATGTTAATATCGTATGGGACAACTGTTCACAATATGAGACAAATGCAATTGAAAATATATAAATAGAGGCAGCCAGGATACTTACTGGTGCAACCTGACTGTTTCTTTAAACATATTATCGAAGGAGACCAGCTGGGAATCATTACGGGACAGACGCTACAAACATAAAATGTGTCAATTCTACAAAATGACACATGATTTAACACCTACCTACTAAACGTCTCTAGTTTCTTCAACTGTTGAAAACACATCAGCGTATAATCTACGAGACTCTCAAACGATCAGGCCTTTACTTACAAGAACACAGTTTTATTATAGATCTTTTTTACCGTTATGCATTAGATAATGGAATGAAATTCCCCTTAATATTCGAAATTCAACCTCTCTCTTAAGTATTAAATAACAGCTTAACAAAAACAACATTAAGGTACAAGTCTATTTCAGTCCAGGCAACAGATTGCTACAAATACACCATACTAGTAGGTTAAGAACTAAATGCAGCTCTCTAAACCAGCATTTACTCTCTAAAAATATCATTAACGACCCGTTATATGCTTGTGGCAGTGTAGAAACAACAAACCACTTTCTATTAGAATGTCCACAATATATTCAAGCTAGAAGAGATATGATTACTGCATTGTCTACTTTTTGTGTTCCGAGTCCAAACAACTTATTATACGGAGACACAAATCTTAATAACGACCACAACAAATTATTATTTCAAACAGTTCAGAACTATATTTCTGACACCAAACGTTTTGGTTTTTGATTAAGGAGCGTCTCTCTCTCTCTCTCTCTCTCTCTATATATATATATATATATATATATATATATATATATATATATATATATATATATATATACTGTCTTAACATATAGACATATTTACATCAATACGTCATGACAACTCTATATGCATAAAATATTGGTCAATATAGAGAACAAATATATATATATATATATATATATATATATATATATATATATATATATATATATATATATATATATATATATATATATATATATATATATATATATATATATATATATATATATATATATATATATATATATATATATATATATATATATATATATATATATATTTGTTATTTTATGCATATAGAGTTGTCATGACGTATTGATGTAAATATGTCTATATGTTAAGACAGTATGTTCTCATAGAGAATTATTAATATGATAGATTATCACTTTATCTTTAAATCGATATTGTTTTCACCAGAATTTATATATATGTATATAGCAACTTATATTTGTTAGGAAACAGATTTGAATAAGTCGTCAAGACTTCTTTCTAAATTCCAGTTTATAAACTCTTGTTTGTACACATATAAATAGTTTATCAAATAAAATATGTTTAAACTAACCACCCTGAAGATGGCATATACTTACCACTAAAACCATTACCCATGTCCAGGTCTTGAAATCTAAACATTTCCTGCTGTCTGTATGCGCAAATTATTGTGTCGCCCCTTTATATTGTGAAGATGACTTTAGTTCAAGTGTACCCATTGTTCATTTATCACACTTAAATCGCATTCTCGTTTTTAGTGGGGATTGCAGTAACAGCTTTTGATATGTGTCACACGGAACTTGAAATCGATTGATTATATAAGCTCTCTCTCTCTCTCTCTCTCTCTCTCTCTGTAGTTTTTATCCGTTTGTAATATAGACTTAACCCTAGCATGAACTAGCAATGGTTAAACGGTTTTTATTAAGCGGTAACATGAGATTTCCACCAATGTGGTATGTGCGACCAGCAAAGGCTCAGATCAGTCTGCGCATAATTATGCGCAGCCTGGTCAGCGCATTTGCTGGTCGCTTGAATATTATAGGAGTGTTAAGCTACTAACTGAATATCATTTGAGGTTTCTATGTTTAAAAGGAGACTGCACATGCTCGTCGAGTCTACACTTGTCAAATGCCACATTGTTGGAAATCACATGTCACGGCTCAATTATTATTTGAATTCGATGGTGTTGATAAAATCATAAGGCAACTGCCGTTTATATTTTTTTATTTCCAAGATGCATTTGCAGGAAGTCCTCAGATGCCGCTTATAGGCGGTAAGAGACGTGTATTATCTAATTAGAATTAGGTACTTCAAAAGGCCTTAGCTCTAGACCGTAAACTTTAAGTTATTAGAATAAATTGGCAATGTTTTGAAAACATATTAAGGATAAAATCCATAACCCCATTCACATAAGGCATTTCAGACTTAATAAAAAAAGATGTTCAGCGTTTAAAAATTACCCCCTTTCCTTCAATAATTTGTAGCGACAACACAGTGATCAACATATTGTCTTTGAGTTATAATTAGTTTTAATGTTGCTTCATGCATTATTTTAGAGATACTGAAAGGTGGTGTTTTGTTTACTATCAGAAGACTTTAATAGGTAAAACGATTCGATGTAAGAACCTAGCGATAAGGCGTATATTTTCCCGAGTTGACATGATTACAAAAGCTGAATTATCAAATAGCCCTAATGATTCTAAAATTCGTCTGTTTGGGTAGTATAATATGTGTAGTTAGCATCAAAATACGCTTCAAAGCGATTCATCATTTACAAAGCCTTGAAAACTTGCGCTTTTTACTCCCACCCCTCATTTTACGTCTTTATACTGGGTGTCGCTTGGATCAGAATTTTAGTTACTCCATTATAGGTTTTCAAAAAGTAAAATTACTAAATTATTAAGGATATAAATGCCCTTCGTTTCCAAAACTTTGCAGTATTCATTCTGCGCATGCGTACAAAATATACTTAAAATTGTGACGTTTGTCATTGAAAAGATGAAACTGGTGTCTTTCAGTTTGTTTTTTAGATGCTTTCCCCCCTAAACCCAAGATGCCCTTTGCACAGTTGAGCGTCATTATATTAATATACAACATGTGTAAAGGGCATCTTGGGTCTAGGGGGGGGGGGGGTTGTATAAGCGAAAGAAGACATCGATCATCTGACAAAAATAGACCACTTTGCAAGATGGTCGTTTTTATTGTACATCAACTGTATAAATATAAATAATATACTCTATCGCGATAAATGTAGGACGATTGTTTACCTTAGTTTAACGGTCTATTTCGCACACATGTTACTGAATAGCGAGCACAGTTGACGATCAAAATAAATTCTCATTCAAAACATAGTAGATATATAACACGCATGTAGGAAAACCCGTTTAAAATATAAGAACTAGCGGGCAAGGATACATAGACGGCTCGTCTATATGTATTTGTTAAGTATGCCTAGTGTCTCCAGTCGTTATTTCAACAAAATAAAACGAACGTCTTATTTAGGGAAATAGCCCGCCTTATCGCTAGAAATTCTTTAACAAAACGTGTGGGATTTTCGTAAATTTAACAGAATCTTTTTTTTGGAACATGGGGATAATTTATCAAAAAAAAAATAAGAAGCGAAGAATTATACGCTCGACTATACATTTTGTATCACTGTACATGTTCGAAGCATTAAGTTTGTAAGTGTATTAGAGTGACCCTCATTCAAAGGGCTATAACTGGATTAGTATATTGTATTTTGCTTTAAGTCTGGTTCCAGTTTAAAGGCGGTATTTAGTCCTTTATAGAAACGTACAACATTTTGTAGTAGCATATTATATGTTAAGAAAGTTATGAAGCTGATTGCATTCGTATATGACCGCTCTTCATAACGGTACCGCAAGTACTTGATGTGACACGATTCAAAGAAAGTACAGGCAGTTGCCATTGCTGCTGACCACGTTTTTCTGCGATATTTGCTCTTGATATTCTGGAGAAATAAACCTTGAAATGGCATGCAGCAGCCGATTCAAGTGAAATACCAAGCGCTTTTTATCTCTTTAACTGCAACAGGGTTTGAAAATGTCATCTGTTGCAAATTTTATCACTGCTTTACAGTAGCCTTAAATAGAGGTGGGCGAATCCTAATCACGCATTCGTTGGGTCTGACAATAGTGTCAAATAGAATCAAAGTTCATAACACCTGAATGGCACATGGTTTAACAGTTACATGTTGGCAAATATCTCATTTCTGTCTATTATAGGTAAACAAAATTAAACTGGCACTCATGCATATGCCGCATGAACTCGTATGAATCCGTTATTCTAATTTAGCTTTCCGAACATAAAAAAAAAGTGTTGGTTTCAAAATGATACATTTTCTCATTTAGTCCACTTTTCATCACTGTTCCGATTAGCGCTGTGGACAGAGCGTGTAGCTGCTAAGGTTGAGATGGTGAGTTCGAAGCTCACGACATGTCTTTATATTTTTTCAGCGGCAGCTGTCTATAATTAACTGCTATCTATGCTCATTGAAATGGACTATCTAAATTATCCACCATTCAGAAACAATTTTTCATCTGCAAGTCTGCCATTGTCTTGCGCAGGCGCGATACTAAAGATACTAAACAGTATTTGATAAACGAAAAGACAGAGTCGGAGAGGCAGGGTACCAGACTAATGGCAAGTTTGCTATCTATGCTCATTGAAACGGACTATAATTTCAAGAAAATCACAGCAGTTTTCTTCGGGTCCTGTTTAAAAGAATGAATTGCCTGTTATAAAACAAAACGCAAAACTTTTTCAATATAATCACCTTTTGTTTGAAATATGTTGGGGCTATTTGTTTTATAGTATCCAGCTCAGCCCGGGTTGCCCATTTCACCCGGTTGTTTCTAAAAGCTGTAACCGAACCGAATTTGGCCGAACCTACCGAACTAACCGAATATTCACTGTTTTAACCTATTGATCATAGGTATGTGATTTTCTTTATATCCCTTTAAGTTTTTGGCTAATATCTCTGTATCCTTAAAACCCCTTCCAGTGCCTCACTAAGAATAAAGGTGTCGTCGAGTTGTCTCATAAAGTGCCGCCGAATTGTCTCAAAATCTGTCGACGAGTTGTCTCAAAAAACGTGTAGCCTTCGGCGACATTTTGGTATATTTCGGTATGTTCTGCCACCAAGTTTCTTTGTAGAAACAACATAGCCTACGCATGTAGATAAATACAACGGTCTATATGTAGATGCCAGATTAATATCATTACAAGGTTAGCTTTTAAAAAAGCTTAGAACCATCGCATGGAGTTTTACAGTTATTAAAGAAGCACGTTTATAGGGGAGACCGGGGCTAGTTCGGCCTCGGGGCATGTTCGGCAGTGGCTATATTTAGCATGTTAACTAAGATATTGGGCCGAGAAACATATTTTGAAATTACTTGTGACGAGTTTGTCTACATGAGTAGGCCTACACAATGGCTGCATTGTTGAAGGGTAGATTGATATTGTACCAGAAAACTCGTTTTCTTGCATGATTAGTAAATTTTTCATAGTAATTTCTGCTTTTAATTCCTTTCTTTCTATCTTTACTGGTTTCGCTCATACTTGAGCATTACACCAGAGATTGCGAATTTGGAAATTTTGATAAAATAAAAAACAAAAACAACTCAAAAAGAAAACAAAAACAACACAAAAACAAAAACTTTTGGCTAAATTTTTGTTTAAGTAAGTAGTGCCCTTAACTCCTTCTGTGGACTGGGTATTGGCCACAGAAGGAGACAGACTATTCCAATGTGGAATAGTTCGGGGGGAAAAGGAAAATGCTTCAGGGCATCATTGTATGTCTGGTGTCTGCGGTATTGAGCACTATGTGATGATCTCGTAGTTTTCAAACGGTGAGCAGGGGTCATATACTTGTCTTTTTCAATAAACACAGCTCCACAATGAATCTTGTGAAAGAGAAACACAGAGGACTGGTCCCTCCGGGCCTCAAGAGATGGCCATTCAAGCTCATCAAGCATTACGCCGACACTACTCGTGTAGGCCATCTCCTGCAGGTCCAGCGGGCTGCTGTCCTCTGAACTTTCTCAATCTGATTGTCCTGAAGTTTCGGATGAGGGCTCCAAATGGGTGCTGCATACTCTAGTTAAGGCCGAACCAAAGTTTTGTATGCAACTTCCTACAATTACACTATGTCCCCGGCGGCCACGGCAGTCACGATTTCGGCCACCGTGGACGAAACGGGGTGACCGTAATACAACGTAGGAGAACGGGGTCGACAAACGTCGCTTGTCGTGATCGCCGGGATAAATTTTTAAACAGTCAAAAAATTTGCCACGGCAGCCACGGCATGATTGACCTACTTAAATGTGCCGTAGTAGAACGGGGAGAACGCAACAAAACTTGACAGAACGTAACAGACTTCAACACAACTTGGGGTATGTCCGTAGCGGGACGGCTTGTTACGAGACGGCAACCCAAGGTCTGTCAAGGCCTATCAAGTTCGGTTGCAGTCTGCCACGTTCTCCTAACCCGACCTCACAGCTCGAACCTGAGAATGGTGTCTAAGCATCTCAGATAGATGGATCTGAGGAGGAAAGTAGTGACTAGGGTAGAAATAATCATTACTGAATGGACTTGGTTAGTTTCATTGTATTATAGAGGTGTCATAGGTTAAAATTTCCTGTGGCAGAATATTGCATTTTTATTTCTCTGAAGATCAGTCAGTGCAGACATTGATAAAATGTTACATTGTGCGCCATTTCATTAGAATCTTCTGTGTTTTTAAAAATACTCATAAATGAGTCAATAGAATACAAAGGGTTAATGCTGATACCAATGGCTGGTGTTATTGTTTCAAGACTCTCATCGAACAGTGTCGAAGAGCTTTGGAGGCCTGAAATGCGTTAACATCTTCGATACGAAGCTCTCTTGCTATAATAAGTGAGAAATACCCAAATTGTTGCATTCGTTCTTCCGAAAACCATGCCTGCACTTTGCATCCGTCTTTAACCTTCCTGCTAGCCGATCATTCTTCTATACAGCTGCTGGTGGCCTCCTTGCTGCCACAAAGGCTAGATGTACGCTCCTAGCAATTATATAAATACGAAATCGGCTTCTTCATTGCCATTACATGTAATGATGTGTTTGATCAAGGGTTCATAATATAACGATTGCAGCAGCTTTGTGGACCTCCTCTTTATACCGTTGGCATATTGGGGCTCAAACACCATTCATCGCCCACGTTTCATTGAAGATAGCCTTGACAAAACTTGAAAGACGTAGCAGAACTTGATTGCAACGTAGCAAAACGTGAGAGGTCCCAACAGAACATGACAGGCCGGGAGGAAATGTAGAACCATCCGTGACAGACCATAGCGCGCCGGCGAGCCTCTGTCACGGCAGACCTTGTCAGACAGTGAGAAAACGTAGTAAGACTTAACAGAACTTGAACACAAAGACAAAAATTACTAAAAACACCTCGGCGAGCTACGTTTCTGGCTACCATGACTGCCGTGGCTGCCGTGGCTGCCGGTAACATAGTGTAAACCTAGCATTAGTACTCCTAGTAGGCCTTGAGCTGGCTATAGACCCCCCTCCCCCCAGGGGGAATTTTGTACACTATGATTTTCTAAAACTACATTATATAAGACACAAAATAAAAGATGTTAGCTCTCTGAGAGTGGCAGCGTTAACGTGTAACAGCAGGTTATATACGTTACCCCCCAAAATAGCATTAAACGTCGCTGATAATGTCTCAACCATGACATGTTCGTACATATTTGCATGCTGACACAGGTTTATGAACTTCTTATAACACAGTTACATATTTTTAGTATTTATTTTATAAATGTCTTGAGTAATTACCGTTGTATACGTTACTTAGTGTTTCCTGCGTTATTTCCGAGTATCAGTATGGTATTTATTGACTATACGTGTATAACATCTGTCACAGAATATAATAAATCTATAAAGCTGCTACTAAAATGATTTAAAGTTCTTTATTATGGTCGCTTACACTATTTTTCAGGTCCATGTTATGTATCTTACCTTCAAAATAGCATTAAACATTTAAGTTAATGTCTCTAACAAGCCCTGTTTATACTTATTTGCATGCTTGCACAGGTTTATGTACTTCTTTTAGCAAGGTTTACCTATTGTAAGTATTCATTTAATAAATGCCTTGAGCTTTAAACTGTTATGTGTGTTACCAAATGATACAAAAGCTATTCTGAGTATCTGTATAGATGTTGTTGACTATACATGTATAAAGTCTGTCAGAAAATTTAGAAAATTTATAAGGCTGAAATAAATTGAAGTTCCTTATTAATTTATGGTGACTTAAACTAATAATAAAATGTGATCTATCAACCTTCGCTGTTGCTAACATAAACAGTATAGATACTATGCATTGAAATCGGAAGTTCTGAAAGACAGTCATTGTGAAACAGCTCAGTTCTGGGCAAGGTATATGGATATGATTCAGATGGTGTAGACACTGATTAGGGCTACAAGGAAAACAACTTTGAATTGCATGTCATCTCTATATGAATGCCTTGTTCCCAATGTTCATTGCAAAGGATCACAACAACTATGTACCTGTGTAACTGATTACACTCATAAATTTTATACACATCGCAGATGCAAAGAACTTCTCGAACAAAATGGGTTTAGTGTGTCACAACCATTGGTTCTTTGCTTAAGAAATGCTTTTGACATAAATATCAGGCAAACAAAAAGAGGTATTATAGGCTTCAGCAACTAGAACAACGCTTTGTACTAAAGATGAAATGGTGTATTACTCATCACATCAGAGCTCAATATATTGAAACAACTCTTCAACGCACTGAAATCAAATATTCAATCTGCTCAGATGCAAAGTAGAATGAGTACTAGAGGCAGTTTCAGGCTTCACCAATCCTTTTAGTTCTAGTTTTGAAGGCAATGAACTGTACTTTTTTCTTTCGGTGTGCCTGCTAAGCCTGGCATAGCTAAGGATCTTATTGAGGCTGATGACATTGGCAGGAAGGCTGTTGCAGACTTCATTGACTCACTTTTAGTTAAAAAATCTGTCTTTTACATTCCCCATAAAATGCTACAAGCTAATAAAGTTTCGATGCTTGCGAGGTCAAGCAAGAAGAAATTGCCCAATTTACAAAGCGTAAACAGCCAGATGAGAGCTTAAAGGAGTGTCTTTGGTAAGCATGACCTTCTTTCTATTGGACATAATGTTGACCTTGAGATGACACTGCCGTTCCTTCTGGGACCTGTACCATGGTCACTGTCAACTCCTGATAGAATTTCCATCAAACTGACAAGTCCAAACTTCAGCATGGCTTGCAATCACACATTGAACCAACATTAGATTGGCCATGTAGTGCTGCACATAACGTTGATGTTAATGCCAGTGCTACAGAGCATAATAGCTTTTCCTGTCACCTTCATGGATCTGATGGCACCAGTATTCAACCAGGCACTAAAGGTAGGGCATGTAGGTTTTGTCACTGATACATATATATAATGTATAAGTAGCAGTCTATACAGTCTTACAAACATTCCCGCAGAGGATAACCTGGGTGTTTTGTTCAACAATGGTGTATGCAACAAAAGGTGCACCTTCTAAATGTCAACAGCATTGGCCAGAATATGGGGGAAGAGATCTACAGTAATACACTGTTTTACAGATTGTGACACTACCAATGTGCCGATGTGTTAGTACTAAGGAAAGGTTATTCCTATCAAACTGATAGAGAACCCCTCCCCCACTAGTTCATCAACATTCTAAGACGCGTATTAAAGCAAATAAAGAATTGCTCTGGGCACTCATCAGTGATATGAAGCCCTAACATGTGCTATTTATGTAATTGTGAATAAGCTGCAGCACAACATGTTTCTGAAAAAGTACCAAAGCCATACACATATACTGACTATTTCAAACGGAATGAACATGAGCTTACCTCCACCCTGCTTTTCTGTCCTTAAGATGTACATACAAAGATTGAACTATCAAGTCTTTCCCATTAAAACAAGTGAGGCTTTCCAGATATGAACAAAATGTGTGGACAATAAATGGGAAGGAAATCGAGTACCTCTGGGTGAAAGAGAACTTGATTGTACCCTAGCAAAAGAGCCACAGAATTATATTTCACATTTTGTGTGATATGGGGTTAACATGCTCAAAACTCAACAACTCAAACCTTATAAAAGATAGAAGCATAATATTTGCAGTTTCCAAAAGGTACATAAACATTCTTTAATACAAAATGAGTTAGTAAGCACATTCACATAAAAAAAATATCAAACTATATTTGTTTCATAAATTATTTATATAGGAATAACGAAAAAAAGTAACATACGTAACACTTTGGGTTGCATATTTGTTTTCAAAATTCCATATCTGTGATGATAATATAGCTTACTTGGCTAATATAGCCAATTTGGAAATCTTACCCTATGGTTTGCATTTTTCAGAAGTCATGTCATTTATTAAAATTATCAAAGATGTTGATGGGTAATATATATAATTGGCTGTTACAGGGTAATGGTGCTATTACCAGAGTGCTAGCATATTGCAAAATCCTTGCAAGATAAATCTGATAGAAGAGTAATAAGTTATATTGTAAAATTCTTTAAAACCCCTGGATAATATATGAAGATTTGCTCTAGAACTTCTACCTGATGGGTTTTCTTTGATCTTTTAAGTTGTTACTCGCACATTGCACTGAATGTTACAAACTTTCCATGAGTATTATGTCAACTATATTTGATGTCTCTATAAAAGAAAAGAGGGTTTATGGTTGTTTATGTTTTGAGTTACTTCCTCAGCAAATGAGACAGAGTAAAAAAAAGTACATGGACCTGTGCCAGCATGCAAATAAGTACAAACAGGTCGTGTTGGAGACCATATCTTGGATGTTTAATGGTATTCCAAGAATAACGTATGTAACCTAGGCTGTAAAATAGTGTGAGACACCATAATAAGGAACTTTTATTCATTTGAATAGCAGCCTTATAGATTTACTATATTCACTGACGGATGTAATACATGTATAGTCAATAACTGCCATACTGATACTTGGAAATAACATATGAAACACTAAGTAACATATACAACGGTTAAAGCTCAAGACATTTATAAAACAGATGCTAAAATTTATGCAACTGTGCTAAAAGAAGTTCTTAAACCTGTGCCAGACTTCAAAAAAAGTGTGAATATGTCATGTGGGAGACATTATCAAGAAAATTTAATGTTATTTTGCGGGTAACGTACGTAACATGATGTTACCCGCTAACGCTGCCACTCTCCGAGGGCTAACATATTTCATTTTGTGGCTTATATAATGTAGTATTTGGAAATTATAGTGTATGAAATTCCCCCTGGGGGGAAGTGGGGTCTATAGCCAGCGCAAGGCCTGGAGAATTACATTTTACATTTTTCTGTGATATGGGCGTACCATGTTCATCATCTAATAACTCAAAAAGTATATAAGATAGAAACGTAATGCTTGCAGTTTTGAAAAGGTAAATAAAAAATCTTTAATGTAATGCCAAATTAATGAACATAAACTGGTTTCAATAAAATTTAAGACAAACTATATTGGATGCATTTATCATTTAAAAGGGGGTTCAATGAAGAAATGTAACATACACTACATCGGGGGAGACTATATTTGTTTTCAAATGTCATTATCTGTGGCCCAGTAATAGCTTATTTAGAAAATATAACCAATTTGGAAATCTTACCTTATCTTTTGCACTTTTCTGAAGTCTTTAAAAGAATTTTAATTATCAAATATTTCGTAGGGTAACGTATGTAACAGGCTGTTACAGCTTAACGCTGCCATTGTCAGAGGGCTAACATGTTGCAAAATCCTTGCAAGACATTGGGCTTTAAGAAAAATATGGTCTACAAATTCCCCCTGGGGGGAGGTAAACCATATCCAGCCAGTGGCCTATAGGTGCAAAAGCCAAGTTTTCCTGCGAAGGAAACCAAGTGTCTTAGTTGCTTTGGAAGAGATTTCTGAGACATGTTGGCCCCAATCCATGTTATCAGTAATGGTAATACCAAGGTATTTTGCCGACTAAACATTTTTAAAAGTTTGATTGTGTAGTGAGTAGTCGAAGAGAATTTGTTTGTGATGCTGATGCCGAGTCACTCTCATTGAGTGACATTTGGCTACATAAAATTTCATTTGCCAATCGGCTTCCCACTGTCCTAAGCTGGTGAGGTCTTCTTGCAAGGCCAAACAATCCTGACCGGAATGTATATTCCTATACAGGACACAATCGTCTGCGAACAGGCGAACAGAAGACCTGATGTTATCCAGCAGATCATTTATGAAGATGAGGAACAGGACCGGACCTAGGACCGATCCCCGGGGCACACCGGATAGCACTGGGACTGGATCTGAGGCTTGGCCATCTGAAGCAACTTGTTGAGTGCGTCCAGAGAGCCACGAGTTGATCCACTTGTGGGTGGATCCTCTAATTCCATAATATTCCAATTTGTGAAATAGCCTCCTGTGTGGAACCTTGTCAAAGGCCTTAGCAAAATCCATTATGATTAAATCTGTCTGTTTGTGCCCACGATTCACAACCCCATCCAGGTTGCTGATGATATTGTGCGCAAACTGGACCAACTGGGTTTCGCAAGACCTCTAACTTCGGAAAAGATGTGTAAAGATTCTGATTTAAATTCTATATTTTTTATTACGAAAGGATTATGTGCTTTGATATAAAACATTGTTAATTTCTTCTCCTGCATCTTAAAAGGAGCTGTCATGTGATATTTGGAAATAGTCTGTCAGGGGCAAATATGTTCTTAAAAGGGTATCCTTTGAGAACAAAGACTGCACCAAAGAACTGAAACCAGAGTGTGCATATTTCCTGGGCCAGACTAGCTAGTTTCTACCATTTAGGCGTCATCAGTTACCCTCTAATGGTTTCATAGTTCCACAATGCAACCCATGATACCAAAGGACAAGAAAATAAAATGTACACTATAGTGAAGGGCAGGGAGACGTTCTACCGCCGCCACACAGTCCCAGTCACCAGCTGTAGTGAAGTAGGCCACTTAAGTCGGAGCAAGTTCGGTCCATAGCCAAACTTGCTCCACACTTACAAAAATTACATGCCATTATTATTATTATTATTATTTTCTATTTTATTTTTACACTAAAACGTTATGTATTCAAAGATTGGAAAGAAATAAGTTAAAAAAAACCTCTAAACCCATACAAACCTAGCGCCTTCCTCTGGGCCATTGGTACACAGTAAAGACCCAGATCAGACACAACAGAGTGAGGAGTCTGATCATGGTCTCCACTGATTGTTTACAGATTATCAAATTTGATGAAAGTTACAACCCAATAGCCCTTTGATTCCAAACTGGTTCGTCCGATTGATAAAGGTGGGACATTTTATTTGGCATTAATGGGCTAGGCAGGCCCAAGAGCAATTCAACGAATAAATTGGCCCAAAAAGCAAGACGATAACTCGGACAATTTAATACGACATTTTAAGCCAATTTTTTGTTCAATTTGTATTCCGAAGAACCAACTTGGATAGTCCATATGTTAGGTTAATGTCATTACATATTCTTGGCCCTTTTGTTTGACTGTATAATATTGGCCTTTGTCAAACTTGCCCCGAGGGGTGGCCAAACTTACCCCATTGCGGGGCAAGTTCGGCCACCATGACCTGATCTTCTTAAATGAAGATTACCCTTTATCGTATAGAGACACATGTTGTGGGTTACCTGGACTGGTACCGCCCTATTGTGCCTTACTTAAATATGTAGGTTTCATAGACCTAGATTTAATAGTCTTTCGAAAACTGTACATTTTCTAAAATGGGGCTGAACTAGACCCGGTCTCCCCTAGTGTTTTTATATTGCATTTGCCGAAGCCACTATTTTCAGTGTTTCATGTGTTTCAAGCTCTGAGTATTTTTGTTTTAGATAACGATTAATACATATGTGATACATTGGAAACAAATTAAACTCAGGAAATATGCATATTCCAGTAAGACTCTGCTCATAAACACACTGAATAGTGGTGAAGTTAACCTCCGCCCCAACCGTACTCCTCAATCGAAGTCAATGCACTTAATGCCTAGGGGGCATATTGTAACTGACCCATCTACATTTAGTTATTTCATTACTTTAGCCTAGAAAATCCGAAGGCTCCACGTTTGATCTGGATTCAAGCTCAGTGGTAAGGCAGTGATTCATTTACAATTTTGGGCTTATGGGTCCTGGGACTCGCTGTTTTCCATATCAATGAGTCCCAACTGCAAACTTATGAGTCCAGAACACTATTTTTAATGACAAGTCTGCAATACTATTGCATCCTGGGACTCGCTGAAATAAAAACTTTGCATCCCAGAGACAAAATTATGCGCAAAAGATACAGGATGCGCAGGTAACAAAATCACTGGTCAGGTCTCTAATTGGCCTTTTCGTTTTTAGAAGCAATCCGAATTCCAAAGTTTATCAACATCGCTCACGCAATGGTGGAATTTTGGAAGTAGCTTGATCGACGGGGAGTTTGAGAAAGAACAGTAAAAGACACTGCTGCTGGGGAATAATCAACTTGCTTCTGGAACAGGCCAGAATCGAACACTTTTAATCCCTTTATTTAATATTAAACATGAAATATACAAAATATACCATAACTCCAAACATTCTTAGTTATGAACTACTTATAATACTGCAATAGTGTAACAGGGGCTTTGAAACCTACGCAGCCAGATCAATGCTTAAACTTACACTTCTCTTTTACAATGCTACTCCTCCACCAACTGACTTTCCAGACTAATTACAAATTTTCACCGTGTCCCTACAACAGGCTTACAATACACTTTATCCCTTTGATCTGCAAAAGACATCGTTCACATACTCTGAGTCAAACTTTCACGTTGGCAACCTTCAATTTTTCACCTCATCCAATCAATCAACATCTAACACCAGTCTTTTGTGCATAAAAAAACATATTCCAATTACAGCAGGACTTTAAATGTATGTTCTCCTTTGAATGCCGCTGAATATCTTTTTTAAAGATGTTTCTTGTTTAAATTGAAATGCCTTTCTTTTTTTGTTAATAAATTACTTCGCTAGTAATTTGCTCATGAAATATACGCACATGCACATGTATATCAAAATATGAGTCGGTGCACGAAAATTTGATACTTATTACACATGCAATTAAGAAGTAGATGAAGGCTCCGACAAAAAAAAACACTTTTAATTTTAGTTTGCCATCATACGCAGATCCAGGATTTTTTGTCAGGGGGGTCCAGGCCCGACGGCCAGAAAACAGCCTGGACAACGTTTTTTTTAGTTCTCAACTTATTTTACAGTTTACAGAGGGGGTCCTATGGTTTTATTACAGAGAAAACTTTACTTTTCCAAGGATCCAGAGGGGGCCCAACATTTTCCAGGGGTGGGGGTGTCAAACTTTTTCCAGCGGGGACCAAATGCTTATTTCTCTAGAAAAGCATATAACTTGTGATTTTCCAGGGGGGGGGGGGGGCGGACCCCCTATCTCCACTCTGGATCTGCACATAGCCATGGTGGGCGTTATAGACATTTGCGCATATGCAATGAGTACCAACTGATTCAGACGACGTTAACATTGTCATTTTATTGCATTGTACAAAATTTCATAGAACAAAACAAAACATGCATATAACAGGTTATCAATTACCAAAATATACAAGAAAACATTATCATAGCTTGAAGAATAATATAAAATGGTGCTTTAAAAACTTTACTACATCCACCCTGGGAATTGAACCGTCGAAGTCCAGAATAAGAGCTAACCGCTTCACCACTACACCACTGGCTCATCATGCTGAT
Source organism: Loripinus fragilis (assembly GCA_964019695.1). NCBI lineage: Eukaryota > Metazoa > Mollusca > Bivalvia > Lucinida > Lucinidae > Loripinus > Loripinus fragilis. The sequence continues at coordinate 304,017 of CAXHUL010000248.1, read as the reverse complement.
ACCTACTTGTTCCATATATACTGAACAAAAGTGAAAACGCTACACTACAATTATCTATATTTTAAGAGAAAGTCTTGGACAAAAAGTATTTACTAAAACTTAAAAAAGTTGCCGGACATCCAGCAAACTATTCGTCGAAACTCCACCAATTTGTTTCGTTTGATGTATGAGTTATGCTCCTTTAAGTGTTTAAAGCTTTATTCACTGAAATTTGCAATTGCGCATGCGCAAATTAAAATTGTTATGCTTATCAAAATTGGTCTCAATTGTGTTGCATTAAAACACAAGAAAACTGCTTAATCACTTGAAACAAGCTTAGTAATCAATTTTGAATTTAACAAATTTGTAAAATATTGAAAATTATCTCCCTTTGACAAAAAATAGGGAATATTAAATGTTTGGTAATCTTCAATTTATCATGATTTTCGACAGTTTTCTTTTGCCAAATAAGGTATACCTCTCAGCACATTGTTTCTACCATTTCTCGACTAGTAATGTCCTCATACTAAGATGCAACAACACATTGATTTTCCTATGGAGATTTCAGTGTTAAATTTTTAAACTTCGCAATTTGATGGAATATCCGCTTTTAAGATTGCTTTTCTAAACGATCAAAACACACTTGAGATAAGTCCTTCACATTTCTGGTTGTCCCATGTCTAGACTACCATTTCGTGCAGTCGGATCTCGTAGGTAGTGGATTTCTGAAGGCCTAAATTGCGTTAGATATCTGTTCAAATTGGCAACCTGAAAAAATGGACCCCTGTCACATTTAAATGGTTTTCATGTGTTTCCGCGTGACAACATCCGTAAAATTTTACTGTTATGCATAAAACAGTATTTAAACATTAAGATACACTTTCAATTGCATTCTTGGTTTGCATAATTTTGTATATAGGTGGCAAACAATTCAGGTGTAGCGTTTTCACTTTTGTTCAGTATATTATATTATCGCATAAAATAGCGTTTATTACCCGAACGTAACCGAATGTTGTTGAAGATTTATGAGTGCCAATTTATACCTCGGTTACATTAGCCTTACGACGAGTGTACGATGCCCGTGCGATGTCCAAATCACCGTTTCCGTACAGCCTCCGCAGGGAGACCTTGCGATCATCGTACGTATTTACGGGCATCGTGGCCTCTACGATTTGGTTAAACTCCGCACAATGACAAATTTGAAAAAATCGTAAGCCCGTAGCCCGTAGACACATCGCAGTGACATCGTACGATCTCCCTACGGGCACCGCACGGTGATCGTGAGGACAACGCAGGGTTTTAGATTGTCATCTTGGCCCAAAAATGATCGTAGACTCTTGCGATAGTCGTAAGGAGCCCGCAAGGTCGCCGCACGATGCCTTTGCAGGGCCCATAAAATCGTACGGACATCGGACGGTCGTCCTGCGATAACCCCAAGGCGATGGCACGATGATCGTGCGGTCGCCTTGCGACGTGTCAACAATTTCCCGGAGACTTATCACTGATATGCTCTTCACATGTGGAGGAAATAAAGAATATTATTATTATTATTATCATTATTATTATTATTATTATTATTATTATTATTATGTTTGTTTCATTTCAATATTTGTCTTCAGGCGATGTCTCTAATACCACCACCCAGTGTGATTCAATATAGACACAATTCAATTTGCTGATGGAAGCAGCCTAATCATGGACGGATCCAGAGGGGGTCCGGACCCCCTCCCCCTGGAAAATCACAAAACTATAGTTTTATTAGCAATACTGGTCCAGATTCCGTAGAAAATCTCAAATCTACACATGTACCAAGCCAGCATTACATGACGGGCCATCATCGGTCCGCCAGCGAAACGCCATTCAAAATGACGTTCCGCTAGCGGGCCAATAATGACCCCTGCTTTAAGTGGTATTTGGATCCTCTCTCCCCTTATCAACTGAAAAAAAAAGATTTAAAAAAGCTGAGTTGAACCCCCTCTGACATAACTTTCCGGATCCGCGCATGCTAATCAGTACCATAGATGATAGAGTATGCTTCCATGATAAAAATTGTCTGAAGTGCAATTCAAAATATGCATCTACCGTGAAATGCATATGCATTTACAGTATATAAAATGCTGGTTGGATAAGGGGTTTAATAAATTAGATAAGATAAATAAAAAATCCAGATATTTTTTTGTGTGATTTATAACTCTGGGATTTGAATTTGAGTATTACTTTAAGGAATAAAATATATGGGTCTCATAGTGAGAACATGTGACTAGTTCGAACATTGAAATTAGAATGAATGAATGTTCTACAAAATGTATTTTACTGAAAACGAATGGCAAATGGGCTGACCAGGCCGGGTGGAAGAAAGCGCATTTTTGGTTAGTACCTTTGTTATTCGCATGCAACGACTTCATTTTTGCTTATGACGAAGATTTTATGTGTTGCTGGCCGTAGAGTGCCTTTGGATGATTAAACTGAATAAAACCATAATAAGCGTTTTAGTCTACGCTGATACAATTAAAACATCTTTATATTTTCAATTAAAGTGATACTTTTCGAATTATAAAAGTTTTCTATAAAAACGGGGTTGCAATGTTCTGTGATTTAAACTTTATGAAAACTGCAGAACTTAGAAATTGATATTAAAATATACACAAACGTATCACGCTGTTCCATACCTTGGGACCATGTTCAACTAAAGCACTAGCCTCTTCATAGCATGATTTGTGATCACATGACTTTGAAACATAGTTCAAATGGAATGCAAAAATGAACATGGATAGCCGTTTAAAATCATGCACATAATTACACGACAATTGCACAGTCAGCGTACCGACTCCTTGCTACTTCCGCAAGGTCATCGTACGGGCATCGTGGGGTCGTGATGATAACACGATGATTGTACGATAACCTTGCGGTTGTCGTACGATATCCGCAAGGTCTCTGTAAAGTATTTTTCTAGTTTGTCCCCGAAAGAAATCGTAGGGTGATCGTAAGCAATGTAAACACATACATCGTAGCTTATAGCCGCCTACGATTCCGAAAAAATCGTAGACAACTAAATCGTACGACGACCGTGGCAAATGTAACCGAGGCATTAATAATGTTTACCTATAATTATGAATTTACGGAAACGAAAGTAACTATAGAGTAACGCTTGTTTACACGACCAACACGACCAGGTACAAGGATAAGGGAACCTTTTGTTTATTAGTTATGTTACAAAAGTATTTACAAACAATAATGGGGCAAATCGGTGTGATGAGAGAATCACAATATCCTTAACAGTATTAAATACCCCTTAGTACATGTAGCCCAGTTAGCACGTAAAATCAGGTCACTACCAGTCTCTCCCCCCACCCCCCCCCCCAAAAAAAAAAAAAAAAAAAAAAAAAACGCCATCCAGATGGTGTTTTGCTCGCGGGCCAATAGTGGCTCCAGATTGGATACTGACTTTGTATTTTCACTATAATTTAAGACGGATTGCGAAAATACTAAGTTTAAATGGGCCAGTCAATAGGGTTAAAAACGCTAAAACATGCCTTGTTCGTGACGTCGCAAAAATGACGTAATAAGTATCATCCCAAACAAATATCTGAAACGTCTTTCCAGAAGATTGATACATCCGCTGATTTAATTTTTGGGTCTCTAACCTTGCTAAAAGGCTTTGTTATCTTAAACCTTAAGCCAGCATCCAATCTATAGGCCCGCGAGCGAAACATCATTTGGATGGCATTTATTTAGGGGACCGGTAGTGACCAGATTTTACGTGCCTACTGGGCACTCTTGAACTCTTGAAACTCTTTGAAACACAAAAATGTGTTTTCAATTTTCATCTTCAATTTCCATATTATACAACATTGATAAGCTTCGCCCGCGGCTATTAGCTGGAGACCTGATTGTGTTTTATCGGCGTCATTTACGGAAACGCAGGATTAAAATAATAAATTCAAAAAATAAAGAAATACCGCAAACAGACCATTTTAATATTGAGCTAGACAAAAAAAAATTATATCAGATAAATATATGCTCTTTCTATTCACATGACTCATTTGCGATGCATCACTTTTGAGTAAAATGTTGTTGAAACTATGTACTCATCCCTGTTTTTCTTGTTTTACGGAAATTTCACCACATGATCCTTACAGGCATACAGACCATTTTTATAATTGCTAGAGTCAAAATTAAAACTCTTTTTAAAGACATATGCGGCTATTTCCAATGCGCACCTTTCCCGCGTCTGGAAACGGGTAAAGTTGTCTGGGCCCTGTCTTTCGACCATTAATGGATTCGGATCAACACAGCTTTCCGATATTCTTATGTCATATCGGTGTTCCGACATTTTCCTGACAAAATAAGGAAATTAAAGTGTGTCCAAAATATCTATTGACATCTTATCAGAACTGATCGTCTCAGCACTAAAGACAGATAAATGTAGCTCAGTCGAAATCAAACGACAATCACAATTACCCTGGTTACCAATACGATAGTGGCCGAGTCTCTACTATTTGTACGGTTATTTAGAGCGGCGCACGACCTGACCTCGTGGCCTAGTGGTTAGCGTGTCTGGCTACAAAGCCAGTAGAACAGGATCGATTCCCGGGTGCGCACATATTTTCAGTGTTTTTTCTTTCTTTTTTAACATTTTAATGCCAAATTGCTTCATTAATTAGTAAAATGGCATCATCAAAACGACCGAAATGGTAATGCCTGAACTTTTTTGATTGAATTACCCAAGAAACCTATGGGGATGGGGTTAAATTTGGCCCTCTTGAAAGAGAATGAGTTCGGTGACCCCGGATTTTTATTCTTTTTCTGAAAGGTATTATAATATTCCATGAATTAAAAATAAATTTTTAAGATTTTCAACATCAGATTTTTTAATACATGATTTATTCTGAAAACAAATACCAATTTTCGACGAATTGCCCAAATACATCATGCAGTATCTTGTCACAGCATGGGATAACACATAAATTTGCACATTTTCTAAAACGTTTGAGGTCATGGGCATTAATTTAAGTTAAAAGAAAGAAGCTGGCTAAAGATTACAACCGTTTTAGCTCGATCTTTAGGACTTGTGTTATTATTTTGTATTTTTAGAAAATTGGTCAAATGCTGAAAACTTCCACATGATATTCTGAAAAAATAAGCACGGTGACGTATCATTTTTATTTCATAAATGGATAGCCCATGCATTAAACAAACTGTATGCAAAGTATTGAACATATTTCAACATGGGAAGTATTTAGTAGCATATGTCCTTAAGAGGGACACTTTATCTTTCTGGAGCCGTTTGTGATTTAAAATTATATTGAGAATTAAAAAAAGATATTAATTGATAATGCTTTTGTTTGTTTGTTTGATTTGATTCTTTACGTCCACTCAACAATCTTTCAGTTATGCGGGACGAATCTTCCTGGGTTGAACCAGTACTAAGCTAGGATAAATGTGTCTTGCTCAAGGACCACAACGCAGTGACACCGGTGAGGCTCGAACCCGCGGCCCTTCGGTCTCGAGTCAAGCACTCTACCACTGAGCCACTGCGCTCCCTAATTTATAATGCAACTGCCTTCTATTATCCCCGATCACACAGGTAGAGGTGCTAGTACGAGGTTTCTTCACTATGGTCGAAAGATTTTCTTTAGATACGATCATTCTGACAAATTTATAGCTTCTTCCAATTTTGCTAATGAATCATACGTAATAAATGTTATGACACGCCATTGAAAAGATGTATACCTAAGTACAATATACAAAACAATACAAATATTTTATTGGCAACTAAACATTCTGCCATGCTTATGGCCAACAAAGTATTCAAGTGGAAAATTTTCTCTCCAAAAGGAGTCATGTGCATACTCACTCCGCTCCATCCGCGACACGATTCCAGAAAATCGTAGAACCGGCGTTAACCAAACGTCATAGCGATGCGTTAAGGTCAGTTGTATGTTCCTCCGGAGACGTGTTTTCTAAATAGGAAGGCGATATCCAGTTAAACTAATGCTAGCATAATTCTCTGACTTCTTCCCAATGTCCATTACTTTCTGTTCATGAACGTTTATGAACAGATACATGTAGGACCTAACATCGCTTGAGATTATGTAGCTTTATTTTCTTTTTTATTTGCTTTCCATCATTTTTCATATAACTGCGACGTAACGATTCTCCAGTTTTGCTGACGCTTTTATCATAACGTTGACTCGATGAGGGGTATAGTTGCAAATACAAATTCTGAAAACTGTGTACGGGTTCTTTCACAATCTATTCTGATAAGATAACGCTTGCATGTAATTTAAAATTTGTATAGGCTTTTCAGCTTTGTTTTCGAGTATTTTTTTCATCAAAGTCAAAAAATGAACGTATATTGAATATGTTTGGAATCACAATTCTTGCGATTTAAAGTTGCACGTGTGTAAAAACTATGTGAACTTGCACATACAGCTGGCATTTATAAATATCAACACTTAGGTTCCAAAAAATAGAAATCGGCCCATTCCTTCTAAAATTACTTCAAAAATACGAAATTTTAATGGGCCAGCCAATAACGCCCAAAAAACATGCCTTGTTCATGACATCACTAAATGACGTAATAGCTAATTTCATACCGAGTTTTCCCGACATGTTCCGATTAGCTCCGAGCTCTCCGGATTAGAGAAATATCTGGCCAATCAAAAAAACTTCCCAACAACGTGACGTATATTTAAATAAGCATTGCAGATACCCAATGTCAACAAGTGAAAACGTGCTAATTTATGTAGTTTTCGGTTATATTAGGAATTACTATGGCTAGATTGACTTGATAGCTCGATGCCATATTACCAATGATGTTTTTGACATGAGTCATTCTTCAAATGGTGAAATGTTTACATAAACACCGACCAAGTCAGTAACACCGGTGCTGTGACGTACTAAATAATGACGTCATCAGCGTGTAAACAACTACGGTAGCTGTTTGAAAAACATAAAATTGGTTTTCGAGGTAATAGTCAGGGGCGATCGGGACTCTCGTGCGAGTTTGATGCCGATTTATGGTGACCTATACCAAATCAAACTTTAGGGGATAACTAATGAAAATCACCTGGTCACCCATCTGGGTTTTACGTCTGGACGTCATTATGACGTCATCAATATAACGTATATTGTATCAGTGAAATTTAAACGGTATGTCCATTGTAGTTTATGGCGATCAGGACTTTCTTGCATTTTGTTTGCCAATTTCAGTCGAAATGTACCAAATTTAATCTTAGGAGGTTAATAATTAAAATTAACATGTCGCCCAAAGTGTTTTCGCATCAGAACAAAAAGATGACGTCATTGAAATGACGCTCAATATGTAAATACCACATATATATGCGTTTTGACCATTTCCAACGCATGAAAATATTCCTTTAATAAACTGGCAGCCTTATCATGACTGAATACAAACTCTTTTAAATCGTAACATACAAAATATATTCAGATAGTGTGAAGTCAGTTCGAGGGTGGGACGTAAATGCCGTCACGATTTACGAATAAAACTACAGTGGAGTGAATGAAAAGCACAAAGTGTTTTTGATATTGAACGGTGTAAATATAATCTCTTATATAATATATATTTATTGATGTACCACGACCTCTGACCAATGACCTTTGGGTCTTTCTATTTCAAACGATTGATGCAGAATACGTAAAATGAGCCAGTCCGGCTAGAACATATGTGTATGTCAAAGCTTTTATAGTAAATGTAAATAAATGCCCAAAACCCTTTTTTTCTAGTACAACATATCAAAATTTTAAATAGAGTCACGCTTCAAAGCTGTTGGCTTATCTGTAGCTGCTTATCCTACACTCGAAGAAAAGATAATAGTAATATTCATTTGCATACACTATCAACCAAACTCATTATAGTCCGATTTTGACCCCTGAAGGATCAAACGTTAGAAGAGTCTTCTTAGTAGTAAGTTAATGATATGGAAATAAGGATAAACCCTCTACAAGTTACCCATTGTACTTCGATAGCACGGCCAATAGAAAACTGTTCCAATCTGATTTATCTTTCGCATACTTATAGGTAGAATCGTCTTCAAAGGTCAAAATCGGACAATAAGGCATTCTTGTTGATACGGCTAAAGAAATATCGGAATCCACATGAAAATAGTTGTTCAAAAGTCATAAGCATATTGACCACTGGCATATTTTACATGAGTCCTCTTCTGCTCCAAAGGCAACACAGATCAGTACAATATAAATGGTTTACTTTGTACTTACACCGAGATGTTTCGCATACAGACATGCTGCAACCACATTTTATCAGCTGCAGAGGGGTTTCGTGGGCAGGAGGCAACATGCGCAGATCCAGGAATTTTTGTCAGTTTTATTTAGTCCTCAGCTTATTTTACAGTTTACAGAGGAGGTCCAATGGTTTTATTGCTGAGAAAACTTTACTTATACTTTACCAAGGATCCAAAGGAGTTCCATTATTTTCCAGGGGGGGGGGGGTCAAACCTTTTCCAGGGGGGTCCAAATGCTAGTTTCTTTAGAAACCCATATACGTACTTGTTATTTTGGAGGGGGAGGTGTCCTGACCCCCTATCCCCCTCTGGATCCGCACATGGGCAATGTCATCATAACGGGACAATATTTATCACAGTCCCGCTTCTAACCATAATTGCCAGGCATTGATTTTAGGATAAATGACAGATGAGGTTTTCCAAATGATGCACTGGTAATGCGCACGTTTGACACCTTCGAGAAACACAGCTCTTTGAAGTGGTAGTTTTTGCAATTCAGCTTTTTTTCTCCAAAATATCCACTACGTCAACGCAGTGAGTTGAACAATATCGGTGACTGGCTAATACAAAGTAAGAAAGACGGCAAAGTTCAGGAATCGATACAATCAAGTACCACACCTGACCAAGAATGCCAATGGGAAAGTAGCAAACTCACAGTTAGACATCACAAACGAGAGCTAAGAGGTCAGGACAATTTACAAATACGAGTATATTACTCTAGTTCATCGGCCACAGTGCTTTCTAAGGGCACTGAGCCGAGGTGAAAGAATGCTTCGTGGATAGAGTCTCCAGCATTCCTGAATGCCTGCCAATATGATTTCTTGCTCTTTCCTGACATTGAACTAGTTAATATCAGCACCTGAAAGTGCATGGAATTCGATCAGAGCCCTGGTTGTGACATCACCAATGGCACATTGACATCTTTAATAAGTGTTCTGATCTTAGAAACTTGATGATATATGAGCAAGACTGTTTAAGAAAATGTAAACTATCAACACTCTGCAATTGTTTTATATGTGTTTTATTAAGCGGCGAAAACAAAAGTTGCTCCTCTGCGAAACTGGGGGTAGGGTTATGCATTAGCTTATACAAGACAAAATATTTAAGATAGAAAAGCAAACTTTGGTTTTTGTATTCGTCAATTGAGTATAGGTTTGTTAAACTTAATCTAAAACGATATTCATTTATATTTCATAGGGAACAATGTTAAACACATATGATAATTTTACTCTTAATTCAATATTTCGGCCAAAGGCCTTTATCAAGAAAAGCATGCACTTCAATGTCAACTACATAGTCTCTGTTCCACCATCTTGTAGTTGACATTAGAGTGCATGTTTTTCTTGATAATGACCTTTGGCCTAAATATTGAGTTAAGAGTAAAACTATCATAATAATCTAAAACGGTTTGAAACCGACTCAGAGCAGTCGTTAAACTAAATGACGAAAGCCAAAATTACCACTTTTAAATTATAATTAAGTTCATGTAACGCACATGATACAACATGTAGCGGTAAACAGCTGTCATATGTAGTAAAGTCATCCAGAAATTTGCAGACTATTAGAATGTTCATTGATTAGCTAGTTTTAATGTCTTTTTTCTGTAGCTCAAGCTTTCAGTTTTCTTATTCTCAAATTGATAAAGTAACATATGTAACAAGCTGTTACAGACTAACACCCATGCTTACAGTGTGCAAACATCTCCTATTCGATGCACCTTGAATTGGTACATACGATAAAGTGTATCTGAAAGAGTTTGGGATGAAGAAGGTCATTATTCGGTTTGCAGTCAAAATCTTGTTTGATGATTATTCTTGTTTTTTATGAGATGATGAGCGCAATTATTTTACCAGAGAAGCAGAAATAATAATCGATATTGTATATAACTTGGGATAAGAATTGTTTAGAATATTTACATTAGAAAGGGACATTTACTAAATTGTACTTTTTAAATGTGAAGAGATTATTTTCTATGTTCCTCTAGGATGTATCTTTATTTCAGAATTATTCATATTAGGAAATATTGAAAACAAGTATTCATAACATCTGTAACAAAGGTACATGGGCTTAATTATCATAAATACCTAAGATTTAGGCACCAGAGGCTGGAGACTTTAGCTAGGAAAACATGCGAAATATATTCATTTTATCCTATAATATCATCTCTTACATCAAGTCAATGTCCTTGCTCATTTATTATGTCACGTAACATATGTTACAACCTTTAACAAGTGCTTCAATCTTGTTGTTAAACCTGCAAATTCTACAATTCTTAATAATATGAGCAAGACAATCCCAAATATGCAAGATATCCAACAGCAGCAAATGTTTTCATATATTTTTACTTAAATGATGCCTACCAAATTCGGCTCCTTAAAATTGGGTATAGCCTTTGGGTTTTTTAATTTCACATATAAGACACTATATTTAAAGTATAAAAGCAAACTTTGGATGTTCTCTAACCAAAATGAGTTTGTTAGTACAAAATAATCAAAATAATATTGAAAATGCACATATCAGCTTAAAAGTAAATGATATTGGTCACAATTTTCATGTTTAAAGGGTAATCTAATTAAAGTAACGTACATAACACCACAGGAAGCTGTAATTTTGCTCCAAAAGAGTTTATATGTAGCTAAAGCAGTCAATATGTAGACCATATGAGTAATTTAAATAATAAGCCTTCTTTCTGTAGCTCAAACTTTTAATTTTTGTTTCTAAATTTAATATGGTAACATATGTAACAGGCTGTCAGAGACTAACGCCCTGGCGAACATAGTGCAAACATCTATTAAAAGACGCAGCTTGGAATCCTCTTTTAGATATGACAAGCTTGCAAAATTCCCCAGGGGAGCAATAACATTCTCAGCCATCAGTCTAAAGGTGGCCCGATAAGCTGGGTGTTTATAGGAAATCTACGGTATTTTGCATGCAAAATATAGTTATCGATGAATAATTCATTGCCAAAGTCAGGTAAAGCATTGATTTTACCATCATATGACTAAAATAATTGATATTATGTTATAAAAAGCATTCGTGTTAGATAAATATGATCATAACAACACAAACTATAGCTTTTATTAATGGGCAGTTTCTTATTATGGTCGCCATATTTATGACGTCATAACTAGCCTTAGACGCGAATTTGAGATGGGTGACCACCTTTAAATTATAGGTAAGACTCCATTGAAGGTTTTGATATAGGTCACTATAAATCGGCACACAATTCGCACGGGACCTATTTTTTGTCCCTAAGGGCCCTGACTATAACAGTCAACCTACAAAACGGCTCTAAGTGGCCCTTACTACTAGTCCTCACTTCGTATGCAATATATACAAGCCTGTTTTCTTACAAAACAGAATGAATTTCTTTTGTTGTTTTGATGCTGGACTCGAGCACATGGCTGCTCAGTCTCATGGTAATGGAACAAATTTCGATTGGCCGAGAAAGTCGTGCGATATAGGTACATGTGACTTGAGTCCCGATGGAAATCTGGAAAAGTACACAAAGCCTATGAAATCAGCTATAAGTATCATCCGCAAACAAATATTGGAAACGTCTTCCCAGAAGATTAATGAAACATCCGCTGATATAAATTTTAAGTCTCTAACCTTGCAAAAAGGCTTCGTTATCTTAGACCTTAAAATCTTTTATTCACATAAATAAAAATTGTCTTTGAAATAATGGTGATTCCTTTGTTACTGGTCCCCTCGAATATTTATTTTTTACATTCACCAACTTGAGACTGTAGTCTGTAAAGAATATAAGTAAACTCGCCCAATGGCATAAGGATATCAGTGCGAGTGAGCAAATAGCAGATTTTTATTTTGAAGGGAGGATTTTTTTTTTGGGGTGGTATTAATGTTTAACAATAGCGTTAGGTAGTGCATTGCCCTTCTAGTTTAATCGATAAGGCCTCCTGTCACGTGGGTTGAATATTGGGGGTTTCATTCCCAGAAGGCGTACATGCACTGGTAGCAGGTTCCCGGTTGTCTTGCATAAAAATGGGAAGTGCTGGGATGATAAATTAATTCAAGTAAGAAAGAGGGCAGAGATCAGGAATCGATACTATCCAGTACCACACCTGACCAAGTATACTAATGGGAAAGTAACAAATTCACAATTAGACATCACAAACTAGAGCCAAGAGATCAGCCCTTTCCAAGCAGGTGACCACAAGGCATCAATAAACAGACGCGCATGAAAGGATAACAAACACAAGACAGAACTAACAAGAATGATCCACGAAAGAAGTACCGCATTGGAACGGTCAGTAAATATATTTTAATGGAGGGCTTTAACCAGTTCACAGCGCCTTCCTCGCCCTGATATGAGTTCAGATGAGGATCAAGATTAAGGCAGGTAAGTATGTAAATCATATAAAGTTGCTACCCTGAAGTGTGTGTGTGTGTGTGTGTGTGTGTGTGTGTGTGTGTGTGTGTGTGTGTGTGTGTGTGTGTGTGTGTGTGTGTGATAAACAATACATGTATGTGCAAAAAATTAGATGCTTTTCTAGTCCAACATATTGAACATTTGTTTTGGGTGCTCAGAAGAGTTGTATCAATGAGATGATTCTTTTGGGTATGCAAAACATGTAAGTTTTTGGTTTATAAATAAGAAATTACACTCTCATTTTGAGGCATTCTGAGTGATCACCATATGTTGTCACTCTGTTTGCAGGGCTTAAGTGTAGGATACAGACTAACAATTTGACTTAGGCACACACACTGGAAAGAAAATATATACTTTACACCAGATTTTCTTTTCATTATTAAAGTAAAAAGGAAACCATTTACACATGCAAGAAAATAAATCTTAGCTACTACCGGGTGAGAAGAGCATATACACTTGCCCAAAGTGCTAAGCGGTTACCTTAAAATCACCTTGTATTTGTCCTATTAACACGGGCATTTGGTTCCTCATTAATTTCACGTGAAACATCATGGAATGATTTTTGGTATGACATCTCTCAATACAATATGTCAAAACATGAAATTAAAACTAGTTAAAATGATTAAACACTTTGTCAAAATTTTGGAATTGCTAGGTGACCGCTTAGAAGTTTGTGTGAGTGTATTCGTAGCAAGCAACCCTTTATTTTGGGGGTTTATTTGACGATTGATGGATCAGAAATGAATTTGCTACGTTGATATGACCTCTAAACATCAAGTAGTAATTAGAATGCTAAAACAGGCCTGTATGTACAGGGATGGTAGGGATGTGGTATTGCTAGAAACAGCCCCCTAGATGGGCATTTTTTTCAGAACTCGTGCAGTTTTGACGTTAAAGTTCGTGTTTTTTTTACATTGTCATGAGATGGTTAAAATTTGTCATCGTCGTTGTAGCAATATAAATCGGCAGTATCTATATGCAATGCATTTGTTTCGCATGCAAATCTATTTGACGGTCGATTATTTATACAGTCCCATGTTGCATAATGAAACTAGCATGTAACGTAACTTGATTAGGCTTTAAACGATATTTTAATGACATGTCATACTTCGGATAGTGACATCAGCACCGACTGGTCACTCTAGATCGCGCATTTTTGCTGTATACCTCATCAGGGACGTTTCTAGATGTTCCAAATGAAATCAATCATGATTTGCGGGGTCCGTAACGTATTGGCATAAACGAAAACCTTAGCATTTATTGAAGATTAATTATTGGATATGCACTCACAATTTCGCCACAATAACTGCCGCCATGTTTTTGCAGCCTATACGTTAGATTTACGAAACATTTACGTTGTTTCTGGTGCCTGAGTGTAATGACGGACCAGTGTGTATATCGTCTAGGTCATATGAACGAACTTGGTTGCCTTGCCCATAAAATGTACATTCGATTAAAAAATCTTCATCTAATCAGGACAATTGAAGTAAAATAACATTTACACAGCATTCATTTCATGATACAGTATAAATACCTCCTTGTCGTCCGGGTCGCATGGACGAAATGTTGTTTATATATTGTTTTTATAGCTCCAATATTTTGTTGGAATTTATAAAATGACTCTTGCTTTATGATAGAGATTATTTAACTATCATCTTTATGAGGAAGAGAGAGCTGATTGCTTAAAATTAGTTATACCCTTGCTGTCTTACGGTTGTCTGTGTTTTGTTGGCGTCCCTCGTTTAGCCTTGGCTTGGACTTTGGTCTGTGATTGTGGCATTCCCTGGTTTTTACTCACTGCCTATTCCGTGTAATCAGACAGCAGATGTACATAGAGGATCTACTTTGATAACGTGATGCTGACGTTACACAACGTAACACTGGCGTCACATAAATCATGCGAACACAAAAACAAACGCTATAGTGATATTTTATTGAAAAAAAAAACCAACAAACAACAACAACATAAACTTCACTTATATAAACTTTTAGGGTAATCAGATAAATGGATTTTAATAGGACTGAACCCACATGCTACAAAACTAATTTCCCTTACGCCAGTTCCGGCTACCAAAATAGAGCTTTTTGTACCTAGTGCTAGGCATAATGTGCCTTACGTTAATTCGATTCTCGAATTGTGCTGGGCTTTCCCCGATTGGTTTTTACTCAAGATTGCTGTACAGGTGTTTTCATATTTAAGTGTTACATACGCTACTAGAACGAGCCAACCAGCTTATACGAGGGCTGTTCAAATATGAATGCAAGTAGCTTCATAACATTCTTCACATACATGCTACGACAAAATGGTAAACGTTCCTGTAAAGGACTATATGTCACCTTTAAACTTGCACCAGACCTCAAGAAAAATACAGTATACTTATCGAGTTATAGCCCTTTCAACGAGGGTCACGTAAATATACTAACAAACTCAATGCTTCGAGCATATACCTGTGATATAGACGAGCGTATAATTATTTGATAAACAGGTGAAATATCTTGAAATTTTTAAGGAAGTATCCCTATATTTTTATCTAATGAATCTGTGAAAGTTACAAAAATCTGACATGCTTTTGTTAAATTACAACGAATTGTTTTTACTAAAGTCTCCTTACGTTTGCAGATAAATGGTAAAGAAAACACTAACTTTCAGTTTTCAGTTAAACTCATGTCTAACAAAATGCACGAAGCAATATTTAAACTTGTTTTAACTTAAAGACAATATGTTGCTCACTCATACTGAGTTGTTGCTACAAATTATTGATGGATAGTGGGTAATTTTTAAACGCTGAAAAGCATTATTATTGAGTCAAAAATGCCTTAATAAGTGAAGGGGTTATAGAATTTATACTTATTTTTTTGACATAACATTGCGACTTTTTTCTAAATTTGAACGTATACTTTAAGTTTGACCACTAAAGGCATTATTTACAACAGAATTACTCACATGGTCTTGAGGACTAGTCAGATTGAACATATATTACTTAATGTCAACAAGTCTTTAAGAAGCAGAAAAAATGCTTAAAAATGATATAAAATGTGATTTTTCTGTAAATAGAGGACGGCGCGTTTTGAAAACTCCCTTATGCGATGCTAAGCATGTTTTCAGCAAAACACAAAGAAAACGACACAGCGATGTTCATTATTACATCACCAGCAGATAGCTCAAAATGACGTTTATCATAAAGTTAATGACGTCACAAACGGGCCTGTTTACTCGAGAATGAAACAGGATTGTATATACCCCGGCATCCAATTTAGGTTACCTTGCACCCCCCAGGACAATTTTTCATGGGTGCCAAATTGTTTATTGGGACCCCCTGGATGGGAAACGAAGGTGTCCTTAAAAAAATTTTGGTTTGGGCTATGTGAAATTGCATGGTTTCTATGCCAACCCATAGCGAATTTGAGAAGGGGGGTCTGCCTATAAAATTACTCATATCTCAGCTGTTACTTATCCTAGACTACTAAACTTAATACCAAATTAAAGCTTAGACATATGCCTAATATCCCCTTGCTGCATATGGAAATTATCTAATTTGCATATTCATAAATATTTATGAAAACATTAAAAATGTGTTTCACGAATGGGGGGTATACGTACAAGATCAATAATATCTCAGCTGCTTTTAGTCGTAGAGTACTAAAATTTGTACTAAAATAAAGCTAAGACATAGGCCTTTTATTCCATGGTCAAATATGCAACGTACCTTATTTGCATAATTTGCATATTCATGAATATTAATAAAAACGCTAAAAAATAAGGGAAAATCATTACAAATATAAATAGGCTGATTTCATCCCAATATTGTCATTGTTGCATGTTTTAATGTAATCAATGTTACAATTTGACAGGTCCAATCATCCAGTGGTCCTATATGAATATTATCTCATTTGAATATTCATGAAAATGCCTGAAAACTTAAAAAATGAGGGAAAATCACATAAAAACTATAAGCCTAGGGGAGGGGTTAAGGTACGATCTATCCTGCACTCCTAGGGCCTTTTAAATTCATGCCAAATTGTTCAGTGGGACGATCAGAATGTGAAATGAAGTTCTCCTCACAAGAACTTAGGTATGGGCTACGTAAAAATGCATGGTTCCCATGGCAACCGCTTATATGATTCTCGAGATTGGGGGGTATGCCTACAAATTCAATCATATCTAGGGTTCTACTTATCCTAGAGCACTAAAATTGGTGTCAAATTAAAGCTTAGACACATGTTTTTCTTCTTGTGGTCAGATTTGTAAATCATCTAATTTGCATATTTATGAATATTAATGAAAACCTACAAAAATGAAGTAAAATCATAAAAAAACAACATAAATGAACATATTTCAGCACAAAAACATCATCAAACACCATTGTTGCCAGTTTTTATATCCTCAGTGATTCAATTTGATAAGTTCTTTCATCCAGTGGTCATATATGAAAATTATCTCATGGTCCTATATGAAAATTAGCTCATTTGCATATTCATGAATATTAATGAAATCTTAAAATGATGGAAAAAAGCATGGGTAAACTATAGTATGCAACAGGGGTAATCAGACCTAAATTGAACACATCAGACATTTTATTATGGGCATAAATTTGTCCAATAGGACCACTTAAATGTAAAAAAATATTGACCTCAAAAATAAATGTTATTTGGGTTTTTGAAATTTCATGGTTTCCATGGCAACCCATTATGTTGACTGTAAAGATTGGGGGTTTACATACAAAAAATACTCATATCTTAACAACATCTCATCCTAGATTACTCAACATGGTACCAAACTAATTCCTGGACATAGTAGTTTTATTTGGTAGCTAGATATGCAAATTATCTAATATCCATATTCATGAATATTAATGAAAACTTTAGATATGAGAGATAAAATCTCAGAAAAATTAGGGGGTGTATGTATAAAATTACCAATATCTCAGCAGCTATGCGTCCGAGTGTATCAAACTTTGTGCCAAATCAATGCTTAGACATAGTACTTTTACCTTAAGTTCAGCTTTGAAAAATAGTTATCATAAATAATTATGAATTTTAATTAAAACAGAAGAAACAAATGAAAAATCGCGTAAAAATCAAGGGGGTGCATTTACAAATTTAATAATATCTCAATTGCTAAGTGCCCTAGAGTACCAAAATTGGTTTTAAACTAATTCTAAGACAATAGTATGTTTAACAAATTATCAAATTTTAAAACGGTCATATTATAATATTCATGAATATTGATGAAACCATGAGCATTTTGAGAATAATATTTGAAAATGAAGGGGATATACCTAGAAAATTACTCATATCTCAGCAGCTTATGGCCCTTACGTAGCAAACAAGGTGCCAACTTATTGCTATGATACAGCCCTTTATCTCAATGGTTATATTTGCCAGTTGTCGCATTTACATATTCATGAAAATTAATATAAACATTAGAATAAAGAGAAAAATCGCCGAAAATGAATGGGGTATACCTACAAAATAACCAATATCTTAGCTGCTAATTGGCCTAGAGTAGCAAACAATATACTTAATTTAAGTCTATGCATAGCAGATTTACCTAGTGGGAAGATATAAGAATTAACTAATTTGTTTAATATCAATATTAATAAAAAAACTTTAAAAATACAAGTAAAAAATGTATACAAATTGATAGCAGTGTGGTTACAAAATTACTCATATCTCAGCTGTTATAAATTTTATACTTTTTTCTTTTACTCAATTTTACTTAGGATTTTGCTGTTTGATATGGTACCAAGCTTGTTACTATTGGGCAATTGGAAGCCAATATATGAATCACTTTGTAGCTATACCCCCTTAATTTTTCTGTATTTTCTCTTAATCTCTCATGTTTTCATCAATATTCATGAGAATTTAAATTTGATGTGTTATGAATCGGATCATTTTGGTTAACATGTTGTGTCTATGCATTGACTTAAAATCAGGTTTGGCACTATTGGGCACTTAACTACTGAGATATGAGTAATTTTGGAAGTGCACCCCCTTGATTTTTGCCGCAATTTTTCTTTCATTTCTTCTGTTTACATTAAAAATCACGAATATTCATGAAAAATATTTTTCATATTATACCTTATGGTAAAAGTACGATGTCTAAGCATTAAATTGGCACTAGGTTTGATACACTGGAACACATGGTAGGTGAAATACTTGTCATTTTATATGTACATCCCTTAATTTTTCTAAGATTTTTCTTTAATTACAAAACTTTTCATTAATATTCATGAATATGCAAATGAGATAATTTTCATATAGGACCACTGGATGAAAGAACTTATCAAATTGAATCACTGAGGATATAAAAACTGGCAACAATGGTGGTTTGATGATGTTTTTGTGCTGAAATATGTTCATTTATGTTGTTTTTTTATGATTTTACTTCATTTTTGTAGGTTTTCATTAATATTCATAAATATGCAAATTAGATGATTTACAAATCTGGCCACAAGAAAAAAGACATGTCTCTAAGCTTTAATTTGAAACCAATTTTAGTGCTCTAGGATAAGTAGAACCCTAGATATGATTGAATTTGTAGGCCTACCCCCCAATCTCGAGAATCATATAAGCGGTTGCCATGGAAACCATGCATTTTTACGTAGCCCATACCTAATTTCTTGTGAGGAGAACTTCATTTCACATTCTGATTGTCCCACTGAACAATTTGGCATGAATTTAAAAGGCCCTAGGAGTGCAGGATAGATCGTACCTTAACCCCTCCCCTAGGCTTATAGTTTTTACGTGATTTTCCCTCATTTTTTTAAGTTTTCAGGCATTTTCATGAATATTCAAATGAGATAATATTCATATAGGACCACTGGATGATTGGACCTGTCAAATTGTAACATTGATTACATTAAAACATGCAACAATGACAATATTGGGATGAAATCAGCCTATTTATATTTGTAATGATTTTCCCTTATTTTTTAGCGTTTTTATTAATATTCATGAATATGCAAATTATGCAAATAAGGTACGTTGCATATTTGACCATGGAATAAAAGGCCTATGTCTTAACTTTATTTTAGTATAAATTTTAGTACTCTATGACTAAAAGCAGCTGAGATATTATTGATCTTGTACGTATACCCCCATTCGTAAAACACATTTTTAATGTTTTCATAAATATTTATGAATATGCAAATTAGATAATTTCAATATACAACAAGGGGATACTAGGCATATGTCTAAGCTTTAATTTGGTATTAAGTTTAGTAGTCTAGGATAAGTAACAGCTGAGATATGAGTAATTTTATAGGCAGACCCCCCTTCTCAAATTCGCTATGGGTTGGCATAGAAACCATGCAGTTTCACATAGCCCAAACCAAAATTTTTTTGAGGACACCTTCGTTTCCCATCCAGGGGGTCCCAATGAACAATTTGGCACCCATGAACAATTTGGCACCCATGAAAAATTGTCCTGGGGGGGGGTGCAAGGTAACCTAAATTGGATGCCGGGGTAATACACTTTTTTCTGCAAGCAAGTTTTGGATTGTTACATAAACTTGCATCTTAAATTTGGTTCCATGTCTAAAACTTACAAAGATATGACACTATATCCGCACATGTACCAAAACGTGCATTGCAATTTGCTTCAGAAAAACTTCAGTATACAGGAATGGCCTTTATATAAGGTTCTGTAACTCGAGCAATGTAGTGAGGGTTTCTTAATGTTTGGTGCCATTTTAAAGGTGACAAATAGTTCTTTCCAGAAAGGTATGACATTTTGTCCTAACATATTTGTGAAGAAATATAAAGCTACTTTCATTCATATTTGAACAGCCCTTATAGATATTATACAAAGCTTTTATCTTAATTAGTTGGTGGAAAGTGCAAAAAATCGTGTTAAAACAACCGCATGCACACACTGTCAGCAAATGTAAACTCAAATGGAAATACGAAAATGGAAAAAAAACAGCTAAATGGTATTTAGACCGTTTGTAACAGCCGTGTCATGTACACATTAAGGGCAATTTCGGGTAATTCCCATGCGCACCATTACTTCGTCGAGAAACATGAAAAATTGTCTGGGTCCTGTCTTTCCGACCATATACGATTTCGGATCAATACAGTTTTCAGATACTCTTATGTCAGATGGATATTTCCACATTTTCTTGACATACGAAAGTGACTAAAATGTGTGCGAAATATCTATTGATCTTTCATCAGGACTGATCGTCTCAGTACCAAATACAGATAATAGTCAGGGGCTATCAGGACTCCCGTGCGAATTTGATGCCGATTTATGGTGACCTATACCAAATTAAACTTTAGGGGATAACTAATGAAAATCATCTGGTCACCTATCTGGGTTTCACGTCTGGACGTCATTATGACGTCATCAAAATAGCGTATATTGTATCAGTGCAATTTAAACGGTATACCCATTGTAGTCTATGGGGATCAGGACTTTCTTGCATTGTGTGTGCCAATTTCAGTCGAAATGCACCAAATTTAATCTTAGGGGGTAAATAATTAAAATTAACATGTCGCCCATAGTGTCTTCGCATCAGAACAAAAAGATGACGTCATTGAAATGACGCCTAATATGTAAATACCACATATATATGCATTTTGTCCATTTCCAACGCATAGAAATATTCCTTTAATGGACTGGTAGCCTTATCATGACTGAATGCAAACTCTTTTAAATCGTAACATACAAAATATATTCAGATAGGGTGAAGGCAGTTCGAAGGTTGGACGTAAATGCCGTCACGATTTACGACTAAAAAGACAGTGGAGTGAATGAAAAACAAACAGTGTTTTTGATAATAAACAGAGTAAATATGATCTCTTATGCTTATATATATAGATGTACTACGACCTCTGACCAATGGCCCTTGGGTCTTTCTATTTCAAACGATTGATGCAGAATACGTAAAATGAGCCAGTCCGGCTAGAATATATGTGCATCTCAAAGCTTTTATAGTAAATGTAAATAAATGCCTGAAACCCTTTTTTCTAGAACAACATACCAATTCACGCTTCAAAGCTTTTGGTTTATCTGTAGCTGCTTATACTACACCCAAAGAAAAGATAGTAACAAAAATAGTAATAATCATTTGCATACACTATCAACCAAACTCATAATAGTCCGATTTTGACCACTGAAGGATCAAAAGTTAGAAAGGTCTACTTAGTAGTTCATAATATGAAAATAAGGATAAACCCATCTACAAGTTACCCATTGTACTTCGATAGCACGGGCAATAGAAAACTGTTACAATTTGATTTATCTTTCGCATGCTACTAGGTGGAATCGTCTTCAAAGGTCAAAATCGGACAATAAGGCATGCTTGTTGATACAGCTAAAGAAATATCTGAATCCACATGAAAATAGTTGTTCAAAAGTCATAAGCATATTGATCGTTGGCAATATTTTACATGAGTCCTCTTCTGCTCCACAGCAACACAAATCAGTACAATATAAATGGTTTGCAAATGTACTTACACCGAGATGTTTCGCATACAGACATGATGCAACCACATTTTATCAGCCGCAGCGGGGTTTCGGGGGCAGGAGGCAACATGCGGTGATCCAGGAATTTTTGTCAGTTTTATTTAGTCCTCAGCTTATTTTACAGTTTAAAGAGGGGTTCCAATGGTTTTATTGCTGAGAAAACTAAACTTATAATTTACCAAGGATACAGAGGCGGTCCATTATTTTCTGGGGGGTCCAACTTTTTCCAGGGGGGGGGGGTCCAAATGCTAATTTCTATAGAAACCCATAAACGTACTTGTTATTTTCCAGGGGGGTGTCCGGATCCCTATCCGCCTCTGGATCCGCGCATGGGCAATTTCATCATAACAGGACTATATTTATCACAGTCCGGCTTCTAACCATAATTGTCAGGCATTGATTTGTCAGGATAAATGACTCACTGGTGAGGTTTTCCAAATGATTCACTGATACTGTGCAAGTTTGACAACTTCGTGAAACACAGCTCTTGAAAGTGGTAGTTCTTGCAATTCAGCTTTTTTTTATCCAAAACATCCACCACATCAATGCAGTGAGTCGAACAATATCGGTGACTGGCTAATGCAAAGTAAGAAAGACGGCAAAGATCAATCAATCGATACAATCAAGTACCACACCTGACCCAGGATACCAATGGGAAAGTAACAAACTCACAGTTAGACATTACAAACGAGAGCCAAGAGGTCATGACAATTTACCAATATGTTACTCTAGTGCATCCGCCACAGTGCTTTCTAAGGGCACTGAGCCGAGGTGAAAGAATGCTTCGTGGATAGAGTCTCAAACATAGCTAAATGCCTGCCAATATAATTTCTTGCTCTTTCCTGGCATTGAACTAGTTAATACCAGCACCTGAAAGTGCATGGAATTCGATCAGAGCACTGGTTGTGGCATCATGGCACATTGACATCTTTAATAAGTGTCCTAATCTTAGAAACTTTATGATATATGAGCAAGACTGTTTAAGAAAATATAAAATATCAACACTCTGCAATTGTTTTTTTATATGTGATTTATTTCAGCGGCGAAAACAAAATTTGCTCCTCTGCAAAACTTGGGGTAGAGTTGTCCATTAGCTCATATAAGACAAAATATTTAAGATAGAAACGCAAACTTTGGTTTTGTATTCGTCAATTGAGTATATGTTTGTTAAACCTAATCTAAAACGGTTTGAAACCAACTCAGAGCGGTCGTTGAACAAAATGACGATAGCCAAAATTACCACTTTTAAATTATAATTAAGTTCATGGAACGCACATAATACAACATGTAGCCGTACGAGAGGTGATTCACCAGTTTTGAAACACTTTTATTATATCTATAAATTTCACATAATAAAACTTTCATGCAAAATGAGTCCAATCTGTGATCCATGGAGGTTGTAGCTTCGTCTACATTGCTAATGTTATGACCCTAGTGTCTGATTGATAATGGAATGGTCCAGTTTTCTTCATTTGTCTCACAATGCTCGTTAAAGACTTGCTAAAGTGTAGTTTGCTTTCGCTTCTTAAAGTGTCTTGTAAGGATTCCCAGATAGCAAAATCAATCGGGGCAGCATCTGGACCTTTATGCTTCCACTCCAGAGATGTAACAACGTTCACGTTTTGAAAACGTCTATACAAATACACGTTAACGTCTGCTTTGACGTATGGCTCGAAGACTTGTCTTGGTGAAATACCATGTCCTTAATTAGGTCACTTGGAAACATTCTTGCTACATTAAATTAATGAATTGTTTCAAAACTTTGCCAATATGATATTACGAATTGACCTTGACCTTTTATGGATGATCCGGATCTCAGTCTTGCTTTAGAAACTAATTACGGCCGAGGCCAATAAACCTGGTTCAAACGAATCACTCATAACACATTTGAGTTTTGAAGGATCAACATGGCCTTTACGGATGTAGCAGACTCAGCGAGGACCATAGCTGCCACCCAAGTAAAACATTGTCTCATATGTCATCACAAATAATTTCCATTTTTCACAATTTAAACGTTTATAGATATGCCACAAACATGGTCGCCATTTTGTCAACTTGAGCTGCATTTATCTGGTAAACTTTGCACTATTTTTTAAGTTTTGGCTGCAGTGCAATTTTAATAATACTGTCAATGATTGACTGAGACGCCCCTAGTTGAGTTGCCATTTCACGTTTTGTGGGTGGGTAAACCCTTCTTCATAATTACGGCGACTTAACGAATAACTGCAATTGTTGACTTTTGGGGTGTCTTTCTGTATGTCTCTGTTTTTGGCGTATTCCTACTAGCGCTGAGAGTTTTACATATCGAGTGCTTTACTCGATGGATTGTTGATATAGAAATGTCGTGTTCATGACCTTTCAACTCTCGTTTTCTATTCCTGTAAGACGTTTTCCTCTTCAAAAGGTATGTAATGGAACGTTCCACTATAATGCCAATTTTAGGTCTACTCATGTTACAACCCGCACACAAACTGACGAATATATGTAACAGCCACCAGTTTTTTTTTGCCGCACCAGAATTTGGCAAAATCACATCACCTTTCTAGTGGTACAAAATACTCAAAACCACTTTAATACATAAATACAGTCTTAAATTAGTAAAACATATGCATTTAGACCCCAAAATAAAAATTCTGTCATAGTGAAAAAAAAGGTCAAAGTTAAAAACCCCGCGGGGTTTTTCAAAAACCCCGCGGGGTTTTCAAAACCCCGCGGGGTTTTTAAAACCCTGCGCGGGGTTTTTCCCCCACATTTTCAAATGGGGGAAAAACCCCGCAGGGTTTTTTCAAAAAAATTAATATCAAAATAAGTTCAAGAAATAAGTTTGTTTGATTGTAATTATTTCAGAAAATGATTGGTATGGCTTAATTCCAACCTTTAATTTCCCCCGCGGGGTTTTTCTCCCATTTCAGATTGTGGGGGAAAAACCCCGCAGGGTTTTTTAAAAAAATAAAAAGGTTTGTTTTTAATTGTATTGCTTTACAAAACAATATAGAAGCTGAATTGAAGTTTTTCTCATCATTTGAAGCCTTTCAAGCAAAATATAAAAAAACCCGCGGGGGAAAACCCCCGCGGGGTTTTTCCCCCACAAAATGAAATGGGAGAAAAACCCTGCGGGGTTTTCACCAAAGAGTAATTATCAGTTTTATTAATGATTGAGATCAGTTATACAGTTAGAGCTCATATAATTTAAGTTTTTACAGTAATTAAAGGCCATAAAACAATTCCCTCGATGCCCCCCACCCCCTCGTCCGCCCTTCCCCCCCCCCCCCCCCCCCCCCATGATCACTACCAAGTTTGCACCACCGAACTGCCCAAAAAATATTGTTCAGAGGCGAGTTCAACAGTTCGAGCGCCCGACCGAGCGCTTGTCAGTGTGATTATTACATTGTTGAACGATAGCGAGCGCTCGCTCAATAAAAAATGGCGGCGCCCAGTAACAAACAAATCAAATCCCCCCCCCCCCCCCCCCCACAAATGGTTGGAAATCAAAGCAAAACACCGTCCTACCTTCAGTTTAAATTGTTCCATTTCATATATTTACACAAAGAAACATACATCGTCATTCCGAAAATTGAATCTGACGATATTGCGTGCATAGTCCCTCACGAAAACCCATTATTGTTTTGGTATTGTTTTGGTAGCCATCTTTGATTTTCGGGCGATACACCTATCGACTTGAATAGCGAGCGCTTGCAGGCACCTTGGCGAGCGCTTGCGTTCAGGGAGAAAGCACTCGATAGCACTCCGGGCGCTCGAGTTGTTGAACACGCCTCCGGTAGCACTGATATTATTTGTTTAGCATGATTCATTACATCCCAGTCACCATTTATCCGTCATGTTAGGATGCGTCTTATGGGTTGAAACAGTTCTAACAGCAGATAAAGGCAATAAAATTAATAACGGCCATTGCAGTACGGGTCATACATAACTGCAATCTTATAAACTAGTTAATATGTAGTACATTGACAGACAGTGCAGACCAGGATCAGATGCAGCAGAATGTAGCATCTGATCACGGTCTACATTGATTGTTTAGAAATCATAGAATGGGTTGGGCATCTTGTCTTGTGCGGAAGACAAGATACCCAACCCATTCTATGATTCAAGAAATTTGGGTCTTTTCTACAACCCTGTGAGTATCCTATAGAAAGATCCTGGTCTAAAGCACGCCAATTTCACAGATCTTGATGTACCAATTCCGGCTCCGCGCAGTGTCTTCCATGTATCCAACGGTCCATGACGTGGGTCGCGCCTATAGCAATGCACCAGACTCCTGGGGAGTACGGATTGGGAATAAAAAAAAAACTAAGATGGCAGACACGATTACTAAATCTGCCTGGCAATCTATTTTCAACTTGTTACAAAAGTATGGAGATTTACAAGAAAAGTATTACCGGAATGTGTTCACTTTGACAACTAGCTGATGAAAGGTAAATTGATTTTGCCTTGTTAATTAGTTTTTAGCTTCTTTCATTTTGCATAAAAGCTGACAAGTTCCCCACCCCCTGGCCCTGCCTCTGTACACAGAAAATAACCAGTGATTAACTGTGATTTGCAAATAAATTTGTGTTGAGTTGAGTTGAGTGAAAGAGTTGACTACTTGCGAGACAATACAGTCAAAGGGCTGTTAATAACTTTTGAGCACCCAGGACAAGTATTAAATTGGATGGAATTGTGGTAAATTGGAGAATAGCTAAGGAGAATGGTCTCACTGTTTGAGTAATTGAAATTTAGCTTTAATATTTGTGATTGAAAACATGTTGTGGATGCTCAGGGGGGATCACCTCATTGAGATGGTTCTTTTGAGCACCCAAAACAGGTGTTAAAATTGAAATTGATGGATGGGATCATAGTTTCTCCAGTTTGCCTAGTTGGAGGGCGGTTTTCTTGTTTACAATGGAAAAAAATGTCATGGATGCTCACGAGGGCCATCTCCTTGGAGACGGTACTTTTGAGCATCCAGGACAAATGTTATGTCCAGGTCACACATTCACGGATTTGACGCAGGATTAGCCAAGGATACGATCCTGCATCATCCTTGGCAATCTGTATTTAGAGATTATCTCATGGCGTTTTGGTTATCGCCGGAAGTATCGACCCGAGACCCCATTATCAGCCTGAGAGCTTTAGCTGGAGGGCTGATAATGGTCGAGGGTTGATACTGAGGGTGAATACCAAAACCCCATGTTATAATCTGTTTATCACATATTCTATTTCAACGCGTTTGGCGTTAAAAAGTGTAAGTAGAACAGAGGAATGGCGTAATTTTTGCGTTACGTCACACCACTTGTTTACATCTGACGTCATCAAATGATCAACGTTACGTGCCGGGCATGATAACCTCTCTCCATTCAAAATACATGACTTCCGGTTATCATAACGGCAGGCTGATAACCAGTTGGCGGGAAAGGGCTTATCGCATATGCAGACTTTGGGTTATCAAGGCAAAATGTGTCTTAAAAATGTGATAATAGTCTGTATATTTCCATATTGCATCCGTAATCACACGTAGTAGTACTTGCGTTGTGCATCGATATCGGACTACGAGGTGATCCGTGAATGTGTGACCTGGGCATTAAATAGATGGATTTGAGAGTTTCTTCATGGTCATGTTGCATATCAAATTAATTGGAGTCAAGACTGCATCAACATGGTCCCAAATATTTTGACTGCAGTCCCCCTCCCATGACTCTGGGGATGGGATCAATAGGTCAAAGTTCAAGCTTTTTCAGAACTTGGTCATTGTTACATATCAAATAAAGGGAATCACGAAATGCAGCAACACAGTAGCAAATATTTTGGCTGCAGACCCCCTCCCCCTTTCCCCTGGGGATTGGGTCAGTAGGTCAAATTCAACTTTTTCAGAACATATCAAATTAAGAAAGAGAATCGCAAATGCAGCAACTCGGTAGTAAATATTTTGCTCTCCGACCCTAGGGGTCAAAAGGTCAAACTTTAACTCTTTCAGATCAATGTCATGTTGCATATCTAATTAAAGGGAATCTCTAATGCAGCAACATGGTCGCATATATTTTGTCTGCAGACCTCCCCCTACACTCCCATCTCGACCCTGGGGGTGGGGTCAATAGGTCTAAATTCAAATTTTTTAGAACATGGTCATGTTGCATAACAAATTACAGGGAATGGAGCATAGAGCACCATTTCGCAAGCACATATTCTCTCCTTACACACAGACCCTCAACCTGCGGTTTGGATTAAAGGGTAAAAATTCTGAATGTGGTCATGTTGCATATCAAATTTAGGGTAAAGCAGTATAGACTAACATAGAAGCAAACACTTTGACCTTACACACAACCCTGACCTCTGGGTCAGGTTGAAGTCAGATATTGAAATTATACAGATTAGTTTATTTTTTATTGAACTAACCGCTGAAAACTAGTTGATAGGCTTATAACTTTGATCTGTATGATACCCAAGGTGAACTTAGGGGTTGGAGAAATGGGATTTATATTTTGTCATTTATAAGTTTCTCTAAAGTAACCCTTCGCCCGGGATATAAATTCGACAAATTTGCCTTGATTGACAGCTGTTTGGCAAGGCGACACATCCGATTCTCGGAATTCAAGTGCTCATATCCTTATCTTATTGTTTCAAGCTGTATATACCATGTACAAATTAATTTGAATAAAATATAATATTTAATCCAATTGAAACTGCCGAATCATTTAAGATTCATAGCTGGATGTTGGGCCTAATAATACTTTTCCAGTCTTCAATCTTGGAAATCTGGGTGATATTCATTCGATTTCACGTGATAATATAACTCAATATTTCCCCATTCACATATATTTGTTAAAGATGGCCCACCTTAGCTTTTCAGCAAGGGGTCAATGGCTTTAGATTAAACACTGTTTAGCCTGACCTAATATAGAGCCTTGTATATTTTCAGTCAGACTGAAAAACAGTAAGGATTCTGGTCAGATAGCTCCACAGACACCAGCTGATCTTAATTGACAGTACATGTATTTGAAAAAAAAGGATAAATCCAGACTCAGCAGGACTTGGTATATATTTAAATGTTCTTCAGAGCATCAACATGCAGCAGCTGCCATCCAGCAGCCTATGTCAGAAATGCAGGATTAACATGGTTTTCAGTAGCCAGGAGGCTGTAGAGGCTTCTATGGTGAACACATACTTCACTGACAAGAGGGACATCAGGCAGGCAGTTTGGTCCCTCCAGCTGAACATGCTGAATGGTGATAAATGAGGTAAGATTTTGACCTTAGTACTGTAGTAAATATTTTTGAGCTGATTGGATTACTGCAATACATTAAGAGACTGACCCAGAATCTATGTTGCTGTACAATTATCTAAATAAGTAAGACAGATGTGTTTAGCACAAATCCCCCACCCACATTCTTCCAGAGCACTGCAAGTCACCACTGGTTATGTACTAAGTACTACTAGTCAATTGTATAGGCTCAAGATGAGCTATTGTGATCATAAGATGTCCGTCGTCCGTCATTAATTTCCTTTAAATAACGTCTCCTATACCAATTGGTGGTATTTCACCAAACTTCACAGAAATCCCGCTTCAAAGCACTTAATGAGCTATTGTGATCGTTAGAAGTCTGTCGTCGTCTGTGGTCAACATTTGCATCAAAGGACATCTCCTAAACTACTTTCTGGAATTTGGCCAAACTTGGCAGGAATGATCTTTATATAGCCCTCTTTGATAATTTTTCAAATGATTTTGGTCAACACAAGATGTAAAATTTAAAAAATGTTTTTGTCTGTACCACAAGACATACAGATTTGATATTTGGTTTGTAGCATCATCTAGTCAACCTCTACCAAACTTGTTCAAATTATGCCCATTATGCCCATGGGCCATAAATGGGCCTGTCCCTGGGGTTACATGTGATACATAGGCTTCTATAGAGAAAACATAAAAAATCTTCTTGTCTAAAACCACAAGGCATAGAGCTTTGATATTTGGTATGTAGCATCACCAAGACTAGTGGACCTCTGCCAAGTTTGTTCAAATTATGATCCTGGGGCCGAAAATGGTCCTGTCCCAAGGGGCCACATGTTTTACACAGGCTTATTGAAAACATGAAAAAATCTTCTTGTATGAAACCACAAATCATAGAGCCTCGATACATCTAGGGATGACAGGATATGCAGGGCTGTGGAAATACCATGCCCAACTTGTCTGACCTGGTCCCATTTCATTCAGGACAAGTTGAAAATTTCAATTTACTTGTCCTTGGACAAGTGCAAAATTTGTCATCAAGTTAATAAAATTTTTTATTTCATATTTAGATTAATCATTATGAGTTCACATGTTGCATTGAAAACATGTGTGGATCCTGAACAGCTGGCTTCTTCAGAAGCCAGCTGATCTGGATCTACACTTTTTACAAGAGAGTTGATATCTGCATGGTTTCATACTGTTTTCGAAAGTGTAAATTGTTTAAGCACAGATAGGAATAAGGCTTAAATGAAATATATGTGTGGTTCCTGTTGCCTACCTACCCTATTTTTTTTCAACCCCCTAAACATTAAAATGGTCTTCTGAGAAAAATACCTAAAATGGGCACTTTTTCAGATTTTGTCAGTATTTTCTTTGTTAAATGTTACAACAAAATTTAATAATTTCCCTACCTACCTACCCTAAATTTTGTTGGTATGCAACAGGAACCACACATATATTTCATTTAGGCCTAAGCTAATCTGACACTATCGGACAAGTAAAATTTTCTTTGGACAAGTACATTATGGCCATTTACTTGACCCTGGACAAGTAGAAAATTTTACTATTTCCACACCCCTGCAGGATATGTGAATTATGTTTTCATAACAAAATTGGTGATGAATATCATTATTTAATTGAGTGTTCTTACTTAAGTGATGCTAGAAGAGTTTATCTGCCAAGGAACTTGCTTGCTAGACCAAATACTTTTAGGTGCCTTATGTGTTCAGGTGATACTCAGGAACTATTCAAGATAGCAAAATACTGTAAAATAGTGCTAAAGACATTTCAAGAAATTTTCAGGAATATATAAGTGTTTGTTACACCATTTCGTATAGATCTCATTGACATATTATGGATCTCACAGCCATTATAATACATGTTAATGAATTTTTTTGCGTCTAGTCATCATGGAACTAGTCAAGATACTCTGATGAGTATTGAAACCATATACATTCTGCATGATCTCTCAGGGTTTCTTCATGTTTTGCACTGAAGTATTGCTATTCATAGATCCAGATAAGGAAATTTTAATTGCGTAAACTTTTAATTATTCTCTTACCTATTAATTTGAACATGTGATTTGGGTGCTCGAGGGGACCGTCTCATTGAGACGGTTTTTTTGAGTACCCACACCATATGTTTTGGATGAGAAATGAAGAGGATAATATTCCAATATGCACTCCTATCTGGAGGCCTGGCTGTTTTATTTGCGTAAACTTTTAATTAATTTCTTACCCATTAATTTAAACATGTGTTTTGGGTACTCAAGGCGACCCTCTCAATGAGACGGTTCTTTTGAGTACCCACACCATATGTTTTGGATGAGAAATAAAGAGGATAATATTCTAATATGCACTCTTATCTGGTGGCCTGGCTGTTTTATTTGGGTAAACTTTTAATTAATTTCTTACCCATTAATTTAAACATGTGTTTTTGGTGCTGAAGGGGACCGTCTCATTGAGACAGTTCTTTTGAGTACCCACACCATATGTTTTGTAAATGCTATTCATAGATCCAGATAAGGAAATTTTATTTGCGTAAACTTTTAATTGTTTTCTTACCCATTAATTTGAACATGTGTTTTGGGTGCTCGAGGGACCGTCTCATTGAGACGGTTCTTTTGAGTACCCACACCATATGTTTTGGATGAGAAATGAAGAAAATAATAGTCCAATACACACTTTTATCTGGATGCCTGGCCGTTTTATTTGCATAAACTTTTAATTAATTTCTTACCCATTAATTTAAACATGTGTTTTGGGTGCTGAAGGGGACCGTCTCATTGAGACAGTTCTTTTGAGTACCCACACCATATGTTTTGTATTGCTATTCATAGATCCAGATAAGGAAATTTTATTTGCGTAAACTTTTAATTGTTTTCTTACCCATTAATTTGAACATGTGTTTTGGGTGCTCGAGGGACCGTCTCATTGAGACGGTTCTTTTGAGTACCCACACCATATGTTTTGGATGAGAAATAAAGAAAATAATATTCCAATACACACTTTTATCTGGAGGCCTGGCTGTTTTATTTGCATAAACTTTTAATTAATTTCTTACCCATTCATTTAAACATGTGTTTTGGGTGCTGAAGGGGACCGTCTCATTGAGACGGTTCTTTTGAGTACCCACACCATATGTTTTGTATTGCTATTCATAGATCCAGATAAGGAAATTTTATTTGCGCAAACTTTAAATTTTCTTACCCATTAATTTGAATATGTGTTTTGGGTGCTCAAGGGGGCCGTCTCATTGAGACGGTTCTTTTGAGTACCCACACCATATGTTTTGGATAAGAAATAAAGAAAATAATATTCCAATACGCACTCTTATCTGGAGGCCTGGCTATTCTCATCTAAAGTGGTGTTTAATTGCTTGGAGGTCTCACTGTGTTTGCTTCAAGTAGACATGAATACCCACTGAGGAGAAAATGCTGATTCTCGTAATCATATTTTAAACTTTCCTCAAATTTTTATTTGTTAGTATGTTTTGACTTGCACCCCGGTTAGGGGTTTTGGTCAATGAATAAAACTCTCAAAACTCTCAAACTCTCGATATTTGATATGAAGTATAACCTAGTAGATCTCTACCAACTTTGTTTAAGTTATACATACCCCTGGGGCCAAAAATGTTCCCGCCTCAGTGGTCACATGATTTACATAGGCTTTAAAAAGGAAAACTTGAAAAAATCTTCTTGTCTGAAACCACAAGGCTTAGATATTTGGTATGTAGCATCACCTCTAAGGGGATCGGGAACTAATTATATCAACATATCCTAGGAGTCAAAAGCTGAGAGGAACTCCGAGGCTATCATCTGGCAAATGGATGCATCTGATTGGATGATGAGGCTAAAGTAAAAATATATTTTATTCTCTAGCAGATGCAAAAATTAATTTTCTTCAAATTGGTACATAGATTACTACCAGATGCATTTATATTTTGTTTTTTTAGAGCAAAAAGTAAAAATAGTGATTTCTAATAGGAACTGGGACGGGGTTTTCCAAAAATATGGCAGCCATTAATCAACATGCAACAGTTGAAAAAAAAGCAGGTGAATGTATGTTTTCTCAATTCTTATTCCCCTTATTCATGGTTTGGCTTGAATTTAAGGCATATGGTGATGCCCCACATGTATTGTGAGATGCAGAATAAACTGTCGAATACTAGGGGTTCACCATTGGGGTCTATGGGAGAAATAATTAGTTCACTGTGCCCTATACTATTTCTTCAAGTGGATGAATTTTGTTGCTTTTGAGGTAAATTGTCCATTTCTAGGAATGCTTTGAGCATGCTGCTGATAAATAAATACCTAAACATGGAACACATGTACATATTTTGGGAAAAAATTGAAAGGAGCCTTCAAAAGTACTGTGTAAAGGGGGGTGGGGGCTGCATATTGTGGTCGGGTAGCTCTGACCGCCATGGATATGGTCGAAAGACAGTAACCTGGTGCACAACAGGCAAGCAAAAAGTTGAACTGGCTCACAGAGTGGCCTATATGCTACATAAAAAGGTAACAGAGCTTCCCCGTACCAATGATGCTGGTGAATTAATGGACGTCAGCCACCTGTGCCATGAGAAACTGTGCATAAACCCAGATCACCTGGTTATTGAACGTCATTCAGAAAATATGTCACGTGATGCTTGTTTTAGACTTGGAAGCTGCACGATGGAGCATTCTCCATCTTGCATTTTGGGATAGGATGATTGCTTTTTGTTGTTATACTGTAAGTGTGATCCTGTTTGGTTGTTTTTTTAGTTGTTTGTCTCAATGTGCAGCTCTTCAAAGTGTAACAATGGTCCTTGCTTACTTTGGCTCTCAATTGCCTTGTTTTGGCCTTTTTAAGAAGCAATTGGCCTTTTCAATAAGATATTTTTTCTTGGTGCTTTTCATATAACTTGTAAAGATTATTTCTCCTAAATTTACGCTTGATTTTTCATTTTGCGGACCCACAACGCACTTGGTTGTTTTCAAAACATTTCTGTTCGGCCAAAAGTCCAGCCGACACTTTACTATTTGAAGGGATAGAACAGCCAATTGCTTCACAAAGCTTCAATATTGCCTCTCCGAGACCATTGTTGCATTTGAAGGCTGCACAATGAGCCCTTCCTGAAAAATTCCTGGCAAATGTCACATTTTTAGGCAATGCATGTCTAATAACATTATTCACAGATTCAACTTTTTGTGAGTTTGAATTAAGTTTGGTCTTTTCCACAATGCTCGCCCCAAGACAATAGTCAATACAGTCTCGTAATACTTTTTCCGAACCTATTTTCACCTTCAATTTGAAAAAGTAAGGTAAACATTCACTTTTAACAAGCCAATTGTTGTCACTGTCTCCCATACAGACAGTAGACTGTGACAGACATAGCCTGTGGTCACCCTGATAGCATGCTATGATGGCGTCAGAAGTCATATTGATGTGTTTTTAAAGCATAAGCGCGTCACCGTTTACTTTTCTATGAATGTTTTGAAACTCCGATTGGCAGCGCATGCTTAGATCAACAGCAAAGCTGTTTAATTTCTTCTCTCTACATCTTTTTGTCACCCCAGGCATCATGTTAAGAAGAGTTCTTCTACTCTTTATATGCTTTCGATGATTCTGTGAAAGATGTCGTGTATCAATTTGGTGCACTGGGGCAACAGACGACATATTTGCAAGATGGAGGTCTTCTGCGGCTTTAAACGCACTGGTGTCTGGATCCATAGTGATGTATTGTACTTGTTGCTGATCCTCTTTTAGCTGGAGTAAACAGGATTTCGCCCACTGTCTCTCATCCCCAATACTCTGCTCCATTGGGATGGTTGCACTACATTTTTCTGACTTGATGTCACACTGTATCTCATCTGTTGAAGAGTGGTAACCATGTTTACTGCACAATTTGCTTACATTCTCCATGGCGATAACTTGCTTCTTTCTCGTCACATTTTCAACAACCGAGTAGCTGCACTGTGTTGCAGGCTGGAATGGAGTCTTCCCTATCCCTGAATATAGAGGGTTGTTAAACATTCCATCAGACTGAATGGCTATATCTGTTTCTGGCTGTCATCTTAATAAATTTATGGTCTTCAGAGACTTTCTCCTTGCTTTCATGTCACTCTTGTTGACATTTTCAATAATTTTGCATACTGCATTTGCACATTTTTGCAGACCTCTTCTAGAAGGAGCAGGAATATTTGTACTTAGAAATATCTTTCTGACATTGCTGGGACCAATGGGTGTATTACTAAGCCCAATATTTAGTCCGACATTGGCCGTGGCAGGTTTTCTTCCGGGCTTTCCGGTTTTTATCTCTTCATACAGGTTATACATCTGCGATTCGTACTGACAGCGATCACAGATTACTTTTTCTTTCCAACATAGCATTCTCTGTTGTTCACTTGCATAATCGAAATCTAACCGTCCACCACAGGAAGGGCTTGTTTGCTGGTGTTGGTGAAAAACCTCATTCAACATGTCCCATAGCCTTCTAGTATGAAGGAGTCTGTAGCAATCAGAGTCTCCACTGAAACCTTAAGAAAAGACATGCTCATTTTTAGGTGCAAAAACCCGAACACACGATCTGACATGTGCCATTATAGCAGCCAGCAGCGTGAAATTGCAATTATTTTTTATCCATCAGTAAAAGTGTGTGTTTTGGGGTCACTCAAAAGAACCGTCTCATTGACCGTCTCATTGAGGCGGTCTTTTTGAGTACCCACAGTATATGTTGTGGTTCAGAAATAAGATAAATAATCTTCAGATGCTACAGGCTCTTATCTGGGGGCCTGCAGCAGTGTGTTTTGGTTGCTCAAAAGAACCGTCTCATTGAGACGGCTCTGAAAAAGTATTAAAAGACTGTATTGACTACCCACAACATATGGTTTGATTGAGAGAGAAGATAAATAATTTTCAGTTACCCGCTCATATCAGTGGTTCTCATTGAGATGGTTCTTTTGAGTACCCACAATATATGTTTTGGTTGAGATATAAGATAAATAATTTTCAGCTACAAGCTCCTACCTGGGGTGCTCAAAAGAACCGTCTCATTGAGACGGTTCTTTTGCGTACCCACAACATATGTTTGGGTCGCGAAATAAGATAAATAATTTTCAGTTGGGGGGCCTGCAGCCCATATTGTATGATGATAGTGTGATGCATTTTAGCAATGAGTTGTTTCCCTTGCATTGTAGAAATTTTGGCTGACAGTAAATTTTTACTGAAATTTAATGATTTTTAACCCCTCCCCGGGCCCCAGGGACCTGGGCATTTTTTTTTCGCTGTTGCACGCCCCATTCATGTGAATGAAAAGTTAAAATCGTATGAAGTATACGCATGTCACTACATTCAATGGGGTCCACTGGGTCTGGGACCCAAATTACTGCCTTTGGGTCCAAAATAATGCATTAAAGCTTATTTTAGGACATTTTGGCTATTTTAATGTTTAGTTCATCGATTGCTATGAGCAGCGTTCACCAATTGAAAATGAATTTTTGAAAAGGTGTTTTCGATTGCCATTTTGATTCACCTCTCCGTTTTTAAATCATATGTAGCTCAATTAAAATTGCACATTGCATGGTGAAATTTGTCTGGTATTTAGGGAAGACATTCAAATGTTTCACCGACCAGCCACTTGTGTATTACCCCTGTTCAAAAAGAGAAAAAACATCACTAAACTGAATTTTCATCTTGAAAAACATTGTAAAAAATGATCAGTTAATATCACGACATTTATAATTGGAAATCAGAAACAACACCTGCATAGAACAAATCACGATTCATTTCAGAATAGATAGGCGAAACCAATTTTATTAAAATTCTGCTATAAATTATAACTAGAGGACCTGAAGGTCCTGAGGCGCTCACCTGACCTCTTAAATAATGTTAAAATAGGTCAAGATCAACTACAGCTTATAATAAAACATATTTTGTTTTACCATATATGGAGGTTGCAGCCATTTTGGTGACATAAGTAGTCCAAATGAGTGGCATTGGATAGAAGGTCACAGGTCAGCTTGACATTTGGTACTTATATAAAGCCATTGTCTCATAAGGTTTAACATTTCTCGAAAGTATTATGATTTTGGCTTAAACAGTTATAGAAAAATGAACAATTCAAGATTTTTCCCATATAAATGCATTAGGAATCAAATTTGACCTTGTCATAAAGTAGGTCAAGCTAGATTCATCATTTGTGCAAACCTGGTAGAGACCACATCCCCAATGCTACATACCAAGTCCCAAGGCCACTGACCTTTTGTTCTAGAGAATAAGATATTTGAAGGGTTTTTAACATATATGGGTGTGGTGGACTTGACCTTTGAAACTTATTTATAGCCATTGTCTCATTAGGTTTAACATATCAAGTGAGAATAATGACTTTGGCTTCAACAGTATTCAAAAAATCATCTTTTCAAAAAATTTCACATTTAAATGCATTAGGAAGCAAATTTGACCTTGACCTTAAGTAGTTCAAGGTCAACTTAAAATCATCATTTGAACAAACTTAGTAGGCCCCACATTCCCAATGCTACATACCAAGTCCCAAAGTCATTGGCCTTCTGGTTCCCGATGAGAACATTTTTAAAGGGTTTTTACCATATATGGGCGTGGCAACCATCTTAGTCATGTGACCAAAAAATGTTTTGCATACATTTTGGCTATTTATCATTAGGAGTCTTCACATGAAATTTGAGTTCAATTGGGCCAATGGTTTGTGAGAAAACTATATTTTGATATATTCATGGGACTCCAATATGAGCGACCTAAGCTGAAAGATCAAAGGTCAACCTTGACCTCTGGAACTTATTTATAGCCATTGTCTCCTTAGGTTAAACATATCAAGTGAGAATAATGACTAAGGCTTCCACAGTTTTAAAAAAATCATCTTTTCAAAAAAATTTCCCATTTAAATG
>CAXHUL010000248.1:191304-265591 GCA_964019695.1 Loripinus fragilis | reverse complement strand
TTAAGAACTTGGTGTAGGCTAAAATACTTATAGGAACAAGGTACAGAACCTTCTTCATCGTGAGGGTCTATTTTTATACAGACAAACAGTTTAAATGACCCCTGAACTGTTACAGCAAGTTTTAAAAATTATTCCAGTTGGGTCTAGCTTATGTATGCTTGTAAGCGTTTTGTTTTTGGTAAAACCTAGACACAAAAGGCATTTAAATACTCTGCGAATATGCCCTAAACACCCATTTCTAGTTTAGTTTTACAATATCATCTGAGAATAATATTTGGTTTGGTTCATTAAGGATACATACTTTGATATTAGTCAAGCAATATTGGAAGTAAGTTACTTTTAGACAAGTATAAATTTTCAATAGACAATTTATTGCTCTGACCGCACTTCTAATAGACTGCGCTGCGCTTCGCTGAAAAATTATAAGAGCCAACAATCTTCTTCAATTTATACACCAAGTCACCATAGAAATCAGGTTCCGAAAGTCCTTGGTGTAAGAGAGTTTTTAGTCCAGCTTGGAATTTAGAAATCAAATCATAGTATCGTCTATAAAATTTTGAAAATGTTTTGCGAAGTTTACGATACAGATAGCCTTGTTTAAGAAGTTTCTGAGTTAACAACTTTTTGCGAGTGTTGATATCAGCAACATAGCTAGATGAAAACACTTTAAGGCAGAGCTCTCACTAACTGACAATTTGCAGTTCTGAACTCCCATTTTTGGTGCTGGGACTCCTATTTTTTGAAGGAGGCTATATTCTTTTGTATTGTGGGACTCCCACTTTTTGGCAAAGAGGGCTCTGGGACTCCTGTTTTCAAAATCCTAGTGAGAGCTCTGTTAAAGCATAGGGAAATCTCTCCCCTGCAAGGCAGTATAAGTATGTATCTTAGTATCGTCCACAATATAATGGTCCTGATTCTATCCCATATACGTTCTACCCCTTATACGTTTTATCCCCTGTCTCAATGAACAATTTTACCTTTTTTATCTTTATCTTTATCCCAAAAGAACACCATGCCAGGGCCGTCGCCGCCTATTTAAAAGTGGTCCGGCGGAGGAAGCCATCGAGAGGGGGAGAGCACGAAAGGGGGACTATTCCCTCTCTCGTTAGGGGGTTTTGGGGGGCCTACCCCAAGAAAAGTTTTGAATTTTGAGCGCTTCTATGTGCGTTTTTAATGGGGTTTTATGCGTTTGGGACCAGATTTAATCGTTTTGGTCACAAAGATATTTCTTGTCGCGTGAGAAACCGAATGCTGAACAAAATTGTTTTCAGACAGTCACATGTTGTTGTTTCTTTGACATGATTTCATCTATGTCCCTGCATGTTTTAGCAAAGTACTTTTAGCACTGATCCTTGGTGGTACTTCAAAGAGTCATGTTTTCGAAAAGATATGTATACATTTTTCAATTAGAACACCCGTTAAGGATGCAGGCTTCATCTAGGTTTTGGCTTCGGTAGGTATAACATGAGATCTTTGGCTTCATCGTAACAATTGTCGAACCACGACGGCTAAACAATTCTTTGCTCAGGCTTCTGAAGTCGAGTGAACGTTGGGGGAACCGAAAAGTCTTGGGCTGAATTGGAACAGGCGGGACTCGTATATCCGTAACGGAATGCATTGTAATTACACAGGCTCACGATGTTATATATGTAAAGTCAAAACGTTCGAAACATTCTTTGTCGTTCGACGCGTTAATTATAAGATGAATAAAACCAATATGTCAATTTGAGGGAATGAAACTGGATCATAGAAATTATCTGGACCTCAACGAGAAGACCTGTCTTCAGGGTTTCCGACCATGCAAGACTCAAACCAACCTACTCAGTTACAGAGATTAGCTAGAATACTGAAATTTTGCGTGTAGCAAGTTTATCAATTATACTTGCCTGGGAGCGAACAATATAGGCGCTGATCAGACTGCGCGGATGTGTAGGCTGGTCTGCGCCTTTGGTGTTCGCATGCAGCTATATAAGGTTTTCTCTCGACACGGTCCATAAGTATGATAATGTCCACTGCAGGACAAAAAGGCAATCAGATTATGAAATTAATCAGGTGTCATTATAATTTTCCAATGCATTCACACCTTGGCTATGTCGGTTCTCTTGATGACACGCGCAGCAAGTGTTAATGATAATTGCATCAATAAATTTTGACAGATTGATTAAAATCAGAGTAAAAAGTAAAAAGAGCCGAAATGAGAAAAAGGGACACGGCGAAGAGCATACTCGGCCAAAAAAGTGGTCCAGCGCTCGCCGTCCTGCCGGACCGGCGACGACGGCCTTGCATGCCCCTTTTCTTCATGTATAATATTCCCAAAGAAAATCCTTTAAGACACAGGGAAACCCCTCCCCTGGAAGGCAGTATAAGTATATTTTCTTTGTATCGTCCACATTAAATAGTCCTGATTCTATCCCCTATACGTTCTAATTCATTTACGTTGTATCCCATGTCTCAATTAACGATATACTTATCAATATCTGTACCCCAAAGAACATCATGCCCCTTTTCTTCATGCATAATATCCCCAAAGAAACCCCTTTAAGACACAAAGAAATCCCTCCCCTGCAAGGCAGTATAAGTATGTTATCTGAGTATCGTTCACTATATAATAGTCCTGATTCTATCCCATTTTATTCCCTGGTGATGATAAGATAGCTGTTTTAAAATCTGCAAGCGTCTCTGTGCTTTTGATCAACAAAAAGTAGTGCAAAATGGTGTATGTTTTAAAGTTGGCATTGTCTGCGCATGTGCGATACTAAAGGATCGACC
The DNA here is from genome assembly GCA_964019695.1 of Loripinus fragilis. Taxonomy (NCBI): domain Eukaryota; kingdom Metazoa; phylum Mollusca; class Bivalvia; order Lucinida; family Lucinidae; genus Loripinus; species Loripinus fragilis. The sequence continues at coordinate 262,822 of CAXHUL010000248.1, read as the reverse complement.
TATCTGCTATGGGACATCGCGACTGAAAAATCGGGTTTGTGCTGTTACGCGTTCAAAAAAGGACCTCAGACACTCTCCTAGTAGTAGCAAAAAAGAGAGGTACGCTACTGTTTTTGGTATGAAAGGAACCAATAATTGTAAATGGTAGTAAACCTATTGACTGTGTGAACGTGTTGGGAACAATGCAGGACAAAAACTGATTACAAGTTGAGTGGGCGAAAGGATCAGACAAAATGATGGCTTGGGTACGTTTGAACCGCTGCAGGTGGTGTTAGTACACAATTACAGTCTTCCGGTTTGGTAGCCCACGAAAATAGTACCTTTAGAAATTTAGCACTTGCCGTTTCTGGGCCCTTTATGGCGTAAATGGGTGCTTTATTCGACTTTAAATGTACATGTGATTCAACATTGGTCTATGTTTGTCAGGCTGATGCAGAAAAATGCATCTTTGTGTGGACTATTTTGTCACAGACTCCCCGGCGCACTCCCCAGGTAACGTCTGACGCGGGTCGGATTTCAGCCCGGATTTTTTGACTGTTCCCCAAAGAACGGAGAATGCTGAGAAAACGAGATTATCAAGGTAGGTTGTCTTTTCACTTTTTTGATAGGTGAATGACAGATCTTGCCACTCACAGACAGAAAAAAGTCCAAGCAATGTCCTGGAAAAACTTGCAGATGCTCGAATTCTGCCTTTTTACATGGAGTTGAATGGGACCGATTAATTGTGCACCGAACCCTATAAGAGAGAAGGTGAAAAAAACGAAAATCTTTGTAAAACAGTCATTTTTCAATGAATTCAGATGAAATTTCGCACACAGATCAGGAATCAAAATAGAAATAATTTGAAATTATTTTTGGAAGAAATTTAAATTTAAATTTTAAAATTTTAATGAATTTTAATTTAAATTTTAAATTTTTCTTAAAATCATTTTTAAAGCCTGGTTCTCTCGAGGAAAGACTCAAATTGCATTATATACCAGAAAATGCAAATAAATGGCCATACACAAACAGTTTTGACCAGGATTTGACTAATCAATCCGAGCAGGCTGACCGTGATACTCCGTTTTTGCAGACTGGCTAGCACTGCTGTGCAAGTTGATTTTTGTGATTGTATTCCCTTTTCTACTGAAATGTGCTATGAGTGCTTACTCACTTTAACTGTACCAGTATGGTGACTTAGCATTTGGGTATTTATTAAAACACTCTAAGGATACGTACACTCATTAGAACCGCCTCATAGAGATGGCACTTAAGGGCATAATGATGAGGATCCGCAGGGACTGGTCGGGACCATTCCCCCAAGCAGGTTCCCTGGCCTCATTGCTTAGACCAATAATATTCAATTGTATTTGGCTGTTCAACTCACCTGGTCGAGGCTGTACTAATTTGAACACAATTTTAAACTTTTTCAGCTAAACTAATCAACTGCAGCCCCCCCCCCCCAGCTTCACCCGAGATCAAATTTTGTTCTTATTTCGACCACGCAAGCAGTACTATTGTTTGGTACTCATTAGAGTCGCCTCACACTCAAAATTGTTTTTGAAGCTACTCATTAGAACCGCCTTACATAGATAATGATATAACACAGTTATTAAAGCTCATTTAGTTACCTAACCCCAAATGAAGCACTTTCACACAGATACTCGTATTATGTGCTTAAGCGGGTTGTGATATTTCTCGTTCGACGAGGCCGTTCTAATGAGTAATCTTTACTTACAGTCTTTTCAGAAATTTCAAATTTGGGATATAGTTTCATCAAAACAAGAGGATGAGCAATTTCCATTATGATATGGGCATTAAATCTAGACCTAGGTCTCAAATCTTTCCCACTCTGGCCATTTTGGTAGCATGTAAATTACGGAATATTTCACATTCAGAACTAGCAGTGTAGTTCATGATTAGAATGAAATGGTGTGTTTCGTCCAGCATCAGGCACTCATCAGTGAAGCTGCTCTACTTCAGACACAAAGTAAGTGGTATAAATTGCTGTTTTCAGCATGCTTGGGCGCAACGTAGCTTGGTTTTGGGGGCAAAATTAAATGTGATTCAAAACTGTTCGCGATTTTGCTTAAAATCACTTTAAAATTTGAATTTTTAGCTTCAGTTTTTAAATTTTGTAACTAAAGTTTATGTGAGATTATCCTTTAATGACTCTTACAGATGCCTAAACTTTCTTTTTTGCTTTTGGGTTATTGAGATTCATTGAAATAATTGAAACTATGAACTTTTTCATCAGACTAGTTTGAATAATTGAACTTTTGCTTGTGTCAGCTTGTGAGGGGGGTCACATATGAAATCCTGGATTTATATCGCTTTTTGGTGACTGAGTTAGTCTTTTTGGACGATTTTTTGCTTAACTATATGAGTTTGATATGTCACAGAGACATAATTTAAAAATTCGAAAATTTGCAGATTCTTGAAGGTGTTAGTACACAATTACAGTCTTCCGGTTTGGTAGCCCACGAAAATAGTACCTTTAGAAATTTAGCACTTGCCGTTTCTGGGCCCTTTATGGCGTAAATGGGTGCTTTATTCGACTTTAAATGTACATGTGATTCAACATTGGTCTATGTTTGTCAGGCTGATGCAGAAAAATGCATCTTTGTGTGGACTATTTTGTCACAGACTCCCCGGCGCACTCCCCAGGTAACGTCTGACGCGGGTCGGATTTCAGCCCGGATTTTTTGACTGTTCCCCAAAGAACGGAGAATGCTGAGAAAACGAGATTATCAAGGTAGGTTGTCTTTTCACTTTTTTGATAGGTGAATGACAGATCTTGCCACTCACAGACAGAAAAAAGTCCAAGCAATGTCCTGGAAAAACTTGCAGATGCTCGAATTCTGCCTTTTTACATGGAGTTGAATGGGACCGATTAATTGTGCACCGAACCCTATAAGAGAGAAGGTGAAAAAAACGAAAATCTTTGTAAAACAGTCATTTTTCAATGAATTCAGATGAAATTTCGCACACAGATCAGGAATCAAAATAGAAATAATTTGAAATTATTTTTGGAAGAAATTTAAATTTAAATTTTAAAATTTTAATGAATTTTAATTTAAATTTTAAATTTTTCTTAAAATCATTTTTAAAGCCTGGTTCTCTCGAGGAAAGACTCAAATTGCATTATATACCAGAAAATGCAAATAAATGGCCATACACAAACAGTTTTGACCAGGATTTGACTAATCAATCCGAGCAGGCTGACCGTGATACTCCGTTTTTGCAGACTGGCTAGCACTGCTGTGCAAGTTGATTTTTGTGATTGTATTCCCTTTTCTACTGAAATGTGCTATGAGTGCTTACTCACTTTAACTGTACCAGTATGGTGACTTAGCATTTGGGTATTTATTAAAACACTCTAAGGATACGTACACTCATTAGAACCGCCTCATAGAGATGGCACTTAAGGGCATAATGATGAGGATCCGCAGGGACTGGTCGGGACCATTCCCCCAAGCAGGTTCCCTGGCCTCATTGCTTAGACCAATAATATTCAATTGTATTTGGCTGTTCAACTCACCTGGTCGAGGCTGTACTAATTTGAACACAATTTTAAACTTTTTCAGCTAAACTAATCAACTGCAGCCCCCCCCCCCCAGCTTCACCCGAGATCAAATTTTGTTCTTATTTCGACCACGCAAGCAGTACTATTGTTTGGTACTCATTAGAGTCGCCTCACACTCAAAATTGTTTTTGAAGCTACTCATTAGAACCGCCTTACATAGATAATGATATAACACAGTTATTAAAGCTCATTTAGTTACCTAACCCCAAATGAAGCACTTTCACACAGATACTCGTATTATGTGCTTAAGCGGGTTGTGATATTTCTCGTTCGACGAGGCCGTTCTAATGAGTAATCTTTACTTACAGTCTTTTCAGAAATTTCAAATTTGGGATATAGTTTCATCAAAACAAGAGGATGAGCAATTTCCATTATGATATGGGCATTAAATCTAGACCTAGGTCTCAAATCTTTCCCACTCTGGCCATTTTGGTAGCATGTAAATTACGGAATATTTCACATTCAGAACTAGCAGTGTAGTTCATGATTAGAATGAAATGGTGTGTTTCGTCCAGCATCAGGCACTCATCAGTGAAGCTGCTCTACTTCAGACACAAAGTAAGTGGTATAAATTGCTGTTTTCAGCATGCTTGGGCGCAACGTAGCTTGGTTTTGGGGGCAAAATTAAATGTGATTCAAAACTGTTCGCGATTTTGCTTAAAATCACTTTAAAATTTGAATTTTTAGCTTCAGTTTTTAAATTTTGTAACTAAAGTTTATGTGAGATTATCCTTTAATGACTCTTACAGATGCCTAAACTTTCTTTTTTGCTTTTGGGTTATTGAGATTCATTGAAATAATTGAAACTATGAACTTTTTCATCAGACTAGTTTGAATAATTGAACTTTTGCTTGTGTCAGCTTGTGAGGGGGGTCACATATGAAATCCTGGATTTATATCGCTTTTTGGTGACTGAGTTAGTCTTTTTGGACGATTTTTTGCTTAACTATATGAGTTTGATATGTCACAGAGACATAATTTAAAAATTCGAAAATTTGCAGATTCTTGAAGGTGTTAGTACACAATTACAGTCTTCCGGTTTGGTAGCCCACGAAAATAGTACCTTTAGAAATTTAGCACTTGCCGTTTCTGGGCCCTTTATGGCGTAAATGGGTGCTTTATTCGACTTTAAATGTACATGTGATTCAACATTGGTCTATGTTTGTCAGGCTGATGCAGAAAAATGCATCTTTGTGTGGACTATTTTGTCACAGACTCCCCGGCGCACTCCCCAGGTAACGTCTGACGCGGGTCGGATTTCAGCCCGGATTTTTTGACTGTTCCCCAAAGAACGGAGAATGCTGAGAAAACGAGATTATCAAGGTAGGTTGTCTTTTCACTTTTTTGATAGGTGAATGACAGATCTTGCCACTCACAGACAGAAAAAAGTCCAAGCAATGTCCTGGAAAAACTTGCAGATGCTCGAATTCTGCCTTTTTACATGGAGTTGAATGGGACCGATTAATTGTGCACCGAACCCTATAAGAGAGAAGGTGAAAAAAACGAAAATCTTTGTAAAACAGTCATTTTTCAATGAATTCAGATGAAATTTCGCACACAGATCAGGAATCAAAATAGAAATAATTTGAAATTATTTTTGGAAGAAATTTAAATTTAAATTTTAAAATTTTAATGAATTTTAATTTAAATTTTAAATTTTTCTTAAAATCATTTTTAAAGCCTGGTTCTCTCGAGGAAAGACTCAAATTGCATTATATACCAGAAAATGCAAATAAATGGCCATACACAAACAGTTTTGACCAGGATTTGACTAATCAATCCGAGCAGGCTGACCGTGATACTCCGTTTTTGCAGACTGGCTAGCACTGCTGTGCAAGTTGATTTTTGTGATTGTATTCCCTTTTCTACTGAAATGTGCTATGAGTGCTTACTCACTTTAACTGTACCAGTATGGTGACTTAGCATTTGGGTATTTATTAAAACACTCTAAGGATACGTACACTCATTAGAACCGCCTCATAGAGATGGCACTTAAGGGCATAATGATGAGGATCCGCAGGGACTGGTCGGGACCATTCCCCCAAGCAGGTTCCCTGGCCTCATTGCTTAGACCAATAATATTCAATTGTATTTGGCTGTTCAACTCACCTGGTCGAGGCTGTACTAATTTGAACACAATTTTAAACTTTTTCAGCTAAACTAATCAACTGCAGCCCCCCCCCCCCAGCTTCACCCGAGATCAAATTTTGTTCTTATTTCGACCACGCAAGCAGTACTATTGTTTGGTACTCATTAGAGTCGCCTCACACTCAAAATTGTTTTTGAAGCTACTCATTAGAACCGCCTTACATAGATAATGATATAACACAGTTATTAAAGCTCATTTAGTTACCTAACCCCAAATGAAGCACTTTCACACAGATACTCGTATTATGTGCTTAAGCGGGTTGTGATATTTCTCGTTCGACGAGGCCGTTCTAATGAGTAATCTTTACTTACAGTCTTTTCAGAAATTTCAAATTTGGGATATAGTTTCATCAAAACAAGAGGATGAGCAATTTCCATTATGATATGGGCATTAAATCTAGACCTAGGTCTCAAATCTTTCCCACTCTGGCCATTTTGGTAGCATGTAAATTACGGAATATTTCACATTCAGAACTAGCAGTGTAGTTCATGATTAGAATGAAATGGTGTGTTTCGTCCAGCATCAGGCACTCATCAGTGAAGCTGCTCTACTTCAGACACAAAGTAAGTGGTATAAATTGCTGTTTTCAGCATGCTTGGGCGCAACGTAGCTTGGTTTTGGGGGCAAAATTAAATGTGATTCAAAACTGTTCGCGATTTTGCTTAAAATCACTTTAAAATTTGAATTTTTAGCTTCAGTTTTTAAATTTTGTAACTAAAGTTTATGTGAGATTATCCTTTAATGACTCTTACAGATGCCTAAACTTTCTTTTTTGCTTTTGGGTTATTGAGATTCATTGAAATAATTGAAACTATGAACTTTTTCATCAGACTAGTTTGAATAATTGAACTTTTGCTTGTGTCAGCTTGTGAGGGGGGTCACATATGAAATCCTGGATTTATATCGCTTTTTGGTGACTGAGTTAGTCTTTTTGGACGATTTTTTGCTTAACTATATGAGTTTGATATGTCACAGAGACATAATTTAAAAATTCGAAAATTTGCAGATTCTTGAAGGTGTTAGTACACAATTACAGTCTTCCGGTTTGGTAGCCCACGAAAATAGTACCTTTAGAAATTTAGCACTTGCCGTTTCTGGGCCCTTTATGGCGTAAATGGGTGCTTTATTCGACTTTAAATGTACATGTGATTCAACATTGGTCTATGTTTGTCAGGCTGATGCAGAAAAATGCATCTTTGTGTGGACTATTTTGTCACAGACTCCCCGGCGCACTCCCCAGGTAACGTCTGACGCGGGTCGGATTTCAGCCCGGATTTTTTGACTGTTCCCCAAAGAACGGAGAATGCTGAGAAAACGAGATTATCAAGGTAGGTTGTCTTTTCACTTTTTTGATAGGTGAATGACAGATCTTGCCACTCACAGACAGAAAAAAGTCCAAGCAATGTCCTGGAAAAACTTGCAGATGCTCGAATTCTGCCTTTTTACATGGAGTTGAATGGGACCGATTAATTGTGCACCGAACCCTATAAGAGAGAAGGTGAAAAAAACGAAAATCTTTGTAAAACAGTCATTTTTCAATGAATTCAGATGAAATTTCGCACACAGATCAGGAATCAAAATAGAAATAATTTGAAATTATTTTTGGAAGAAATTTAAATTTAAATTTTAAAATTTTAATGAATTTTAATTTAAATTTTAAATTTTTCTTAAAATCATTTTTAAAGCCTGGTTCTCTCGAGGAAAGACTCAAATTGCATTATATACCAGAAAATGCAAATAAATGGCCATACACAAACAGTTTTGACCAGGATTTGACTAATCAATCCGAGCAGGCTGACCGTGATACTCCGTTTTTGCAGACTGGCTAGCACTGCTGTGCAAGTTGATTTTTGTGATTGTATTCCCTTTTCTACTGAAATGTGCTATGAGTGCTTACTCACTTTAACTGTACCAGTATGGTGACTTAGCATTTGGGTATTTATTAAAACACTCTAAGGATACGTACACTCATTAGAACCGCCTCATAGAGATGGCACTTAAGGGCATAATGATGAGGATCCGCAGGGACTGGTCGGGACCATTCCCCCAAGCAGGTTCCCTGGCCTCATTGCTTAGACCAATAATATTCAATTGTATTTGGCTGTTCAACTCACCTGGTCGAGGCTGTACTAATTTGAACACAATTTTAAACTTTTTCAGCTAAACTAATCAACTGCAGCCCCCCCCCCCCAGCTTCACCCGAGATCAAATTTTGTTCTTATTTCGACCACGCAAGCAGTACTATTGTTTGGTACTCATTAGAGTCGCCTCACACTCAAAATTGTTTTTGAAGCTACTCATTAGAACCGCCTTACATAGATAATGATATAACACAGTTATTAAAGCTCATTTAGTTACCTAACCCCAAATGAAGCACTTTCACACAGATACTCGTATTATGTGCTTAAGCGGGTTGTGATATTTCTCGTTCGACGAGGCCGTTCTAATGAGTAATCTTTACTTACAGTCTTTTCAGAAATTTCAAATTTGGGATATAGTTTCATCAAAACAAGAGGATGAGCAATTTCCATTATGATATGGGCATTAAATCTAGACCTAGGTCTCAAATCTTTCCCACTCTGGCCATTTTGGTAGCATGTAAATTACGGAATATTTCACATTCAGAACTAGCAGTGTAGTTCATGATTAGAATGAAATGGTGTGTTTCGTCCAGCATCAGGCACTCATCAGTGAAGCTGCTCTACTTCAGACACAAAGTAAGTGGTATAAATTGCTGTTTTCAGCATGCTTGGGCGCAACGTAGCTTGGTTTTGGGGGCAAAATTAAATGTGATTCAAAACTGTTCGCGATTTTGCTTAAAATCACTTTAAAATTTGAATTTTTAGCTTCAGTTTTTAAATTTTGTAACTAAAGTTTATGTGAGATTATCCTTTAATGACTCTTACAGATGCCTAAACTTTCTTTTTTGCTTTTGGGTTATTGAGATTCATTGAAATAATTGAAACTATGAACTTTTTCATCAGACTAGTTTGAATAATTGAACTTTTGCTTGTGTCAGCTTGTGAGGGGGGTCACATATGAAATCCTGGATTTATATCGCTTTTTGGTGACTGAGTTAGTCTTTTTGGACGATTTTTTGCTTAACTATATGAGTTTGATATGTCACAGAGACATAATTTAAAAATTCGAAAATTTGCAGATTCTTGAAGGTGTTAGTACACAATTACAGTCTTCCGGTTTGGTAGCCCACGAAAATAGTACCTTTAGAAATTTAGCACTTGCCGTTTCTGGGCCCTTTATGGCGTAAATGGGTGCTTTATTCGACTTTAAATGTACATGTGATTCAACATTGGTCTATGTTTGTCAGGCTGATGCAGAAAAATGCATCTTTGTGTGGACTATTTTGTCACAGACTCCCCGGCGCACTCCCCAGGTAACGTCTGACGCGGGTCGGATTTCAGCCCGGATTTTTTGACTGTTCCCCAAAGAACGGAGAATGCTGAGAAAACGAGATTATCAAGGTAGGTTGTCTTTTCACTTTTTTGATAGGTGAATGACAGATCTTGCCACTCACAGACAGAAAAAAGTCCAAGCAATGTCCTGGAAAAACTTGCAGATGCTCGAATTCTGCCTTTTTACATGGAGTTGAATGGGACCGATTAATTGTGCACCGAACCCTATAAGAGAGAAGGTGAAAAAAACGAAAATCTTTGTAAAACAGTCATTTTTCAATGAATTCAGATGAAATTTCGCACACAGATCAGGAATCAAAATAGAAATAATTTGAAATTATTTTTGGAAGAAATTTAAATTTAAATTTTAAAATTTTAATGAATTTTAATTTAAATTTTAAATTTTTCTTAAAATCATTTTTAAAGCCTGGTTCTCTCGAGGAAAGACTCAAATTGCATTATATACCAGAAAATGCAAATAAATGGCCATACACAAACAGTTTTGACCAGGATTTGACTAATCAATCCGAGCAGGCTGACCGTGATACTCCGTTTTTGCAGACTGGCTAGCACTGCTGTGCAAGTTGATTTTTGTGATTGTATTCCCTTTTCTACTGAAATGTGCTATGAGTGCTTACTCACTTTAACTGTACCAGTATGGTGACTTAGCATTTGGGTATTTATTAAAACACTCTAAGGATACGTACACTCATTAGAACCGCCTCATAGAGATGGCACTTAAGGGCATAATGATGAGGATCCGCAGGGACTGGTCGGGACCATTCCCCCAAGCAGGTTCCCTGGCCTCATTGCTTAGACCAATAATATTCAATTGTATTTGGCTGTTCAACTCACCTGGTCGAGGCTGTACTAATTTGAACACAATTTTAAACTTTTTCAGCTAAACTAATCAACTGCAGCCCCCCCCCCCAGCTTCACCCGAGATCAAATTTTGTTCTTATTTCGACCACGCAAGCAGTACTATTGTTTGGTACTCATTAGAGCCGCCTCACACTCAAAATTGTTTTTGAAGCTACTCATTAGAACCGCCTTACATAGATAATGATATAACACAGTTATTAAAGCTCATTTAGTTACCTAACCCCAAATGAAGCACTTTCACACAGATACTCGTATTATGTGCTTAAGCGGGTTGTGATATTTCTCGTTCGACGAGGCCGTTCTAATGAGTAATCTTTACTTACAGTCTTTTCAGAAATTTCAAATTTGGGATATAGTTTCATCAAAACAAGAGGATGAGCAATTTCCATTATGATATGGGCATTAAATCTAGACCTAGGTCTCAAATCTTTCCCACTCTGGCCATTTTGGTAGCATGTAAATTACGGAATATTTCACATTCAGAACTAGCAGTGTAGTTCATGATTAGAATGAAATGGTGTGTTTCGTCCAGCATCAGGCACTCATCAGTGAAGCTGCTCTACTTCAGACACAAAGTAAGTGGTATAAATTGCTGTTTTCAGCATGCTTGGGCGCAACGTAGCTTGGTTTTGGGGGCAAAATTAAATGTGATTCAAAACTGTTCGCGATTTTGCTTAAAATCACTTTAAAATTTGAATTTTTAGCTTCAGTTTTTAAATTTTGTAACTAAAGTTTATGTGAGATTATCCTTTAATGACTCTTACAGATGCCTAAACTTTCTTTTTTGCTTTTGGGTTATTGAGATTCATTGAAATAATTGAAACTATGAACTTTTTCATCAGACTAGTTTGAATAATTGAACTTTTGCTTGTGTCAGCTTGTGAGGGGGGTCACATATGAAATCCTGGATTTATATCGCTTTTTGGTGACTGAGTTAGTCTTTTTGGACGATTTTTTGCTTAACTATATGAGTTTGATATGTCACAGAGACATAATTTAAAAATTCGAAAATTTGCAGATTCTTGAAGGTGTTAGTACACAATTACAGTCTTCCGGTTTGGTAGCCCACGAAAATAGTACCTTTAGAAATTTAGCACTTGCCGTTTCTGGGCCCTTTATGGCGTAAATGGGTGCTTTATTCGACTTTAAATGTACATGTGATTCAACATTGGTCTATGTTTGTCAGGCTGATGCAGAAAAATGCATCTTTGTGTGGACTATTTTGTCACAGACTCCCCGGCGCACTCCCCAGGTAACGTCTGACGCGGGTCGGATTTCAGCCCGGATTTTTTGACTGTTCCCCAAAGAACGGAGAATGCTGAGAAAACGAGATTATCAAGGTAGGTTGTCTTTTCACTTTTTTGATAGGTGAATGACAGATCTTGCCACTCACAGACAGAAAAAAGTCCAAGCAATGTCCTGGAAAAACTTGCAGATGCTCGAATTCTGCCTTTTTACATGGAGTTGAATGGGACCGATTAATTGTGCACCGAACCCTATAAGAGAGAAGGTGAAAAAAACGAAAATCTTTGTAAAACAGTCATTTTTCAATGAATTCAGATGAAATTTCGCACACAGATCAGGAATCAAAATAGAAATAATTTGAAATTATTTTTGGAAGAAATTTAAATTTAAATTTTAAAATTTTAATGAATTTTAATTTAAATTTTAAATTTTTCTTAAAATCATTTTTAAAGCCTGGTTCTCTCGAGGAAAGACTCAAATTGCATTATATACCAGAAAATGCAAATAAATGGCCATACACAAACAGTTTTGACCAGGATTTGACTAATCAATCCGAGCAGGCTGACCGTGATACTCCGTTTTTGCAGACTGGCTAGCACTGCTGTGCAAGTTGATTTTTGTGATTGTATTCCCTTTTCTACTGAAATGTGCTATGAGTGCTTACTCACTTTAACTGTACCAGTATGGTGACTTAGCATTTGGGTATTTATTAAAACACTCTAAGGATACGTACACTCATTAGAACCGCCTCATAGAGATGGCACTTAAGGGCATAATGATGAGGATCCGCAGGGACTGGTCGGGACCATTCCCCCAAGCAGGTTCCCTGGCCTCATTGCTTAGACCAATAATATTCAATTGTATTTGGCTGTTCAACTCACCTGGTCGAGGCTGTACTAATTTGAACACAATTTTAAACTTTTTCAGCTAAACTAATCAACTGCAGCCCCCCCCCCCAGCTTCACCCGAGATCAAATTTTGTTCTTATTTCGACCACGCAAGCAGTACTATTGTTTGGTACTCATTAGAGTCGCCTCACACTCAAAATTGTTTTTGAAGCTACTCATTAGAACCGCCTTACATAGATAATGATATAACACAGTTATTAAAGCTCATTTAGTTACCTAACCCCAAATGAAGCACTTTCACACAGATACTCGTATTATGTGCTTAAGCGGGTTGTGATATTTCTCGTTCGACGAGGCCGTTCTAATGAGTAATCTTTACTTACAGTCTTTTCAGAAATTTCAAATTTGGGATATAGTTTCATCAAAACAAGAGGATGAGCAATTTCCATTATGATATGGGCATTAAATCTAGACCTAGGTCTCAAATCTTTCCCACTCTGGCCATTTTGGTAGCATGTAAATTACGGAATATTTCACATTCAGAACTAGCAGTGTAGTTCATGATTAGAATGAAATGGTGTGTTTCGTCCAGCATCAGGCACTCATCAGTGAAGCTGCTCTACTTCAGACACAAAGTAAGTGGTATAAATTGCTGTTTTCAGCATGCTTGGGCGCAACGTAGCTTGGTTTTGGGGGCAAAATTAAATGTGATTCAAAACTGTTCGCGATTTTGCTTAAAATCACTTTAAAATTTGAATTTTTAGCTTCAGTTTTTAAATTTTGTGACTAAAGTTTATGTGAGATTATCCTTTAATGACTCTTACAGATGCCTAAACTTTCTTTTTTGCTTTTGGGTTATTGAGATTCATTGAAATAATTGAAACTATGAACTTTTTCATCAGACTAGTTTGAATAATTGAACTTTTGCTTGTGTCAGCTTGTGAGGGGGGTCACATATGAAATCCTGGATTTATATCGCTTTTTGGTGACTGAGTTAGTCTTTTTGGACGATTTTTTGCTTAACTATATGAGTTTGATATGTCACAGAGACATAATTTAAAAATTCGAAAATTTGCAGATTCTTGAAGGTGTTAGTACACAATTACAGTCTTCCGGTTTGGTAGCCCACGAAAATAGTACCTTTAGAAATTTAGCACTTGCCGTTTCTGGGCCCTTTATGGCGTAAATGGGTGCTTTATTCGACTTTAAATGTACATGTGATTCAACATTGGTCTATGTTTGTCAGGCTGATGCAGAAAAATGCATCTTTGTGTGGACTATTTTGTCACAGACTCCCCGGCGCACTCCCCAGGTAACGTCTGACGCGGGTCGGATTTCAGCCCGGATTTTTTGACTGTTCCCCAAAGAACGGAGAATGCTGAGAAAACGAGATTATCAAGGTAGGTTGTCTTTTCACTTTTTTGATAGGTGAATGACAGATCTTGCCACTCACAGACAGAAAAAAGTCCAAGCAATGTCCTGGAAAAACTTGCAGATGCTCGAATTCTGCCTTTTTACATGGAGTTGAATGGGACCGATTAATTGTGCACCGAACCCTATAAGAGAGAAGGTGAAAAAAACGAAAATCTTTGTAAAACAGTCATTTTTCAATGAATTCAGATGAAATTTCGCACACAGATCAGGAATCAAAATAGAAATAATTTGAAATTATTTTTGGAAGAAATTTAAATTTAAATTTTAAAATTTTAATGAATTTTAATTTAAATTTTAAATTTTTCTTAAAATCATTTTTAAAGCCTGGTTCTCTCGAGGAAAGACTCAAATTGCATTATATACCAGAAAATGCAAATAAATGGCCATACACAAACAGTTTTGACCAGGATTTGACTAATCAATCCGAGCAGGCTGACCGTGATACTCCGTTTTTGCAGACTGGCTAGCACTGCTGTGCAAGTTGATTTTTGTGATTGTATTCCCTTTTCTACTGAAATGTGCTATGAGTGCTTACTCACTTTAACTGTACCAGTATGGTGACTTAGCATTTGGGTATTTATTAAAACACTCTAAGGATACGTACACTCATTAGAACCGCCTCATAGAGATGGCACTTAAGGGCATAATGATGAGGATCCGCAGGGACTGGTCGGGACCATTCCCCCAAGCAGGTTCCCTGGCCTCATTGCTTAGACCAATAATATTCAATTGTATTTGGCTGTTCAACTCACCTGGTCGAGGCTGTACTAATTTGAACACAATTTTAAACTTTTTCAGCTAAACTAATCAACTGCAGCCCCCCCCCCCCAGCTTCACCCGAGATCAAATTTTGTTCTTATTTCGACCACGCAAGCAGTACTATTGTTTGGTACTCATTAGAGTCGCCTCACACTCAAAATTGTTTTTGAAGCTACTCATTAGAACCGCCTTACATAGATAATGATATAACACAGTTATTAAAGCTCATTTAGTTACCTAACCCCAAATGAAGCACTTTCACACAGATACTCGTATTATGTGCTTAAGCGGGTTGTGATATTTCTCGTTCGACGAGGCCGTTCTAATGAGTAATCTTTACTTACAGTCTTTTCAGAAATTTCAAATTTGGGATATAGTTTCATCAAAACAAGAGGATGAGCAATTTCCATTATGATATGGGCATTAAATCTAGACCTAGGTCTCAAATCTTTCCCACTCTGGCCATTTTGGTAGCATGTAAATTACGGAATATTTCACATTCAGAACTAGCAGTGTAGTTCATGATTAGAATGAAATGGTGTGTTTCGTCCAGCATCAGGCACTCATCAGTGAAGCTGCTCTACTTCAGACACAAAGTAAGTGGTATAAATTGCTGTTTTCAGCATGCTTGGGCGCAACGTAGCTTGGTTTTGGGGGCAAAATTAAATGTGATTCAAAACTGTTCGCGATTTTGCTTAAAATCACTTTAAAATTTGAATTTTTAGCTTCAGTTTTTAAATTTTGTAACTAAAGTTTATGTGAGATTATCCTTTAATGACTCTTACAGATGCCTAAACTTTCTTTTTTGCTTTTGGGTTATTGAGATTCATTGAAATAATTGAAACTATGAACTTTTTCATCAGACTAGTTTGAATAATTGAACTTTTGCTTGTGTCAGCTTGTGAGGGGGGTCACATATGAAATCCTGGATTTATATCGCTTTTTGGTGACTGAGTTAGTCTTTTTGGACGATTTTTTGCTTAACTATATGAGTTTGATATGTCACAGAGACATAATTTAAAAATTCGAAAATTTGCAGATTCTTGAAGGTGTTAGTACACAATTACAGTCTTCCGGTTTGGTAGCCCACGAAAATAGTACCTTTAGAAATTTAGCACTTGCCGTTTCTGGGCCCTTTATGGCGTAAATGGGTGCTTTATTCGACTTTAAATGTACATGTGATTCAACATTGGTCTATGTTTGTCAGGCTGATGCAGAAAAATGCATCTTTGTGTGGACTATTTTGTCACAGACTCCCCGGCGCACTCCCCAGGTAACGTCTGACGCGGGTCGGATTTCAGCCCGGATTTTTTGACTGTTCCCCAAAGAACGGAGAATGCTGAGAAAACGAGATTATCAAGGTAGGTTGTCTTTTCACTTTTTTGATAGGTGAATGACAGATCTTGCCACTCACAGACAGAAAAAAGTCCAAGCAATGTCCTGGAAAAACTTGCAGATGCTCGAATTCTGCCTTTTTACATGGAGTTGAATGGGACCGATTAATTGTGCACCGAACCCTATAAGAGAGAAGGTGAAAAAAACGAAAATCTTTGTAAAACAGTCATTTTTCAATGAATTCAGATGAAATTTCGCACACAGATCAGGAATCAAAATAGAAATAATTTGAAATTATTTTTGGAAGAAATTTAAATTTAAATTTTAAAATTTTAATGAATTTTAATTTAAATTTTAAATTTTTCTTAAAATCATTTTTAAAGCCTGGTTCTCTTGAGGAAAGACTCAAATTGCATTATATACCAGAAAATGCAAATAAATGGCCATACACAAACAGTTTTGACCAGGATTTGACTAATCAATCCGAGCAGGCTGACCGTGATACTCCGTTTTTGCAGACTGGCTAGCACTGCTGTGCAAGTTGATTTTTGTGATTGTATTCCCTTTTCTACTGAAATGTGCTATGAGTGCTTACTCACTTTAACTGTACCAGTATGGTGACTTAGCATTTGGGTATTTATTAAAACACTCTAAGGATACGTACACTCATTAGAACCGCCTCATAGAGATGGCACTTAAGGGCATAATGATGAGGATCCGCAGGGACTGGTCGGGACCATTCCCCCAAGCAGGTTCCCTGGCCTCATTGCTTAGACCAATAATATTCAATTGTATTTGGCTGTTCAACTCACCTGGTCGAGGCTGTACTAATTTGAACACAATTTTAAACTTTTTCAGCTAAACTAATCAACTGCAGCCCCCCCCCCCCCAGCTTCACCCGAGATCAAATTTTGTTCTTATTTCGACCACGCAAGCAGTACTATTGTTTGGTACTCATTAGAGTCGCCTCACACTCAAAATTGTTTTTGAAGCTACTCATTAGAACCGCCTTACATAGATAATGATATAACACAGTTATTAAAGCTCATTTAGTTACCTAACCCCAAATGAAGCACTTTCACACAGATACTCGTATTATGTGCTTAAGCGGGTTGTGATATTTCTCGTTCGACGAGGCCGTTCTAATGAGTAATCTTTACTTACAGTCTTTTCAGAAATTTCAAATTTGGGATATAGTTTCATCAAAACAAGAGGATGAGCAATTTCCATTATGATATGGGCATTAAATCTAGACCTAGGTCTCAAATCTTTCCCACTCTGGCCATTTTGGTAGCATGTAAATTACGGAATATTTCACATTCAGAACTAGCAGTGTAGTTCATGATTAGAATGAAATGGTGTGTTTCGTCCAGCATCAGGCACTCATCAGTGAAGCTGCTCTACTTCAGACACAAAGTAAGTGGTATAAATTGCTGTTTTCAGCATGCTTGGGCGCAACGTAGCTTGGTTTTGGGGGCAAAATTAAATGTGATTCAAAACTGTTCGCGATTTTGCTTAAAATCACTTTAAAATTTGAATTTTTAGCTTCAGTTTTTAAATTTTGTAACTAAAGTTTATGTGAGATTATCCTTTAATGACTCTTACAGATGCCTAAACTTTCTTTTTTGCTTTTGGGTTATTGAGATTCATTGAAATAATTGAAACTATGAACTTTTTCATCAGACTAGTTTGAATAATTGAACTTTTGCTTGTGTCAGCTTGTGAGGGGGGTCACATATGAAATCCTGGATTTATATCGCTTTTTGGTGACTGAGTTAGTCTTTTTGGACGATTTTTTGCTTAACTATATGAGTTTGATATGTCACAGAGACATAATTTAAAAATTCGAAAATTTGCAGATTCTTGAAGGTGTTAGTACACAATTACAGTCTTCCGGTTTGGTAGCCCACGAAAATAGTACCTTTAGAAATTTAGCACTTGCCGTTTCTGGGCCCTTTATGGCGTAAATGGGTGCTTTATTCGACTTTAAATGTACATGTGATTCAACATTGGTCTATGTTTGTCAGGCTGATGCAGAAAAATGCATCTTTGTGTGGACTATTTTGTCACAGACTCCCCGGCGCACTCCCCAGGTAACGTCTGACGCGGGTCGGATTTCAGCCCGGATTTTTTGACTGTTCCCCAAAGAACGGAGAATGCTGAGAAAACGAGATTATCAAGGTAGGTTGTCTTTTCACTTTTTTGATAGGTGAATGACAGATCTTGCCACTCACAGACAGAAAAAAGTCCAAGCAATGTCCTGGAAAAACTTGCAGATGCTCGAATTCTGCCTTTTTACATGGAGTTGAATGGGACCGATTAATTGTGCACCGAACCCTATAAGAGAGAAGGTGAAAAAAACGAAAATCTTTGTAAAACAGTCATTTTTCAATGAATTCAGATGAAATTTCGCACACAGATCAGGAATCAAAATAGAAATAATTTGAAATTATTTTTGGAAGAAATTTAAATTTAAATTTTAAAATTTTAATGAATTTTAATTTAAATTTTAAATTTTTCTTAAAATCATTTTTAAAGCCTGGTTCTCTTGAGGAAAGACTCAAATTGCATTATATACCAGAAAATGCAAATAAATGGCCATACACAAACAGTTTTGACCAGGATTTGACTAATCAATCCGAGCAGGCTGACCGTGATACTCCGTTTTTGCAGACTGGCTAGCACTGCTGTGCAAGTTGATTTTTGTGATTGTATTCCCTTTTCTACTGAAATGTGCTATGAGTGCTTACTCACTTTAACTGTACCAGTATGGTGACTTAGCATTTGGGTATTTATTAAAACACTCTAAGGATACGTACACTCATTAGAACCGCCTCATAGAGATGGCACTTAAGGGCATAATGATGAGGATCCGCAGGGACTGGTCGGGACCATTCCCCCAAGCAGGTTCCCTGGCCTCATTGCTTAGACCAATAATATTCAATTGTATTTGGCTGTTCAACTCACCTGGTCGAGGCTGTACTAATTTGAACACAATTTTAAACTTTTTCAGCTAAACTAATCAACTGCAGCCCCCCCCCCCCCCCAGCTTCACCCGAGATCAAATTTTGTTCTTATTTCGACCACGCAAGCAGTACTATTGTTTGGTACTCATTAGAGTCGCCTCACACTCAAAATTGTTTTTGAAGCTACTCATTAGAACCGCCTTACATAGATAATGATATAACACAGTTATTAAAGCTCATTTAGTTACCTAACCCCAAATGAAGCACTTTCACACAGATACTCGTATTATGTGCTTAAGCGGGTTGTGATATTTCTCGTTCGACGAGGCCGTTCTAATGAGTAATCTTTACTTACAGTCTTTTCAGAAATTTCAAATTTGGGATATAGTTTCATCAAAACAAGAGGATGAGCAATTTCCATTATGATATGGGCATTAAATCTAGACCTAGGTCTCAAATCTTTCCCACTCTGGCCATTTTGGTAGCATGTAAATTACGGAATATTTCACATTCAGAACTAGCAGTGTAGTTCATGATTAGAATGAAATGGTGTGTTTCGTCCAGCATCAGGCACTCATCAGTGAAGCTGCTCTACTTCAGACACAAAGTAAGTGGTATAAATTGCTGTTTTCAGCATGCTTGGGCGCAACGTAGCTTGGTTTTGGGGGCAAAATTAAATGTGATTCAAAACTGTTCGCGATTTTGCTTAAAATCACTTTAAAATTTGAATTTTTAGCTTCAGTTTTTAAATTTTGTAACTAAAGTTTATGTGAGATTATCCTTTAATGACTCTTACAGATGCCTAAACTTTCTTTTTTGCTTTTGGGTTATTGAGATTCATTGAAATAATTGAAACTATGAACTTTTTCATCAGACTAGTTTGAATAATTGAACTTTTGCTTGTGTCAGCTTGTGAGGGGGGTCACATATGAAATCCTGGATTTATATCGCTTTTTGGTGACTGAGTTAGTCTTTTTGGACGATTTTTTGCTTAACTATATGAGTTTGATATGTCACAGAGACATAATTTAAAAATTCGAAAATTTGCAGATTCTTGAAGGTGTTAGTACACAATTACAGTCTTCCGGTTTGGTAGCCCACGAAAATAGTACCTTTAGAAATTTAGCACTTGCCGTTTCTGGGCCCTTTATGGCGTAAATGGGTGCTTTATTCGACTTTAAATGTACATGTGATTCAACATTGGTCTATGTTTGTCAGGCTGATGCAGAAAAATGCATCTTTGTGTGGACTATTTTGTCACAGACTCCCCGGCGCACTCCCCAGGTAACGTCTGACGCGGGTCGGATTTCAGCCCGGATTTTTTGACTGTTCCCCAAAGAACGGAGAATGCTGAGAAAACGAGATTATCAAGGTAGGTTGTCTTTTCACTTTTTTGATAGGTGAATGACAGATCTTGCCACTCACAGACAGAAAAAAGTCCAAGCAATGTCCTGGAAAAACTTGCAGATGCTCGAATTCTGCCTTTTTACATGGAGTTGAATGGGACCGATTAATTGTGCACCGAACCCTATAAGAGAGAAGGTGAAAAAAACGAAAATCTTTGTAAAACAGTCATTTTTCAATGAATTCAGATGAAATTTCGCACACAGATCAGGAATCAAAATAGAAATAATTTGAAATTATTTTTGGAAGAAATTTAAATTTAAATTTTAAAATTTTAATGAATTTTAATTTAAATTTTAAATTTTTCTTAAAATCATTTTTAAAGCCTGGTTCTCTCGAGGAAAGACTCAAATTGCATTATATACCAGAAAATGCAAATAAATGGCCATACACAAACAGTTTTGACCAGGATTTGACTAATCAATCCGAGCAGGCTGACCGTGATACTCCGTTTTTGCAGACTGGCTAGCACTGCTGTGCAAGTTGATTTTTGTGATTGTATTCCCTTTTCTACTGAAATGTGCTATGAGTGCTTACTCACTTTAACTGTACCAGTATGGTGACTTAGCATTTGGGTATTTATTAAAACACTCTAAGGATACGTACACTCATTAGAACCGCCTCATAGAGATGGCACTTAAGGGCATAATGATGAGGATCCGCAGGGACTGGTCCGGACCATTCCCCCAAGCAGGTTCCCTGGCCTCATTGCTTAGACCAATAATATTCAATTGTATTTGGCTGTTCAACTCACCTGGTCGAGGCTGTACTAATTTGAACACAATTTTAAACTTTTTCAGCTAAACTAATCAACTGCAGCCCCCCCCCCCCCCCAGCTTCACCCGAGATCAAATTTTGTTCTTATTTCGACCACGCAAGCAGTACTATTGTTTGGTACTCATTAGAGTCGCCTCACACTCAAAATTGTTTTTGAAGCTACTCATTAGAACCGCCTTACATAGATAATGATATAACACAGTTATTAAAGCTCATTTAGTTACCTAACCCCAAATGAAGCACTTTCACACAGATACTCGTATTATGTGCTTAAGCGGGTTGTGATATTTCTCGTTCGACGAGGCCGTTCTAATGAGTAATCTTTACTTACAGTCTTTTCAGAAATTTCAAATTTGGGATATAGTTTCATCAAAACAAGAGGATGAGCAATTTCCATTATGATATGGGCATTAAATCTAGACCTAGGTCTCAAATCTTTCCCACTCTGGCCATTTTGGTAGCATGTAAATTACGGAATATTTCACATTCAGAACTAGCAGTGTAGTTCATGATTAGAATGAAATGGTGTGTTTCGTCCAGCATCAGGCACTCATCAGTGAAGCTGCTCTACTTCAGACACAAAGTAAGTGGTATAAATTGCTGTTTTCAGCATGCTTGGGCGCAACGTAGCTTGGTTTTGGGGGCAAAATTAAATGTGATTCAAAACTGTTCGCGATTTTGCTTAAAATCACTTTAAAATTTGAATTTTTAGCTTCAGTTTTTAAATTTTGTAACTAAAGTTTATGTGAGATTATCCTTTAATGACTCTTACAGATGCCTAAACTTTCTTTTTTGCTTTTGGGTTATTGAGATTCATTGAAATAATTGAAACTATGAACTTTTTCATCAGACTAGTTTGAATAATTGAACTTTTGCTTGTGTCAGCTTGTGAGGGGGGTCACATATGAAATCCTGGATTTATATCGCTTTTTGGTGACTGAGTTAGTCTTTTTGGACGATTTTTTGCTTAACTATATGAGTTTGATATGTCACAGAGACATAATTTAAAAATTCGAAAATTTGCAGATTCTTGAAGGTGTTAGTACACAATTACAGTCTTCCGGTTTGGTAGCCCACGAAAATAGTACCTTTAGAAATTTAGCACTTGCCGTTTCTGGGCCCTTTATGGCGTAAATGGGTGCTTTATTCGACTTTAAATGTACATGTGATTCAACATTGGTCTATGTTTGTCAGGCTGATGCAGAAAAATGCATCTTTGTGTGGACTATTTTGTCACAGACTCCCCGGCGCACTCCCCAGGTAACGTCTGACGCGGGTCGGATTTCAGCCCGGATTTTTTGACTGTTCCCCAAAGAACGGAGAATGCTGAGAAAACGAGATTATCAAGGTAGGTTGTCTTTTCACTTTTTTGATAGGTGAATGACAGATCTTGCCACTCACAGACAGAAAAAAGTCCAAGCAATGTCCTGGAAAAACTTGCAGATGCTCGAATTCTGCCTTTTTACATGGAGTTGAATGGGACCGATTAATTGTGCACCGAACCCTATAAGAGAGAAGGTGAAAAAAACGAAAATCTTTGTAAAACAGTCATTTTTCAATGAATTCAGATGAAATTTCGCACACAGATCAGGAATCAAAATAGAAATAATTTGAAATTATTTTTGGAAGAAATTTAAATTTAAATTTTAAAATTTTAATGAATTTTAATTTAAATTTTAAATTTTTCTTAAAATCATTTTTAAAGCCTGGTTCTCTCGAGGAAAGACTCAAATTGCATTATATACCAGAAAATGCAAATAAATGGCCATACACAAACAGTTTTGACCAGGATTTGACTAATCAATCCGAGCAGGCTGACCGTGATACTCCGTTTTTGCAGACTGGCTAGCACTGCTGTGCAAGTTGATTTTTGTGATTGTATTCCCTTTTCTACTGAAATGTGCTATGAGTGCTTACTCACTTTAACTGTACCAGTATGGTGACTTAGCATTTGGGTATTTATTAAAACACTCTAAGGATACGTACACTCATTAGAACCGCCTCATAGAGATGGCACTTAAGGGCATAATGATGAGGATCCGCAGGGACTGGTCGGGACCATTCCCCCAAGCAGGTTCCCTGGCCTCATTGCTTAGACCAATAATATTCAATTGTATTTGGCTGTTCAACTCACCTGGTCGAGGCTGTACTAATTTGAACACAATTTTAAACTTTTTCAGCTAAACTAATCAACTGCAGCCCCCCCCCCCCCCAGCTTCACCCGAGATCAAATTTTGTTCTTATTTCGACCACGCAAGCAGTACTATTGTTTGGTACTCATTAGAGTCGCCTCACACTCAAAATTGTTTTTGAAGCTACTCATTAGAACCGCCTTACATAGATAATGATATAACACAGTTATTAAAGCTCATTTAGTTACCTAACCCCAAATGAAGCACTTTCACACAGATACTCGTATTATGTGCTTAAGCGGGTTGTGATATTTCTCGTTCGACGAGGCCGTTCTAATGAGTAATCTTTACTTACAGTCTTTTCAGAAATTTCAAATTTGGGATATAGTTTCATCAAAACAAGAGGATGAGCAATTTCCATTATGATATGGGCATTAAATCTAGACCTAGGTCTCAAATCTTTCCCACTCTGGCCATTTTGGTAGCATGTAAATTACGGAATATTTCACATTCAGAACTAGCAGTGTAGTTCATGATTAGAATGAAATGGTGTGTTTCGTCCAGCATCAGGCACTCATCAGTGAAGCTGCTCTACTTCAGACACAAAGTAAGTGGTATAAATTGCTGTTTTCAGCATGCTTGGGCGCAACGTAGCTTGGTTTTGGGGGCAAAATTAAATGTGATTCAAAACTGTTCGCGATTTTGCTTAAAATCACTTTAAAATTTGAATTTTTAGCTTCAGTTTTTAAATTTTGTAACTAAAGTTTATGTGAGATTATCCTTTAATGACTCTTACAGATGCCTAAACTTTCTTTTTTGCTTTTGGGTTATTGAGATTCATTGAAATAATTGAAACTATGAACTTTTTCATCAGACTAGTTTGAATAATTGAACTTTTGCTTGTGTCAGCTTGTGAGGGGGGTCACATATGAAATCCTGGATTTATATCGCTTTTTGGTGACTGAGTTAGTCTTTTTGGACGATTTTTTGCTTAACTATATGAGTTTGATATGTCACAGAGACATAATTTAAAAATTCGAAAATTTGCAGATTCTTGAAGGTGTTAGTACACAATTACAGTCTTCCGGTTTGGTAGCCCACGAAAATAGTACCTTTAGAAATTTAGCACTTGCCGTTTCTGGGCCCTTTATGGCGTAAATGGGTGCTTTATTCGACTTTAAATGTACATGTGATTCAACATTGGTCTATGTTTGTCAGGCTGATGCAGAAAAATGCATCTTTGTGTGGACTATTTTGTCACAGACTCCCTGGCGCACTCCCCAGGTAACGTCTGACGCGGGTCGGATTTCAGCCCGGATTTTTTGACTGTTCCCCAAAGAACGGAGAATGCTGAGAAAACGAGATTATCAAGGTAGGTTGTCTTTTCACTTTTTTGATAGGTGAATGACAGATCTTGCCACTCACAGACAGAAAAAAGTCCAAGCAATGTCCTGGAAAAACTTGCAGATGCTCGAATTCTGCCTTTTTACATGGAGTTGAATGGGACCGATTAATTGTGCACCGAACCCTATAAGAGAGAAGGTGAAAAAAACGAAAATCTTTGTAAAACAGTCATTTTTCAATGAATTCAGATAAAATTTCGCACACAGATCAGGAATCAAAATAGAAATAATTTGAAATTATTTTTGGAAGAAATTTAAATTTAAATTTTAAAATTTTAATGAATTTTAATTTAAATTTTAAATTTTTCTTAAAATCATTTTTAAAGCCTGGTTCTCTCGAGGAAAGACTCAAATTGCATTATATACCAGAAAATGCAAATAAATGGCCATACACAAACAGTTTTGACCAGGATTTGACTAATCAATCCGAGCAGGCTGACCGTGATACTCCGTTTTTGCAGACTGGCTAGCACTGCTGTGCAAGTTGATTTTTGTGATTGTATTCCCTTTTCTACTGAAATGTGCTATGAGTGCTTACTCACTTTAACTGTACCAGTATGGTGACTTAGCATTTGGGTATTTATTAAAACACTCTAAGGATACGTACACTCATTAGAACCGCCTCATAGAGATGGCACTTAAGGGCATAATGATGAGGATCCGCAGGGACTGGTCGGGACCATTCCCCCAAGCAGGTTCCCTGGCCTCATTGCTTAGACCAATAATATTCAATTGTATTTGGCTGTTCAACTCACCTGGTCGAGGCTGTACTAATTTGAACACAATTTTAAACTTTTTCAGCTAAACTAATCAACTGCAGCCCCCCCCCCCCCAGCTTCACCCGAGATCAAATTTTGTTCTTATTTCGACCACGCAAGCAGTACTATTGTTTGGTACTCATTAGAGTCGCCTCACACTCAAAATTGTTTTTGAAGCTACTCATTAGAACCGCCTTACATAGATAATGATATAACACAGTTATTAAAGCTCATTTAGTTACCTAACCCCAAATGAAGCACTTTCACACAGATACTCGTATTATGTGCTTAAGCGGGTTGTGATATTTCTCGTTCGACGAGGCCGTTCTAATGAGTAATCTTTACTTACAGTCTTTTCAGAAATTTCAAATTTGGGATATAGTTTCATCAAAACAAGAGGATGAGCAATTTCCATTATGATATGGGCATTAAATCTAGACCTAGGTCTCAAATCTTTCCCACTCTGGCCATTTTGGTAGCATGTAAATTACGGAATATTTCACATTCAGAACTAGCAGTGTAGTTCATGATTAGAATGAAATGGTGTGTTTCGTCCAGCATCAGGCACTCATCAGTGAAGCTGCTCTACTTCAGACACAAAGTAAGTGGTATAAATTGCTGTTTTCAGCATGCTTGGGCGCAACGTAGCTTGGTTTTGGGGGCAAAATTAAATGTGATTCAAAACTGTTCGCGATTTTGCTTAAAATCACTTTAAAATTTGAATTTTTAGCTTCAGTTTTTAAATTTTGTAACTAAAGTTTATGTGAGATTATCCTTTAATGACTCTTACAGATGCCTAAACTTTCTTTTTTGCTTTTGGGTTATTGAGATTCATTGAAATAATTGAAACTATGAACTTTTTCATCAGACTAGTTTGAATAATTGAACTTTTGCTTGTGTCAGCTTGTGAGGGGGGTCACATATGAAATCCTGGATTTATATCGCTTTTTGGTGACTGAGTTAGTCTTTTTGGACGATTTTTTGCTTAACTATATGAGTTTGATATGTCACAGAGACATAATTTAAAAATTCGAAAATTTGCAGATTCTTGAATAAGAGAGAAGGTGAAAAAAACGAAAATCTTTGTAAAACAGTCATTTTTCAATGAATTCAGATGAAATTTCGCACACAGATCAGGAATCAAAATAGAAATAATTTGAAATTATTTTTGGAAGAAATTTAAATTTAAATTTTAAAATTTTAATGAATTTTAATTTAAATTTTAAATTTTTCTTAAAATCATTTTTAAAGCCTGGTTCTCTCGAGGAAAGACTCAAATTGCATTATATACCAGAAAATGCAAATAAATGGCCATACACAAACAGTTTTGACCAGGATTTGACTAATCAATCCGAGCAGGCTGACCGTGATACTCCGTTTTTGCAGACTGGCTAGCACTGCTGTGCAAGTTGATTTTTGTGATTGTATTCCCTTTTCTACTGAAATGTGCTATGAGTGCTTACTCACTTTAACTGTACCAGTATGGTGACTTAGCATTTGGGTATTTATTAAAACACTCTAAGGATACGTACACTCATTAGAACCGCCTCATAGAGATGGCACTTAAGGGCATAATGATGAGGATCCGCAGGGACTGGTCGGGACCATTCCCCCAAGCAGGTTCCCTGGCCTCATTGCTTAGACCAATAATATTCAATTGTATTTGGCTGTTCAACTCACCTGGTCGAGGCTGTACTAATTTGAACACAATTTTAAACTTTTTCAGCTAAACTAATCAACTGCAGCCCCCCCCCCCCCAGCTTCACCCGAGATCAAATTTTGTTCTTATTTCGACCACGCAAGCAGTACTATTGTTTGGTACTCATTAGAGTCGCCTCACACTCAAAATTGTTTTTGAAGCTACTCATTAGAACCGCCTTACATAGATAATGATATAACACAGTTATTAAAGCTCATTTAGTTACCTAACCCCAAATGAAGCACTTTCACACAGATACTCGTATTATGTGCTTAAGCGGGTTGTGATATTTCTCGTTCGACGAGGCCGTTCTAATGAGTAATCTTTACTTACAGTCTTTTCAGAAATTTCAAATTTGGGATATAGTTTCATCAAAACAAGAGGATGAGCAATTTCCATTATGATATGGGCATTAAATCTAGACCTAGGTCTCAAATCTTTCCCACTCTGGCCATTTTGGTAGCATGTAAATTACGGAATATTTCACATTCAGAACTAGCAGTGTAGTTCATGATTAGAATGAAATGGTGTGTTTCGTCCAGCATCAGGCACTCATCAGTGAAGCTGCTCTACTTCAGACACAAAGTAAGTGGTATAAATTGCTGTTTTCAGCATGCTTGGGCGCAACGTAGCTTGGTTTTGGGGGCAAAATTAAATGTGATTCAAAACTGTTCGCGATTTTGCTTAAAATCACTTTAAAATTTGAATTTTTAGCTTCAGTTTTTAAATTTTGTAACTAAAGTTTATGTGAGATTATCCTTTAATGACTCTTACAGATGCCTAAACTTTCTTTTTTGCTTTTGGGTTATTGAGATTCATTGAAATAATTGAAACTATGAACTTTTTCATCAGACTAGTTTGAATAATTGAACTTTTGCTTGTGTCAGCTTGTGAGGGGGGTCACATATGAAATCCTGGATTTATATCGCTTTTTGGTGACTGAGTTAGTCTTTTTGGACGATTTTTTGCTTAACTATATGAGTTTGATATGTCACAGAGAAATAATTTAAAAATTCGAAAATTTGCAGATTCTTATAAGAGAGAAGGTGAAAAAAACGAAAATCTTTGTAAAACAGTCATTTTTCAATGAATTCAGATGAAATTTCGCACACAGATCAGGAATCAAAATAGAAATAATTTGAAATTATTTTTGGAAGAAATTTAAATTTAAATTTTAAAATTTTAATGAATTTTAATTTAAATTTTAAATTTTTCTTAAAATCATTTTTAAAGCCTGGTTCTCTCGAGGAAAGACTCAAATTGCATTATATACCAGAAAATGCAAATAAATGGCCATACACAAACAGTTTTGACCAGGATTTGACTAATCAATCCGAGCAGGCTGACCGTGATACTCCGTTTTTGCAGACTGGCTAGCACTGCTGTGCAAGTTGATTTTTGTGATTGTATTCCCTTTTCTACTGAAATGTGCTATGAGTGCTTACTCACTTTAACTGTACCAGTATGGTGACTTAGCATTTGGGTATTTATTAAAACACTCTAAGGATACGTACACTCATTAGAACCGCCTCATAGAGATGGCACTTAAGGGCATAATGATGAGGATCCGCTGGGACTGGTCGGGACCATTCCCCCAAGCAGGTTCCCTGGCCTCATTGCTTAGACCAATAATATTCAATTGTATTTGGCTGTTCAACTCACCTGGTCGAGGCTGTACTAATTTGAACACAATTTTAAACTTTTTCAGCTAAACTAATCAACTGCAGCCCCCCCCCCCCCCCCCCAGCTTCACCCGAGATCAAATTTTGTTCTTATTTCGACCACGCAAGCAGTACTATTGTTTGGTACTCATTAGAGTCGCCTCACACTCAAAATTGTTTTTGAAGCTACTCATTAGAACCGCCTTACATAGATAATGATATAACACAGTTATTAAAGCTCATTTAGTTACCTAACCCCAAATGAAGCACTTTCACACAGATACTCGTATTATGTGCTTAAGCGGGTTGTGATATTTCTCGTTCGACGAGGCCGTTCTAATGAGTAATCTTTACTTACAGTCTTTTCAGAAATTTCAAATTTGGGATATAGTTTCATCAAAACAAGAGGATGAGCAATTTCCATTATGATATGGGCATTAAATCTAGACCTAGGTCTCAAATCTTTCCCACTCTGGCCATTTTGGTAGCATGTAAATTACGGAATATTTCACATTCAGAACTAGCAGTGTAGTTCATGATTAGAATGAAATGGTGTGTTTCGTCCAGCATCAGGCACTCATCAGTGAAGCTGCTCTACTTCAGACACAAAGTAAGTGGTATAAATTGCTGTTTTCAGCATGCTTGGGCGCAACGTAGCTTGGTTTTGGGGGCAAAATTAAATGTGATTCAAAACTGTTCGCGATTTTGCTTAAAATCACTTTAAAATTTGAATTTTTAGCTTCAGTTTTTAAATTTTGTAACTAAAGTTTATGTGAGATTATCCTTTAATGACTCTTACAGATGCCTAAACTTTCTTTTTTGCTTTTGGGTTATTGAGATTCATTGAAATAATTGAAACTATGAACTTTTTCATCAGACTAGTTTGAATAATTGAACTTTTGCTTGTGTCAGCTTGTGAGGGGGGTCACATATGAAATCCTGGATTTATATCGCTTTTTGGTGACTGAGTTAGTCTTTTTGGACGATTTTTTGCTTAACTATATGAGTTTGATATGTCACAGAGACATAATTTAAAAATTCGAAAATTTGCAGATTCTTGAAGGTGTTAGTACACAATTACAGTCTTCCGGTTTGGTAGCCCACGAAAATAGTACCTTTAGAAATTTAGCACTTGCCGTTTCTGGGCCCTTTATGGCGTAAATGGGTGCTTTATTCGACTTTAAATGTACATGTGATTCAACATTGGTCTATGTTTGTCAGGCTGATGCAGAAAAATGCATCTTTGTGTGGACTATTTTGTCACAGACTCCCCGGCGCACTCCCCAGGTAACGTCTGACGCGGGTCGGATTTCAGCCCGGATTTTTTGACTGTTCCCCAAAGAACGGAGAATGCTGAGAAAACGAGATTATCAAGGTAGGTTGTCTTTTCACTTTTTTGATAGGTGAATGACAGATCTTGCCACTCACAGACAGAAAAAAGTCCAAGCAATGTCCTGGAAAAACTTGCAGATGCTCGAATTCTGCCTTTTTACATGGAGTTGAATGGGACCGATTAATTGTGCACCGAACCCTATAAGAGAGAAGGTGAAAAAAACGAAAATCTTTGTAAAACAGTCATTTTTCAATGAATTCAGATGAAATTTCGCACACAGATCAGGAATCAAAATAGAAATAATTTGAAATTATTTTTGGAAGAAATTTAAATTTAAATTTTAAAATTTTAATGAATTTTAATTTAAATTTTAAATTTTTCTTAAAATCATTTTTAAAGCCTGGTTCTCTTGAGGAAAGACTCAAATTGCATTATATACCAGAAAATGCAAATAAATGGCCATACACAAACAGTTTTGACCAGGATTTGACTAATCAATCCGAGCAGGCTGACCGTGATACTCCGTTTTTGCAGACTGGCTAGCACTGCTGTGCAAGTTGATTTTTGTGATTGTATTCCCTTTTCTACTGAAATGTGCTATGAGTGCTTACTCACTTTAACTGTACCAGTATGGTGACTTAGCATTTGGGTATTTATTAAAACACTCTAAGGATACGTACACTCATTAGAACCGCCTCATAGAGATGGCACTTAAGGGCATAATGATGAGGATCCGCAGGGACTGGTCGGGACCATTCCCCCAAGCAGGTTCCCTGGCCTCATTGCTTAGACCAATAATATTCAATTGTATTTGGCTGTTCAACTCACCTGGTCGAGGCTGTACTAATTTGAACACAATTTTAAACTTTTTCAGCTAAACTAATCAACTGCAGCCCCCCCCCCCCCAGCTTCACCCGAGATCAAATTTTGTTCTTATTTCGACCACGCAAGCAGTACTATTGTTTGGTACTCATTAGAGTCGCCTCACACTCAAAATTGTTTTTGAAGCTACTCATTAGAACCGCCTTACATAGATAATGATATAACACAGTTATTAAAGCTCATTTAGTTACCTAACCCCAAATGAAGCACTTTCACACAGATACTCGTATTATGTGCTTAAGCGGGTTGTGATATTTCTCGTTCGACGAGGCCGTTCTAATGAGTAATCTTTACTTACAGTCTTTTCAGAAATTTCAAATTTGGGATATAGTTTCATCAAAACAAGAGGATGAGCAATTTCCATTATGATATGGGCATTAAATCTAGACCTAGGTCTCAAATCTTTCCCACTCTGGCCATTTTGGTAGCATGTAAATTACGGAATATTTCACATTCAGAACTAGCAGTGTAGTTCATGATTAGAATGAAATGGTGTGTTTCGTCCAGCATCAGGCACTCATCAGTGAAGCTGCTCTACTTCAGACACAAAGTAAGTGGTATAAATTGCTGTTTTCAGCATGCTTGGGCGCAACGTAGCTTGGTTTTGGGGGCAAAATTAAATGTGATTCAAAACTGTTCGCGATTTTGCTTAAAATCACTTTAAAATTTGAATTTTTAGCTTCAGTTTTTAAATTTTGTAACTAAAGTTTATGTGAGATTATCCTTTAATGACTCTTACAGATGCCTAAACTTTCTTTTTTGCTTTTGGGTTATTGAGATTCATTGAAATAATTGAAACTATGAACTTTTTCATCAGACTAGTTTGAATAATTGAACTTTTGCTTGTGTCAGCTTGTGAGGGGGGTCACATATGAAATCCTGGATTTATATCGCTTTTTGGTGACTGAGTTAGTCTTTTTGGACGATTTTTTGCTTAACTATATGAGTTTGATATGTCACAGAGACATAATTTAAAAATTCGAAAATTTGCAGATTCTTGAAGGTGTTAGTACACAATTACAGTCTTCCGGTTTGGTAGCCCACGAAAATAGTACCTTTAGAAATTTAGCACTTGCCGTTTCTGGGCCCTTTATGGCGTAAATGGGTGCTTTATTCGACTTTAAATGTACATGTGATTCAACATTGGTCTATGTTTGTCAGGCTGATGCAGAAAAATGCATCTTTGTGTGGACTATTTTGTCACAGACTCCCCGGCGCACTCCCCAGGTAACGTCTGACGCGGGTCGGATTTCAGCCCGGATTTTTTGACTGTTCCCCAAAGAACGGAGAATGCTGAGAAAACGAGATTATCAAGGTAGGTTGTCTTTTCACTTTTTTGATAGGTGAATGACAGATCTTGCCACTCACAGACAGAAAAAAGTCCAAGCAATGTCCTGGAAAAACTTGCAGATGCTCGAATTCTGCCTTTTTACATGGAGTTGAATGGGACCGATTAATTGTGCACCGAACCCTATAAGAGAGAAGGTGAAAAAAACGAAAATCTTTGTAAAACAGTCATTTTTCAATGAATTCAGATGAAATTTCGCACACAGATCAGGAATCAAAATAGAAATAATTTGAAATTATTTTTGGAAGAAATTTAAATTTAAATTTTAAAATTTTAATGAATTTTAATTTAAATTTTAAATTTTTCTTAAAATCATTTTTAAAGCCTGGTTCTCTCGAGGAAAGACTCAAATTGCATTATATACCAGAAAATGCAAATAAATGGCCATACACAAACAGTTTTGACCAGGATTTGACTAATCAATCCGAGCAGGCTGACCGTGATACTCCGTTTTTGCAGACTGGCTAGCACTGCTGTGCAAGTTGATTTTTGTGATTGTATTCCCTTTTCTACTGAAATGTGCTATGAGTGCTTACTCACTTTAACTGTACCAGTATGGTGACTTAGCATTTGGGTATTTATTAAAACACTCTAAGGATACGTACACTCATTAGAACCGCCTCATAGAGATGGCACTTAAGGGCATAATGATGAGGATCCGCAGGGACTGGTCGGGACCATTCCCCCAAGCAGGTTCCCTGGCCTCATTGCTTAGACCAATAATATTCAATTGTATTTGGCTGTTCAACTCACCTGGTCGAGGCTGTACTAATTTGAACACAATTTTAAACTTTTTCAGCTAAACTAATCAACTGCAGCCCCCCCCCCCCAGCTTCACCCGAGATCAAATTTTGTTCTTATTTCGACCACGCAAGCAGTACTATTGTTTGGTACTCATTAGAGTCGCCTCACACTCAAAATTGTTTTTGAAGCTACTCATTAGAACCGCCTTACATAGATAATGATATAACACAGTTATTAAAGCTCATTTAGTTACCTAACCCCAAATGAAGCACTTTCACACAGATACTCGTATTATGTGCTTAAGCGGGTTGTGATATTTCTCGTTCGACGAGGCCGTTCTAATGAGTAATCTTTACTTACAGTCTTTTCAGAAATTTCAAATTTGGGATATAGTTTCATCAAAACAAGAGGATGAGCAATTTCCATTATGATATGGGCATTAAATCTAGACCTAGGTCTCAAATCTTTCCCACTCTGGCCATTTTGGTAGCATGTAAATTACGGAATATTTCACATTCAGAACTAGCAGTGTAGTTCATGATTAGAATGAAATGGTGTGTTTCGTCCAGCATCAGGCACTCATCAGTGAAGCTGCTCTACTTCAGACACAAAGTAAGTGGTATAAATTGCTGTTTTCAGCATGCTTGGGCGCAACGTAGCTTGGTTTTGGGGGCAAAATTAAATGTGATTCAAAACTGTTCGCGATTTTGCTTAAAATCACTTTAAAATTTGAATTTTTAGCTTCAGTTTTTAAATTTTGTAACTAAAGTTTATGTGAGATTATCCTTTAATGACTCTTACAGATGCCTAAACTTTCTTTTTTGCTTTTGGGTTATTGAGATTCATTGAAATAATTGAAACTATGAACTTTTTCATCAGACTAGTTTGAATAATTGAACTTTTGCTTGTGTCAGCTTGTGAGGGGGGTCACATATGAAATCCTGGATTTATATCGCTTTTTGGTGACTGAGTTAGTCTTTTTGGACGATTTTTTGCTTAACTATATGAGTTTGATATGTCACAGAGACATAATTTAAAAATTCGAAAATTTGCAGATTCTTGAAGGTGTTAGTACACAATTACAGTCTTCCGGTTTGGTAGCCCACGAAAATAGTACCTTTAGAAATTTAGCACTTGCCGTTTCTGGGCCCTTTATGGCGTAAATGGGTGCTTTATTCGACTTTAAATGTACATGTGATTCAACATTGGTCTATGTTTGTCAGGCTGATGCAGAAAAATGCATCTTTGTGTGGACTATTTTGTCACAGACTCCCCGGCGCACTCCCCAGGTAACGTCTGACGCGGGTCGGATTTCAGCCCGGATTTTTTGACTGTTCCCCAAAGAACGGAGAATGCTGAGAAAACGAGATTATCAAGGTAGGTTGTCTTTTCACTTTTTTGATAGGTGAATGACAGATCTTGCCACTCACAGACAGAAAAAAGTCCAAGCAATGTCCTGGAAAAACTTGCAGATGCTCGAATTCTGCCTTTTTACATGGAGTTGAATGGGACCGATTAATTGTGCACCGAACCCTATAAGAGAGAAGGTGAAAAAAACGAAAATCTTTGTAAAACAGTCATTTTTCAATGAATTCAGATGAAATTTCGCACACAGATCAGGAATCAAAATAAAAATAATTTGAAATTATTTTTGGAAGAAATTTAAATTTAAATTTTAAAATTTTAATGAATTTTAATTTAAATTTTAAATTTTTCTTAAAATCATTTTTAAAGCCTGGTTCTCTCGAGGAAAGACTCAAATTGCATTATATACCAGAAAATGCAAATAAATGGCCATACACAAACAGTTTTGACCAGGATTTGACTAATCAATCCGAGCAGGCTGACCGTGATACTCCGTTTTTGCAGACTGGCTAGCACTGCTGTGCAAGTTGATTTTTGTGATTGTATTCCCTTTTCTACTGAAATGTGCTATGAGTGCTTACTCACTTTAACTGTACCAGTATGGTGACTTAGCATTTGGGTATTTATTAAAACACTCTAAGGATACGTACACTCATTAGAACCGCCTCATAGAGATGGCACTTAAGGGCATAATGATGAGGATCCGCAGGGACTGGTCGGGACCATTCCCCCAAGCAGGTTCCCTGGCCTCATTGCTTAGACCAATAATATTCAATTGTATTTGGCTGTTCAACTCACCTGGTCGAGGCTGTACTAATTTGAACACAATTTTAAACTTTTTCAGCTAAACTAATCAACTGCAGCCCCCCCCCCCAGCTTCACCCGAGATCAAATTTTGTTCTTATTTCGACCACGCAAGCAGTACTATTGTTTGGTACTCATTAGAGTCGCCTCACACTCAAAATTGTTTTTGAAGCTACTCATTAGAACCGCCTTACATAGATAATGATATAACACAGTTATTAAAGCTCATTTAGTTACCTAACCCCAAATGAAGCACTTTCACACAGATACTCGTATTATGTGCTTAAGCGGGTTGTGATATTTCTCGTTCGACGAGGCCGTTCTAATGAGTAATCTTTACTTACAGTCTTTTCAGAAATTTCAAATTTGGGATATAGTTTCATCAAAACAAGAGGATGAGCAATTTCCATTATGATATGGGCATTAAATCTAGACCTAGGTCTCAAATCTTTCCCACTCTGGCCATTTTGGTAGCATGTAAATTACGGAATATTTCACATTCAGAACTAGCAGTGTAGTTCATGATTAGAATGAAATGGTGTGTTTCGTCCAGCATCAGGCACTCATCAGTGAAGCTGCTCTACTTCAGACACAAAGTAAGTGGTATAAATTGCTGTTTTCAGCATGCTTGGGCGCAACGTAGCTTGGTTTTGGGGGCAAAATTAAATGTGATTCAAAACTGTTCGCGATTTTGCTTAAAATCACTTTAAAATTTGAATTTTTAGCTTCAGTTTTTAAATTTTGTAACTAAAGTTTATGTGAGATTATCCTTTAATGACTCTTACAGATGCCTAAACTTTCTTTTTTGCTTTTGGGTTATTGAGATTCATTGAAATAATTGAAACTATGAACTTTTTCATCAGACTAGTTTGAATAATTGAACTTTTGCTTGTGTCAGCTTGTGAGGGGGGTCACATATGAAATCCTGGATTTATATCGCTTTTTGGTGACTGAGTTAGTCTTTTTGGACGATTTTTTGCTTAACTATATGAGTTTGATATGTCACAGAGACATAATTTAAAAATTCGAAAATTTGCAGATTCTTGAAGGTGTTAGTACACAATTACAGTCTTCCGGTTTGGTAGCCCACGAAAATAGTACCTTTAGAAATTTAGCACTTGCCGTTTCTGGGCCCTTTATGGCGTAAATGGGTGCTTTATTCGACTTTAAATGTACATGTGATTCAACATTGGTCTATGTTTGTCAGGCTGATGCAGAAAAATGCATCTTTGTGTGGACTATTTTGTCACAGACTCCCCGGCGCACTCCCCAGGTAACGTCTGACGCGGGTCGGATTTCAGCCCGGATTTTTTGACTGTTCCCCAAAGAACGGAGAATGCTGAGAAAACGAGATTATCAAGGTAGGTTGTCTTTTCACTTTTTTGATAGGTGAATGACAGATCTTGCCACTCACAGACAGAAAAAAGTCCAAGCAATGTCCTGGAAAAACTTGCAGATGCTCGAATTCTGCCTTTTTACATGGAGTTGAATGGGACCGATTAATTGTGCACCGAACCCTATAAGAGAGAAGGTGAAAAAAACGAAAATCTTTGTAAAACAGTCATTTTTCAATGAATTCAGATGAAATTTCGCACACAGATCAGGAATCAAAATAGAAATAATTTGAAATTATTTTTGGAAGAAATTTAAATTTAAATTTTAAAATTTTAATGAATTTTAATTTAAATTTTAAATTTTTCTTAAAATCATTTTTAAAGCCTGGTTCTCTCGAGGAAAGACTCAAATTGCATTATATACCAGAAAATGCAAATAAATGGCCATACACAAACAGTTTTGACCAGGATTTGACTAATCAATCCGAGCAGGCTGACCGTGATACTCCGTTTTTGCAGACTGGCTAGCACTGCTGTGCAAGTTGATTTTTGTGATTGTATTCCCTTTTCTACTGAAATGTGCTATGAGTGCTTACTCACTTTAACTGTACCAGTATGGTGACTTAGCATTTGGGTATTTATTAAAACACTCTAAGGATACGTACACTCATTAGAACCGCCTCATAGAGATGGCACTTAAGGGCATAATGATGAGGATCCGCAGGGACTGGTCGGGACCATTCCCCCAAGCAGGTTCCCTGGCCTCATTGCTTAGACCAATAATATTCAATTGTATTTGGCTGTTCAACTCACCTGGTCGAGGCTGTACTAATTTGAACACAATTTTAAACTTTTTCAGCTAAACTAATCAACTGCAGCCCCCCCCCCCCCCCAGCTTCACCCGAGATCAAATTTTGTTCTTATTTCGACCACGCAAGCAGTACTATTGTTTGGTACTCATTAGAGTCGCCTCACACTCAAAATTGTTTTTGAAGCTACTCATTAGAACCGCCTTACATAGATAATGATATAACACAGTTATTAAAGCTCATTTAGTTACCTAACCCCAAATGAAGCACTTTCACACAGATACTCGTATTATGTGCTTAAGCGGGTTGTGATATTTCTCGTTCGACGAGGCCGTTCTAATGAGTAATCTTTACTTACAGTCTTTTCAGAAATTTCAAATTTGGGATATAGTTTCATCAAAACAAGAGGATGAGCAATTTCCATTATGATATGGGCATTAAATCTAGACCTAGGTCTCAAATCTTTCCCACTCTGGCCATTTTGGTAGCATGTAAATTACGGAATATTTCACATTCAGAACTAGCAGTGTAGTTCATGATTAGAATGAAATGGTGTGTTTCGTCCAGCATCAGGCACTCATCAGTGAAGCTGCTCTACTTCAGACACAAAGTAAGTGGTATAAATTGCTGTTTTCAGCATGCTTGGGCGCAACGTAGCTTGGTTTTGGGGGCAAAATTAAATGTGATTCAAAACTGTTCGCGATTTTGCTTAAAATCACTTTAAAATTTGAATTTTTAGCTTCAGTTTTTAAATTTTGTAACTAAAGTTTATGTGAGATTATCCTTTAATGACTCTTACAGATGCCTAAACTTTCTTTTTTGCTTTTGGGTTATTGAGATTCATTGAAATAATTGAAACTATGAACTTTTTCATCAGACTAGTTTGAATAATTGAACTTTTGCTTGTGTCAGCTTGTGAGGGGGGTCACATATGAAATCCTGGATTTATATCGCTTTTTGGTGACTGAGTTAGTCTTTTTGGACGATTTTTTGCTTAACTATATGAGTTTGATATGTCACAGAGACATAATTTAAAAATTCGAAAATTTGCAGATTCTTGAAGGTGTTAGTACACAATTACAGTCTTCCGGTTTGGTAGCCCACGAAAATAGTACCTTTAGAAATTTAGCACTTGCCGTTTCTGGGCCCTTTATGGCGTAAATGGGTGCTTTATTCGACTTTAAATGTACATGTGATTCAACATTGGTCTATGTTTGTCAGGCTGATGCAGAAAAATGCATCTTTGTGTGGACTATTTTGTCACAGACTCCCCGGCGCACTCCCCAGGTAACGTCTGACGCGGGTCGGATTTCAGCCCGGATTTTTTGACTGTTCCCCAAAGAACGGAGAATGCTGAGAAAACGAGATTATCAAGGTAGGTTGTCTTTTCACTTTTTTGATAGGTGAATGACAGATCTTGCCACTCACAGACAGAAAAAAGTCCAAGCAATGTCCTGGAAAAACTTGCAGATGCTCGAATTCTGCCTTTTTACATGGAGTTGAATGGGACCGATTAATTGTGCACCGAACCCTATAAGAGAGAAGGTGAAAAAAACGAAAATCTTTGTAAAACAGTCATTTTTCAATGAATTCAGATGAAATTTCGCACACAGATCAGGAATCAAAATAGAAATAATTTGAAATTATTTTTGGAAGAAATTTAAATTTAAATTTTAAAATTTTAATGAATTTTAATTTAAATTTTAAATTTTTCTTAAAATCATTTTTAAAGCCTGGTTCTCTTGAGGAAAGACTCAAATTGCATTATATACCAGAAAATGCAAATAAATGGCCATACACAAACAGTTTTGACCAGGATTTGACTAATCAATCCGAGCAGGCTGACCGTGATACTCCGTTTTTGCAGACTGGCTAGCACTGCTGTGCAAGTTGATTTTTGTGATTGTATTCCCTTTTCTACTGAAATGTGCTATGAGTGCTTACTCACTTTAACTGTACCAGTATGGTGACTTAGCATTTGGGTATTTATTAAAACACTCTAAGGATACGTACACTCATTAGAACCGCCTCATAGAGATGGCACTTAAGGGCATAATGATGAGGATCCGCAGGGACTGGTCGGGACCATTCCCCCAAGCAGGTTCCCTGGCCTCATTGCTTAGACCAATAATATTCAATTGTATTTGGCTGTTCAACTCACCTGGTCGAGGCTGTACTAATTTGAACACAATTTTAAACTTTTTCAGCTAAACTAATCAACTGCAGCCCCCCCCCCCCCCCAGCTTCACCCGAGATCAAATTTTGTTCTTATTTCGACCACGCAAGCAGTACTATTGTTTGGTACTCATTAGAGTCGCCTCACACTCAAAATTGTTTTTGAAGCTACTCATTAGAACCGCCTTACATAGATAATGATATAACACAGTTATTAAAGCTCATTTAGTTACCTAACCCCAAATGAAGCACTTTCACACAGATACTCGTATTATGTGCTTAAGCGGGTTGTGATATTTCTCGTTCGACGAGGCCGTTCTAATGAGTAATCTTTACTTACAGTCTTTTCAGAAATTTCAAATTTGGGATATAGTTTCATCAAAACAAGAGGATGAGCAATTTCCATTATGATATGGGCATTAAATCTAGACCTAGGTCTCAAATCTTTCCCACTCTGGCCATTTTGGTAGCATGTAAATTACGGAATATTTCACATTCAGAACTAGCAGTGTAGTTCATGATTAGAATGAAATGGTGTGTTTCGTCCAGCATCAGGCACTCATCAGTGAAGCTGCTCTACTTCAGACACAAAGTAAGTGGTATAAATTGCTGTTTTCAGCATGCTTGGGCGCAACGTAGCTTGGTTTTGGGGGCAAAATTAAATGTGATTCAAAACTGTTCGCGATTTTGCTTAAAATCACTTTAAAATTTGAATTTTTAGCTTCAGTTTTTAAATTTTGTAACTAAAGTTTATGTGAGATTATCCTTTAATGACTCTTACAGATGCCTAAACTTTCTTTTTTGCTTTTGGGTTATTGAGATTCATTGAAATAATTGAAACTATGAACTTTTTCATCAGACTAGTTTGAATAATTGAACTTTTGCTTGTGTCAGCTTGTGAGGGGGGTCACATATGAAATCCTGGATTTATATCGCTTTTTGGTGACTGAGTTAGTCTTTTTGGACGATTTTTTGCTTAACTATATGAGTTTGATATGTCACAGAGACATAATTTAAAAATTCGAAAATTTGCAGATTCTTGAAGGTGTTAGTACACAATTACAGTCTTCCGGTTTGGTAGCCCACGAAAATAGTACCTTTAGAAATTTAGCACTTGCCGTTTCTGGGCCCTTTATGGCGTAAATGGGTGCTTTATTCGACTTTAAATGTACATGTGATTCAACATTGGTCTATGTTTGTCAGGCTGATGCAGAAAAATGCATCTTTGTGTGGACTATTTTGTCACAGACTCCCCGGCGCACTCCCCAGGTAACGTCTGACGCGGGTCGGATTTCAGCCCGGATTTTTTGACTGTTCCCCAAAGAACGGAGAATGCTGAGAAAACGAGATTATCAAGGTAGGTTGTCTTTTCACTTTTTTGATAGGTGAATGACAGATCTTGCCACTCACAGACAGAAAAAAGTCCAAGCAATGTCCTGGAAAAACTTGCAGATGCTCGAATTCTGCCTTTTTACATGGAGTTGAATGGGACCGATTAATTGTGCACCGAACCCTATAAGAGAGAAGGTGAAAAAAACGAAAATCTTTGTAAAACAGTCATTTTTCAATGAATTCAGATGAAATTTCGCACACAGATCAGGAATCAAAATAGAAATAATTTGAAATTATTTTTGGAAGAAATTTAAATTTAAATTTTAAAATTTTAATGAATTTTAATTTAAATTTTAAATTTTTCTTAAAATCATTTTTAAAGCCTGGTTCTCTCGAGGAAAGACTCAAATTGCATTATATACCAGAAAATGCAAATAAATGGCCATACACAAACAGTTTTGACCAGGATTTGACTAATCAATCCGAGCAGGCTGACCGTGA
This sequence comes from Loripinus fragilis, assembly GCA_964019695.1. NCBI lineage: Eukaryota > Metazoa > Mollusca > Bivalvia > Lucinida > Lucinidae > Loripinus > Loripinus fragilis. Next base: position 221,765 of record CAXHUL010000248.1, on the reverse strand, counting down.
TACTCCGTTTTTGCAGACTGGCTAGCACTGCTGTGCAAGTTGATTTTTGTGATTGTATTCCCTTTTCTACTGAAATGTGCTATGAGTGCTTACTCACTTTAACTGTACCAGTATGGTGACTTAGCATTTGGGTATTTATTAAAACACTCTAAGGATACGTACACTCATTAGAACCGCCTCATAGAGATGGCACTTAAGGGCATAATGATGAGGATCCACAGGGACTGGTCGGGACCATTCCCCCAAGCAGGTTCCCTGGCCTCATTGCTTAGACCAATAATATTCAATTGTATTTGGCTGTTCAACTCACCTGGTCGAGGCTGTACTAATTTGAACACAATTTTAAACTTTTTCAGCTAAACTAATCAACTGCAGCCCCCCCCCCCCAGCTTCACCCGAGATCAAATTTTGTTCTTATTTCGACCACGCAAGCAGTACTATTGTTTGGTACTCATTAGAGTCGCCTCACACTCAAAATTGTTTTTGAAGCTACTCATTAGAACCGCCTTACATAGATAATGATATAACACAGTTATTAAAGCTCATTTAGTTACCTAACCCCAAATGAAGCACTTTCACACAGATACTCGTATTATGTGCTTAAGCGGGTTGTGATATTTCTCGTTCGACGAGGCCGTTCTAATGAGTAATCTTTACTTACAGTCTTTTCAGAAATTTCAAATTTGGGATATAGTTTCATCAAAACAAGAGGATGAGCAATTTCCATTATGATATGGGCATTAAATCTAGACCTAGGTCTCAAATCTTTCCCACTCTGGCCATTTTGGTAGCATGTAAATTACGGAATATTTCACATTCAGAACTAGCAGTGTAGTTCATGATTAGAATGAAATGGTGTGTTTCGTCCAGCATCAGGCACTCATCAGTGAAGCTGCTCTACTTCAGACACAAAGTAAGTGGTATAAATTGCTGTTTTCAGCATGCTTGGGCGCAACGTAGCTTGGTTTTGGGGGCAAAATTAAATGTGATTCAAAACTGTTCGCGATTTTGCTTAAAATCACTTTAAAATTTGAATTTTTAGCTTCAGTTTTTAAATTTTGTAACTAAAGTTTATGTGAGATTATCCTTTAATGACTCTTACAGATGCCTAAACTTTCTTTTTTGCTTTTGGGTTATTGAGATTCATTGAAATAATTGAAACTATGAACTTTTTCATCAGACTAGTTTGAATAATTGAACTTTTGCTTGTGTCAGCTTGTGAGGGGGGTCACATATGAAATCCTGGATTTATATCGCTTTTTGGTGACTGAGTTAGTCTTTTTGGACGATTTTTTGCTTAACTATATGAGTTTGATATGTCACAGAGACATAATTTAAAAATTCGAAAATTTGCAGATTCTTGAAGGTGTTAGTACACAATTACAGTCTTCCGGTTTGGTAGCCCACGAAAATAGTACCTTTAGAAATTTAGCACTTGCCGTTTCTGGGCCCTTTATGGCGTAAATGGGTGCTTTATTCGACTTTAAATGTACATGTGATTCAACATTGGTCTATGTTTGTCAGGCTGATGCAGAAAAATGCATCTTTGTGTGGACTATTTTGTCACAGACTCCCCGGCGCACTCCCCAGGTAACGTCTGACGCGGGTCGGATTTCAGCCCGGATTTTTTGACTGTTCCCCAAAGAACGGAGAATGCTGAGAAAACGAGATTATCAAGGTAGGTTGTCTTTTCACTTTTTTGATAGGTGAATGACAGATCTTGCCACTCACAGACAGAAAAAAGTCCAAGCAATGTCCTGGAAAAACTTGCAGATGCTCGAATTCTGCCTTTTTACATGGAGTTGAATGGGACCGATTAATTGTGCACCGAACCCTATAAGAGAGAAGGTGAAAAAAACGAAAATCTTTGTAAAACAGTCATTTTTCAATGAATTCAGATGAAATTTCGCACACAGATCAGGAATCAAAATAGAAATAATTTGAAATTATTTTTGGAAGAAATTTAAATTTAAATTTTAAAATTTTAATGAATTTTAATTTAAATTTTAAATTTTTCTTAAAATCATTTTTAAAGCCTGGTTCTCTCGAGGAAAGACTCAAATTGCATTATATACCAGAAAATGCAAATAAATGGCCATACACAAACAGTTTTGACCAGGATTTGACTAATCAATCCGAGCAGGCTGACCGTGATACTCCGTTTTTGCAGACTGGCTAGCACTGCTGTGCAAGTTGATTTTTGTGATTGTATTCCCTTTTCTACTGAAATGTGCTATGAGTGCTTACTCACTTTAACTGTACCAGTATGGTGACTTAGCATTTGGGTATTTATTAAAACACTCTAAGGATACGTACACTCATTAGAACCGCCTCATAGAGATGGCACTTAAGGGCATAATGATGAGGATCCGCAGGGACTGGTCGGGACCATTCCCCCAAGCAGGTTCCCTGGCCTCATTGCTTAGACCAATAATATTCAATTGTATTTGGCTGTTCAACTCACCTGGTCGAGGCTGTACTAATTTGAACACAATTTTAAACTTTTTCAGCTAAACTAATCAACTGCAGCCCCCCCCCCCCCCCCAGCTTCACCCGAGATCAAATTTTGTTCTTATTTCGACCACGCAAGCAGTACTATTGTTTGGTACTCATTAGAGTCGCCTCACACTCAAAATTGTTTTTGAAGCTACTCATTAGAACCGCCTTACATAGATAATGATATAACACAGTTATTAAAGCTCATTTAGTTACCTAACCCCAAATGAAGCACTTTCACACAGATACTCGTATTATGTGCTTAAGCGGGTTGTGATATTTCTCGTTCGACGAGGCCGTTCTAATGAGTAATCTTTACTTACAGTCTTTTCAGAAATTTCAAATTTGGGATATAGTTTCATCAAAACAAGAGGATGAGCAATTTCCATTATGATATGGGCATTAAATCTAGACCTAGGTCTCAAATCTTTCCCACTCTGGCCATTTTGGTAGCATGTAAATTACGGAATATTTCACATTCAGAACTAGCAGTGTAGTTCATGATTAGAATGAAATGGTGTGTTTCGTCCAGCATCAGGCACTCATCAGTGAAGCTGCTCTACTTCAGACACAAAGTAAGTGGTATAAATTGCTGTTTTCAGCATGCTTGGGCGCAACGTAGCTTGGTTTTGGGGGCAAAATTAAATGTGATTCAAAACTGTTCGCGATTTTGCTTAAAATCACTTTAAAATTTGAATTTTTAGCTTCAGTTTTTAAATTTTGTAACTAAAGTTTATGTGAGATTATCCTTTAATGACTCTTACAGATGCCTAAACTTTCTTTTTTGCTTTTGGGTTATTGAGATTCATTGAAATAATTGAAACTATGAACTTTTTCATCAGACTAGTTTGAATAATTGAACTTTTGCTTGTGTCAGCTTGTGAGGGGGGTCACATATGAAATCCTGGATTTATATCGCTTTTTGGTGACTGAGTTAGTCTTTTTGGACGATTTTTTGCTTAACTATATGAGTTTGATATGTCACAGAGACATAATTTAAAAATTCGAAAATTTGCAGATTCTTGAAGGTGTTAGTACACAATTACAGTCTTCCGGTTTGGTAGCCCACGAAAATAGTACCTTTAGAAATTTAGCACTTGCCGTTTCTGGGCCCTTTATGGCGTAAATGGGTGCTTTATTCGACTTTAAATGTACATGTGATTCAACATTGGTCTATGTTTGTCAGGCTGATGCAGAAAAATGCATCTTTGTGTGGACTATTTTGTCACAGACTCCCCGGCGCACTCCCCAGGTAACGTCTGACGCGGGTCGGATTTCAGCCCGGATTTTTTGACTGTTCCCCAAAGAACGGAGAATGCTGAGAAAACGAGATTATCAAGGTAGGTTGTCTTTTCACTTTTTTGATAGGTGAATGACAGATCTTGCCACTCACAGACAGAAAAAAGTCCAAGCAATGTCCTGGAAAAACTTGCAGATGCTCGAATTCTGCCTTTTTACATGGAGTTGAATGGGACCGATTAATTGTGCACCGAACCCTATAAGAGAGAAGGTGAAAAAAACGAAAATCTTTGTAAAACAGTCATTTTTCAATGAATTCAGATGAAATTTCGCACACAGATCAGGAATCAAAATAGAAATAATTTGAAATTATTTTTGGAAGAAATTTAAATTTAAATTTTTAATTTTAATGAATTTTATTTTAAATTTTAAATTTTTCTTAAAATCATTTTTAAAGCCTGGTTCTCTTGAGGAAAGACTCAAATTGCATTATATACCAGAAAATGCAAATAAATGGCCATACACAAACAGTTTTGACCAGGATTTGACTAATCAATCCGAGCAGGCTGACCGTGATACTCCGTTTTTGCAGACTGGCTAGCACTGCTGTGCAAGTTGATTTTTGTGATTGTATTCCCTTTTCTACTGAAATGTGCTATGAGTGCTTACTCACTTTAACTGTACCAGTATGGTGACTTAGCATTTGGGTATTTATTAAAACACTCTAAGGATACGTACACTCATTAGAACCGCCTCATAGAGATGGCACTTAAGGGCATAATGATGAGGATCCGCAGGGACTGGTCGGGACCATTTCCCCAAGCAGGTTCCCTGGCCTCATTGCTTAGACCAATAATATTCAATTGTATTTGGCTGTTCAACTCACCTGGTCGAGGCTGTACTAATTTGAACACAATTTTAAACTTTTTCAGCTAAACTAATCAACTGCAGCCCCCCCCCAGCTTCACCCGAGATCAAATTTTGTTCTTATTTCGACCACGCAAGCAGTACTATTGTTTGGTACTCATTAGAGTCGCCTCACACTCAAAATTGTTTTTGAAGCTACTCATTAGAACCGCCTTACATAGATAATGATATAACACAGTTATTAAAGCTCATTTAGTTACCTAACCCCAAATGAAGCACTTTCACACAGATACTCGTATTATGTGCTTAAGCGGGTTGTGATATTTCTCGTTCGACGAGGCCGTTCTAATGAGTAATCTTTACTTACAGTCTTTTCAGAAATTTCAAATTTGGGATATAGTTTCATCAAAACAAGAGGATGAGCAATTTCCATTATGATATGGGCATTAAATCTAGACCTAGGTCTCAAATCTTTCCCACTCTGGCCATTTTGGTAGCATGTAAATTACGGAATATTTCACATTCAGAACTAGCAGTGTAGTTCATGATTAGAATGAAATGGTGTGTTTCGTCCAGCATCAGGCACTCATCAGTGAAGCTGCTCTACTTCAGACACAAAGTAAGTGGTATAAATTGCTGTTTTCAGCATGCTTGGGCGCAACGTAGCTTGGTTTTGGGGGCAAAATTAAATGTGATTCAAAACTGTTCGCGATTTTGCTTAAAATCACTTTAAAATTTGAATTTTTAGCTTCAGTTTTTAAATTTTGTAACTAAAGTTTATGTGAGATTATCCTTTAATGACTCTTACAGATGCCTAAACTTTCTTTTTTGCTTTTGGGTTATTGAGATTCATTGAAATAATTGAAACTATGAACTTTTTCATCAGACTAGTTTGAATAATTGAACTTTTGCTTGTGTCAGCTTGTGAGGGGGGTCACATATGAAATCCTGGATTTATATCGCTTTTTGGTGACTGAGTTAGTCTTTTTGGACGATTTTTTGCTTAACTATATGAGTTTGATATGTCACAGAGACATAATTTAAAAATTCGAAAATTTGCAGATTCTTGAAGGTGTTAGTACACAATTACAGTCTTCCGGTTTGGTAGCCCACGAAAATAGTACCTTTAGAAATTTAGCACTTGCCGTTTCTGGGCCCTTTATGGCGTAAATGGGTGCTTTATTCGACTTTAAATGTACATGTGATTCAACATTGGTCTATGTTTGTCAGGCTGATGCAGAAAAATGCATCTTTGTGTGGACTATTTTGTCACAGACTCCCCGGCGCACTCCCCAGGTAACGTCTGACGCGGGTCGGATTTCAGCCCGGATTTTTTGACTGTTCCCCAAAGAACGGAGAATGCTGAGAAAACGAGATTATCAAGGTAGGTTGTCTTTTCACTTTTTTGATAGGTGAATGACAGATCTTGCCACTCACAGACAGAAAAAAGTCCAAGCAATGTCCTGGAAAAACTTGCAGATGCTCGAATTCTGCCTTTTTACATGGAGTTGAATGGGACCGATTAATTGTGCACCGAACCCTATAAGAGAGAAGGTGAAAAAAACGAAAATCTTTGTAAAACAGTCATTTTTCAATGAATTCAGATGAAATTTCGCACACAGATCAGGAATCAAAATAGAAATAATTTGAAATTATTTTTGGAAGAAATTTAAATTTAAATTTTAAAATTTTAATGAATTTTAATTTAAATTTTAAATTTTTCTTAAAATCATTTTTAAAGCCTGGTTCTCTCGAGGAAAGACTCAAATTGCATTATATACCAGAAAATGCAAATAAATGGCCATACACAAACAGTTTTGACCAGGATTTGACTAATCAATCCGAGCAGGCTGACCGTGATACTCCGTTTTTGCAGACTGGCTAGCACTGCTGTGCAAGTTGATTTTTGTGATTGTATTCCCTTTTCTACTGAAATGTGCTATGAGTGCTTACTCACTTTAACTGTACCAGTATGGTGACTTAGCATTTGGGTATTTATTAAAACACTCTAAGGATACGTACACTCATTAGAACCGCCTCATAGAGATGGCACTTAAGGGCATAATGATGAGGATCCGCAGGGACTGGTCGGGACCATTCCCCCAAGCAGGTTCCCTGGCCTCATTGCTTAGACCAATAATATTCAATTGTATTTGGCTGTTCAACTCACCTGGTCGAGGCTGTACTAATTTGAACACAATTTTAAACTTTTTCAGCTAAACTAATCAACTGCAGCCCCCCCCCCCCAGCTTCACCCGAGATCAAATTTTGTTCTTATTTCGACCACGCAAGCAGTACTATTGTTTGGTACTCATTAGAGTCGCCTCACACTCAAAATTGTTTTTGAAGCTACTCATTAGAACCGCCTTACATAGATAATGATATAACACAGTTATTAAAGCTCATTTAGTTACCTAACCCCAAATGAAGCACTTTCACACAGATACTCGTATTATGTGCTTAAGCGGGTTGTGATATTTCTCGTTCGACGAGGCCGTTCTAATGAGTAATCTTTACTTACAGTCTTTTCAGAAATTTCAAATTTGGGATATAGTTTCATCAAAACAAGAGGATGAGCAATTTCCATTATGATATGGGCATTAAATCTAGACCTAGGTCTCAAATCTTTCCCACTCTGGCCATTTTGGTAGCATGTAAATTACGGAATATTTCACATTCAGAACTAGCAGTGTAGTTCATGATTAGAATGAAATGGTGTGTTTCGTCCAGCATCAGGCACTCATCAGTGAAGCTGCTCTACTTCAGACACAAAGTAAGTGGTATAAATTGCTGTTTTCAGCATGCTTGGGCGCAACGTAGCTTGGTTTTGGGGGCAAAATTAAATGTGATTCAAAACTGTTCGCGATTTTGCTTAAAATCACTTTAAAATTTGAATTTTTAGCTTCAGTTTTTAAATTTTGTAACTAAAGTTTATGTGAGATTATCCTTTAATGACTCTTACAGATGCCTAAACTTTCTTTTTTGCTTTTGGGTTATTGAGATTCATTGAAATAATTGAAACTATGAACTTTTTCATCAGACTAGTTTGAATAATTGAACTTTTGCTTGTGTCAGCTTGTGAGGGGGGTCACATATGAAATCCTGGATTTATATCGCTTTTTGGTGACTGAGTTAGTCTTTTTGGACGATTTTTTGCTTAACTATATGAGTTTGATATGTCACAGAGACATAATTTAAAAATTCGAAAATTTGCAGATTCTTGAAGGTGTTAGTACACAATTACAGTCTTCCGGTTTGGTAGCCCACGAAAATAGTACCTTTAGAAATTTAGCACTTGCCGTTTCTGGGCCCTTTATGGCGTAAATGGGTGCTTTATTCGACTTTAAATGTACATGTGATTCAACATTGGTCTATGTTTGTCAGGCTGATGCAGAAAAATGCATCTTTGTGTGGACTATTTTGTCACAGACTCCCCGGCGCACTCCCCAGGTAACGTCTGACGCGGGTCGGATTTCAGCCCGGATTTTTTGACTGTTCCCCAAAGAACGGAGAATGCTGAGAAAACGAGATTATCAAGGTAGGTTGTCTTTTCACTTTTTTGATAGGTGAATGACAGATCTTGCCACTCACAGACAGAAAAAAGTCCAAGCAATGTCCTGGAAAAACTTGCAGATGCTCGAATTCTGCCTTTTTACATGGAGTTGAATGGGACCGATTAATTGTGCACCGAACCCTATAAGAGAGAAGGTGAAAAAAACGAAAATCTTTGTAAAACAGTCATTTTTCAATGAATTCAGATGAAATTTCGCACACAGATCAGGAATCAAAATAGAAATAATTTGAAATTATTTTTGGAAGAAATTTAAATTTAAATTTTAAAATTTTAATGAATTTTAATTTAAATTTTAAATTTTTCTTAAAATCATTTTTAAAGCCTGGTTCTCTCGAGGAAAGACTCAAATTGCATTATATACCAGAAAATGCAAATAAATGGCCATACACAAACAGTTTTGACCAGGATTTGACTAATCAATCCGAGCAGGCTGACCGTGATACTCCGTTTTTGCAGACTGGCTAGCACTGCTGTGCAAGTTGATTTTTGTGATTGTATTCCCTTTTCTACTGAAATGTGCTATGAGTGCTTACTCACTTTAACTGTACCAGTATGGTGACTTAGCATTTGGGTATTTATTAAAACACTCTAAGGATACGTACACTCATTAGAACCGCCTCATAGAGATGGCACTTAAGGGCATAATGATGAGGATCCGCAGGGACTGGTCGGGACCATTCCCCCAAGCAGGTTCCCTGGCCTCATTGCTTAGACCAATAATATTCAATTGTATTTGGCTGTTCAACTCACCTGGTCGAGGCTGTACTAATTTGAACACAATTTTAAACTTTTTCAGCTAAACTAATCAACTGCAGCCCCCCCCCCCCCAGCTTCACCCGAGATCAAATTTTGTTCTTATTTCGACCACGCAAGCAGTACTATTGTTTGGTACTCATTAGAGTCGCCTCACACTCAAAATTGTTTTTGAAGCTACTCATTAGAACCGCCTTACATAGATAATGATATAACACAGTTATTAAAGCTCATTTAGTTACCTAACCCCAAATGAAGCACTTTCACACAGATACTCGTATTATGTGCTTAAGCGGGTTGTGATATTTCTCGTTCGACGAGGCCGTTCTAATGAGTAATCTTTACTTACAGTCTTTTCAGAAATTTCAAATTTGGGATATAGTTTCATCAAAACAAGAGGATGAGCAATTTCCATTATGATATGGGCATTAAATCTAGACCTAGGTCTCAAATCTTTCCCACTCTGGCCATTTTGGTAGCATGTAAATTACGGAATATTTCACATTCAGAACTAGCAGTGTAGTTCATGATTAGAATGAAATGGTGTGTTTCGTCCAGCATCAGGCACTCATCAGTGAAGCTGCTCTACTTCAGACACAAAGTAAGTGGTATAAATTGCTGTTTTCAGCATGCTTGGGCGCAACGTAGCTTGGTTTTGGGGGCAAAATTAAATGTGATTCAAAACTGTTCGCGATTTTGCTTAAAATCACTTTAAAATTTGAATTTTTAGCTTCAGTTTTTAAATTTTGTAACTAAAGTTTATGTGAGATTATCCTTTAATGACTCTTACAGATGCCTAAACTTTCTTTTTTGCTTTTGGGTTATTGAGATTCATTGAAATAATTGAAACTATGAACTTTTTCATCAGACTAGTTTGAATAATTGAACTTTTGCTTGTGTCAGCTTGTGAGGGGGGTCACATATGAAATCCTGGATTTATATCGCTTTTTGGTGACTGAGTTAGTCTTTTTGGACGATTTTTTGCTTAACTATATGAGTTTGATATGTCACAGAGACATAATTTAAAAATTCGAAAATTTGCAGATTCTTGAAGGTGTTAGTACACAATTACAGTCTTCCGGTTTGGTAGCCCACGAAAATAGTACCTTTAGAAATTTAGCACTTGCCGTTTCTGGGCCCTTTATGGCGTAAATGGGTGCTTTATTCGACTTTAAATGTACATGTGATTCAACATTGGTCTATGTTTGTCAGGCTGATGCAGAAAAATGCATCTTTGTGTGGACTATTTTGTCACAGACTCCCCGGCGCACTCCCCAGGTAACGTCTGACGCGGGTCGGATTTCAGCCCGGATTTTTTGACTGTTCCCCAAAGAACGGAGAATGCTGAGAAAACGAGATTATCAAGGTAGGTTGTCTTTTCACTTTTTTGATAGGTGAATGACAGATCTTGCCACTCACAGACAGAAAAAAGTCCAAGCAATGTCCTGGAAAAACTTGCAGATGCTCGAATTCTGCCTTTTTACATGGAGTTGAATGGGACCGATTAATTGTGCACCGAACCCTATAAGAGAGAAGGTGAAAAAAACGAAAATCTTTGTAAAACAGTCATTTTTCAATGAATTCAGATGAAATTTCGCACACAGATCAGGAATCAAAATAGAAATAATTTGAAATTATTTTTGGAAGAAATTTAAATTTTAAAATTTTAATGAATTTTAATTTAAATTTTAAATTTTTCTTAAAATCATTTTTAAAGCCTGGTTCTCTTGAGGAAAGACTCAAATTGCATTATATACCAGAAAATGCAAATAAATGGCCATACACAAACAGTTTTGACCAGGATTTGACTAATCAATCCGAGCAGGCTGACCGTGATACTCCGTTTTTGCAGACTGGCTAGCACTGCTGTGCAAGTTGATTTTTGTGATTGTATTCCCTTTTCTACTGAAATGTGCTATGAGTGCTTACTCACTTTAACTGTACCAGTATGGTGACTTAGCATTTGGGTATTTATTAAAACACTCTAAGGATACGTACACTCATTAGAACCGCCTCATAGAGATGGCACTTAAGGGCATAATGATGAGGATCCGCAGGGACTGGTCGGGACCATTCCCCCAAGCAGGTTCCCTGGCCTCATTGCTTAGACCAATAATATTCAATTGTATTTGGCTGTTCAACTCACCTGGTCGAGGCTGTACTAATTTGAACACAATTTTAAACTTTTTCAGCTAAACTAATCAACTGCAGCCCCCCCCCCCCCAGCTTCACCCGAGATCAAATTTTGTTCTTATTTCGACCACGCAAGCAGTACTATTGTTTGGTACTCATTAGAGTCGCCTCACACTCAAAATTGTTTTTGAAGCTACTCATTAGAACCGCCTTACATAGATAATGATATAACACAGTTATTAAAGCTCATTTAGTTACCTAACCCCAAATGAAGCACTTTCACACAGATACTCGTATTATGTGCTTAAGCGGGTTGTGATATTTCTCGTTCGACGAGGCCGTTCTAATGAGTAATCTTTACTTACAGTCTTTTCAGAAATTTCAAATTTGGGATATAGTTTCATCAAAACAAGAGGATGAGCAATTTCCATTATGATATGGGCATTAAATCTAGACCTAGGTCTCAAATCTTTCCCACTCTGGCCATTTTGGTAGCATGTAAATTACGGAATATTTCACATTCAGAACTAGCAGTGTAGTTCATGATTAGAATGAAATGGTGTGTTTCGTCCAGCATCAGGCACTCATCAGTGAAGCTGCTCTACTTCAGACACAAAGTAAGTGGTATAAATTGCTGTTTTCAGCATGCTTGGGCGCAACGTAGCTTGGTTTTGGGGGCAAAATTAAATGTGATTCAAAACTGTTCGCGATTTTGCTTAAAATCACTTTAAAATTTGAATTTTTAGCTTCAGTTTTTAAATTTTGTAACTAAAGTTTATGTGAGATTATCCTTTAATGACTCTTACAGATGCCTAAACTTTCTTTTTTGCTTTTGGGTTATTGAGATTCATTGAAATAATTGAAACTATGAACTTTTTCATCAGACTAGTTTGAATAATTGAACTTTTGCTTGTGTCAGCTTGTGAGGGGGGTCACATATGAAATCCTGGATTTATATCGCTTTTTGGTGACTGAGTTAGTCTTTTTGGACGATTTTTTGCTTAACTATATGAGTTTGATATGTCACAGAGACATAATTTAAAAATTCGAAAATTTGCAGATTCTTGAAGGTGTTAGTACACAATTACAGTCTTCCGGTTTGGTAGCCCACGAAAATAGTACCTTTAGAAATTTAGCACTTGCCGTTTCTGGGCCCTTTATGGCGTAAATGGGTGCTTTATTCGACTTTAAATGTACATGTGATTCAACATTGGTCTATGTTTGTCAGGCTGATGCAGAAAAATGCATCTTTGTGTGGACTATTTTGTCACAGACTCCCCGGCGCACTCCCCAGGTAACGTCTGACGCGGGTCGGATTTCAGCCCGGATTTTTTGACTGTTCCCCAAAGAACGGAGAATGCTGAGAAAACGAGATTATCAAGGTAGGTTGTCTTTTCACTTTTTTGATAGGTGAATGACAGATCTTGCCACTCACAGACAGAAAAAAGTCCAAGCAATGTCCTGGAAAAACTTGCAGATGCTCGAATTCTGCCTTTTTACATGGAGTTGAATGGGACCGATTAATTGTGCACCGAACCCTATAAGAGAGAAGGTGAAAAAAACGAAAATCTTTGTAAAACAGTCATTTTTCAATGAATTCAGATGAAATTTCGCACACAGATCAGGAATCAAAATAGAAATAATTTGAAATTATTTTTGGAAGAAATTTAAATTTAAATTTTAAAATTTTAATGAATTTTAATTTAAATTTTAAATTTTTCTTAAAATCATTTTTAAAGCCTGGTTCTCTCGAGGAAAGACTCAAATTGCATTATATACCAGAAAATGCAAATAAATGGCCATACACAAACAGTTTTGACCAGGATTTGACTAATCAATCCGAGCAGGCTGACCGTGATACTCCGTTTTTGCAGACTGGCTAGCACTGCTGTGCAAGTTGATTTTTGTGATTGTATTCCCTTTTCTACTGAAATGTGCTATGAGTGCTTACTCACTTTAACTGTACCAGTATGGTGACTTAGCATTTGGGTATTTATTAAAACACTCTAAGGATACGTACACTCATTAGAACCGCCTCATAGAGATGGCACTTAAGGGCATAATGATGAGGATCCGCAGGGACTGGTCGGGACCATTCCCCCAAGCAGGTTCCCTGGCCTCATTGCTTAGACCAATAATATTCAATTGTATTTGGCTGTTCAACTCACCTGGTCGAGGCTGTACTAATTTGAACACAATTTTAAACTTTTTCAGCTAAACTAATCAACTGCAGCCCCCCCCCCCCCCAGCTTCACCCGAGATCAAATTTTGTTCTTATTTCGACCACGCAAGCAGTACTATTGTTTGGTACTCATTAGAGTCGCCTCACACTCAAAATTGTTTTTGAAGCTACTCATTAGAACCGCCTTACATAGATAATGATATAACACAGTTATTAAAGCTCATTTAGTTACCTAACCCCAAATGAAGCACTTTCACACAGATACTCGTATTATGTGCTTAAGCGGGTTGTGATATTTCTCGTTCGACGAGGCCGTTCTAATGAGTAATCTTTACTTACAGTCTTTTCAGAAATTTCAAATTTGGGATATAGTTTCATCAAAACAAGAGGATGAGCAATTTCCATTATGATATGGGCATTAAATCTAGACCTAGGTCTCAAATCTTTCCCACTCTGGCCATTTTGGTAGCATGTAAATTACGGAATATTTCACATTCAGAACTAGCAGTGTAGTTCATGATTAGAATGAAATGGTGTGTTTCGTCCAGCATCAGGCACTCATCAGTGAAGCTGCTCTACTTCAGACACAAAGTAAGTGGTATAAATTGCTGTTTTCAGCATGCTTGGGCGCAACGTAGCTTGGTTTTGGGGGCAAAATTAAATGTGATTCAAAACTGTTCGCGATTTTGCTTAAAATCACTTTAAAATTTGAATTTTTAGCTTCAGTTTTTAAATTTTGTAACTAAAGTTTATGTGAGATTATCCTTTAATGACTCTTACAGATGCCTAAACTTTCTTTTTTGCTTTTGGGTTATTGAGATTCATTGAAATAATTGAAACTATGAACTTTTTCATCAGACTAGTTTGAATAATTGAACTTTTGCTTGTGTCAGCTTGTGAGGGGGGTCACATATGAAATCCTGGATTTATATCGCTTTTTGGTGACTGAGTTAGTCTTTTTGGACGATTTTTTGCTTAACTATATGAGTTTGATATGTCACAGAGACATAATTTAAAAATTCGAAAATTTGCAGATTCTTGAAGGTGTTAGTACACAATTACAGTCTTCCGGTTTGGTAGCCCACGAAAATAGTACCTTTAGAAATTTAGCACTTGCCGTTTCTGGGCCCTTTATGGCGTAAATGGGTGCTTTATTCGACTTTAAATGTACATGTGATTCAACATTGGTCTATGTTTGTCAGGCTGATGCAGAAAAATGCATCTTTGTGTGGACTATTTTGTCACAGACTCCCCGGCGCACTCCCCAGGTAACGTCTGACGCGGGTCGGATTTCAGCCCGGATTTTTTGACTGTTCCCCAAAGAACGGAGAATGCTGAGAAAACGAGATTATCAAGGTAGGTTGTCTTTTCACTTTTTTGATAGGTGAATGACAGATCTTGCCACTCACAGACAGAAAAAAGTCCAAGCAATGTCCTGGAAAAACTTGCAGATGCTCGAATTCTGCCTTTTTACATGGAGTTGAATGGGACCGATTAATTGTGCACCGAACCCTATAAGAGAGAAGGTGAAAAAAACGAAAATCTTTGTAAAACAGTCATTTTTCAATGAATTCAGATGAAATTTCGCACACAGATCAGGAATCAAAATAGAAATAATTTGAAATTATTTTTGGAAGAAATTTAAATTTAAATTTTAAAATTTTAATGAATTTTAATTTAAATTTTAAATTTTTCTTAAAATCATTTTTAAAGCCTGGTTCTCTCGAGGAAAGACTCAAATTGCATTATATACCAGAAAATGCAAATAAATGGCCATACACAAACAGTTTTGACCAGGATTTGACTAATCAATCCGAGCAGGCTGACCGTGATACTCCGTTTTTGCAGACTGGCTAGCACTGCTGTGCAAGTTGATTTTTGTGATTGTATTCCCTTTTCTACTGAAATGTGCTATGAGTGCTTACTCACTTTAACTGTACCAGTATGGTGACTTAGCATTTGGGTATTTATTAAAACACTCTAAGGATACGTACACTCATTAGAACCGCCTCATAGAGATGGCACTTAAGGGCATAATGATGAGGATCCGCAGGGACTGGTCGGGACCATTCCCCCAAGCAGGTTCCCTGGCCTCATTGCTTAGACCAATAATATTCAATTGTATTTGGCTGTTCAACTCACCTGGTCGAGGCTGTACTAATTTGAACACAATTTTAAACTTTTTCAGCTAAACTAATCAACTGCAGCCCCCCCCCCCCCAGCTTCACCCGAGATCAAATTTTGTTCTTATTTCGACCACGCAAGCAGTACTATTGTTTGGTACTCATTAGAGTCGCCTCACACTCAAAATTGTTTTTGAAGCTACTCATTAGAACCGCCTTACATAGATAATGATATAGCACAGTTATTAAAGCTCATTTAGTTACCTAACCCCAAATGAAGCACTTTCACACAGATACTCGTATTATGTGCTTAAGCGGGTTGTGATATTTCTCGTTCGACGAGGCCGTTCTAATGAGTAATCTTTACTTACAGTCTTTTCAGAAATTTCAAATTTGGGATATAGTTTCATCAAAACAAGAGGATGAGCAATTTCCATTATGATATGGGCATTAAATCTAGACCTAGGTCTCAAATCTTTCCCACTCTGGCCATTTTGGTAGCATGTAAATTACGGAATATTTCACATTCAGAACTAGCAGTGTAGTTCATGATTAGAATGAAATGGTGTGTTTCGTCCAGCATCAGGCACTCATCAGTGAAGCTGCTCTACTTCAGACACAAAGTAAGTGGTATAAATTGCTGTTTTCAGCATGCTTGGGCGCAACGTAGCTTGGTTTTGGGGGCAAAATTAAATGTGATTCAAAACTGTTCGCGATTTTGCTTAAAATCACTTTAAAATTTGAATTTTTAGCTTCAGTTTTTAAATTTTGTAACTAAAGTTTATGTGAGATTATCCTTTAATGACTCTTACAGATGCCTAAACTTTCTTTTTTGCTTTTGGGTTATTGAGATTCATTGAAATAATTGAAACTATGAACTTTTTCATCAGACTAGTTTGAATAATTGAACTTTTGCTTGTGTCAGCTTGTGAGGGGGGTCACATATGAAATCCTGGATTTATATCGCTTTTTGGTGACTGAGTTAGTCTTTTTGGACGATTTTTTGCTTAACTATATGAGTTTGATATGTCACAGAGACATAATTTAAAAATTCGAAAATTTGCAGATTCTTGAAGGTGTTAGTACACAATTACAGTCTTCCGGTTTGGTAGCCCACGAAAATAGTACCTTTAGAAATTTAGCACTTGCCGTTTCTGGGCCCTTTATGGCGTAAATGGGTGCTTTATTCGACTTTAAATGTACATGTGATTCAACATTGGTCTATGTTTGTCAGGCTGATGCAGAAAAATGCATCTTTGTGTGGACTATTTTGTCACAGACTCCCCGGCGCACTCCCCAGGTAACGTCTGACGCGGGTCGGATTTCAGCCCGGATTTTTTGACTGTTCCCCAAAGAACGGAGAATGCTGAGAAAACGAGATTATCAAGGTAGGTTGTCTTTTCACTTTTTTGATAGGTGAATGACAGATCTTGCCACTCACAGACAGAAAAAAGTCCAAGCAATGTCCTGGAAAAACTTGCAGATGCTCGAATTCTGCCTTTTTACATGGAGTTGAATGGGACCGATTAATTGTGCACCGAACCCTATAAGAGAGAAGGTGAAAAAAACGAAAATCTTTGTAAAACAGTCATTTTTCAATGAATTCAGATGAAATTTCGCACACAGATCAGGAATCAAAATAGAAATAATTTGAAATTATTTTTGGAAGAAATTTAAATTTAAATTTTAAAATTTTAATGAATTTTATTTTAAATTTTAAATTTTTCTTAAAATCATTTTTAAAGCCTGGTTCTCTTGAGGAAAGACTCAAATTGCATTATATACCAGAAAATGCAAATAAATGGCCATACACAAACAGTTTTGACCAGGATTTGACTAATCAATCCGAGCAGGCTGACCGTGATACTCCGTTTTTGCAGACTGGCTAGCACTGCTGTGCAAGTTGATTTTTGTGATTGTATTCCCTTTTCTACTGAAATGTGCTATGAGTGCTTACTCACTTTAACTGTACCAGTATGGTGACTTAGCATTTGGGTATTTATTAAAACACTCTAAGGATACGTACACTCATTAGAACCGCCTCATAGAGATGGCACTTAAGGGCATAATGATGAGGATCCGCAGGGACTGGTCGGGACCATTCCCCCAAGCAGGTTCCCTGGCCTCATTGCTTAGACCAATAATATTCAATTGTATTTGGCTGTTCAACTCACCTGGTCGAGGCTGTACTAATTTGAACACAATTTTAAACTTTTTCAGCTAAACTAATCAACTGCAGCCCCCCCCCAGCTTCACCCGAGATCAAATTTTGTTCTTATTTCGACCACGCAAGCAGTACTATTGTTTGGTACTCATTAGAGTCGCCTCACACTCAAAATTGTTTTTGAAGCTACTCATTAGAACCGCCTTACATAGATAATGATATAACACAGTTATTAAAGCTCATTTAGTTACCTAACCCCAAATGAAGCACTTTCACACAGATACTCGTATTATGTGCTTAAGCGGGTTGTGATATTTCTCGTTCGACGAGGCCGTTCTAATGAGTAATCTTTACTTACAGTCTTTTCAGAAATTTCAAATTTGGGATATAGTTTCATCAAAACAAGAGGATGAGCAATTTCCATTATGATATGGGCATTAAATCTAGACCTAGGTCTCAAATCTTTCCCACTCTGGCCATTTTGGTAGCATGTAAATTACGGAATATTTCACATTCAGAACTAGCAGTGTAGTTCATGATTAGAATGAAATGGTGTGTTTCGTCCAGCATCAGGCACTCATCAGTGAAGCTGCTCTACTTCAGACACAAAGTAAGTGGTATAAATTGCTGTTTTCAGCATGCTTGGGCGCAACGTAGCTTGGTTTTGGGGGCAAAATTAAATGTGATTCAAAACTGTTCGCGATTTTGCTTAAAATCACTTTAAAATTTGAATTTTTAGCTTCAGTTTTTAAATTTTGTAACTAAAGTTTATGTGAGATTATCCTTTAATGACTCTTACAGATGCCTAAACTTTCTTTTTTGCTTTTGGGTTATTGAGATTCATTGAAATAATTGAAACTATGAACTTTTTCATCAGACTAGTTTGAATAATTGAACTTTTGCTTGTGTCAGCTTGTGAGGGGGGTCACATATGAAATCCTGGATTTATATCGCTTTTTGGTGACTGAGTTAGTCTTTTTGGACGATTTTTTGCTTAACTATATGAGTTTGATATGTCACAGAGACATAATTTAAAAATTCGAAAATTTGCAGATTCTTGAAGGTGTTAGTACACAATTACAGTCTTCCGGTTTGGTAGCCCACGAAAATAGTACCTTTAGAAATTTAGCACTTGCCGTTTCTGGGCCCTTTATGGCGTAAATGGGTGCTTTATTCGACTTTAAATGTACATGTGATTCAACATTGGTCTATGTTTGTCAGGCTGATGCAGAAAAATGCATCTTTGTGTGGACTATTTTGTCACAGACTCCCCGGCGCACTCCCCAGGTAACGTCTGACGCGGGTCGGATTTCAGCCCGGATTTTTTGACTGTTCCCCAAAGAACGGAGAATGCTGAGAAAACGAGATTATCAAGGTAGGTTGTCTTTTCACTTTTTTGATAGGTGAATGACAGATCTTGCCACTCACAGACAGAAAAAAGTCCAAGCAATGTCCTGGAAAAACTTGCAGATGCTCGAATTCTGCCTTTTTACATGGAGTTGAATGGGACCGATTAATTGTGCACCGAACCCTATAAGAGAGAAGGTGAAAAAAACGAAAATCTTTGTAAAACAGTCATTTTTCAATGAATTCAGATGAAATTTCGCACACAGATCAGGAATCAAAATAGAAATAATTTGAAATTATTTTTGGAAGAAATTTAAATTTAAATTTTAAAATTTTAATGAATTTTAATTTAAATTTTAAATTTTTCTTAAAATCATTTTTAAAGCCTGGTTCTCTCGAGGAAAGACTCAAATTGCATTATATACCAGAAAATGCAAATAAATGGCCATACACAAACAGTTTTGACCAGGATTTGACTAATCAATCCGAGCAGGCTGACCGTGATACTCCGTTTTTGCAGACTGGCTAGCACTGCTGTGCAAGTTGATTTTTGTGATTGTATTCCCTTTTCTACTGAAATGTGCTATGAGTGCTTACTCACTTTAACTGTACCAGTATGGTGACTTAGCATTTGGGTATTTATTAAAACACTCTAAGGATACGTACACTCATTAGAACCGCCTCATAGAGATGGCACTTAAGGGCATAATGATGAGGATCCGCAGGGACTGGTCGGGACCATTCCCCCAAGCAGGTTCCCTGGCCTCATTGCTTAGACCAATAATATTCAATTGTATTTGGCTGTTCAACTCACCTGGTCGAGGCTGTACTAATTTGAACACAATTTTAAACTTTTTCAGCTAAACTAATCAACTGCAGCCCCCCCCCCCCCAGCTTCACCCGAGATCAAATTTTGTTCTTATTTCGACCACGCAAGCAGTACTATTGTTTGGTACTCATTAGAGTCGCCTCACACTCAAAATTGTTTTTGAAGCTACTCATTAGAACCGCCTTACATAGATAATGATATAACACAGTTATTAAAGCTCATTTAGTTACCTAACCCCAAATGAAGCACTTTCACACAGATACTCGTATTATGTGCTTAAGCGGGTTGTGATATTTCTCGTTCGACGAGGCCGTTCTAATGAGTAATCTTTACTTACAGTCTTTTCAGAAATTTCAAATTTGGGATATAGTTTCATCAAAACAAGAGGATGAGCAATTTCCATTATGATATGGGCATTAAATCTAGACCTAGGTCTCAAATCTTTCCCACTCTGGCCATTTTGGTAGCATGTAAATTACGGAATATTTCACATTCAGAACTAGCAGTGTAGTTCATGATTAGAATGAAATGGTGTGTTTCGTCCAGCATCAGGCACTCATCAGTGAAGCTGCTCTACTTCAGACACAAAGTAAGTGGTATAAATTGCTGTTTTCAGCATGCTTGGGCGCAACGTAGCTTGGTTTTGGGGGCAAAATTAAATGTGATTCAAAACTGTTCGCGATTTTGCTTAAAATCACTTTAAAATTTGAATTTTTAGCTTCAGTTTTTAAATTTTGTAACTAAAGTTTATGTGAGATTATCCTTTAATGACTCTTACAGATGCCTAAACTTTCTTTTTTGCTTTTGGGTTATTGAGATTCATTGAAATAATTGAAACTATGAACTTTTTCATCAGACTAGTTTGAATAATTGAACTTTTGCTTGTGTCAGCTTGTGAGGGGGGTCACATATGAAATCCTGGATTTATATCGCTTTTTGGTGACTGAGTTAGTCTTTTTGGACGATTTTTTGCTTAACTATATGAGTTTGATATGTCACAGAGACATAATTTAAAAATTCGAAAATTTGCAGATTCTTGAAGGTGTTAGTACACAATTACAGTCTTCCGGTTTGGTAGCCCACGAAAATAGTACCTTTAGAAATTTAGCACTTGCCGTTTCTGGGCCCTTTATGGCGTAAATGGGTGCTTTATTCGACTTTAAATGTACATGTGATTCAACATTGGTCTATGTTTGTCAGGCTGATGCAGAAAAATGCATCTTTGTGTGGACTATTTTGTCACAGACTCCCCGGCGCACTCCCCAGGTAACGTCTGACGCGGGTCGGATTTCAGCCCGGATTTTTTGACTGTTCCCCAAAGAACGGAGAATGCTGAGAAAACGAGATTATCAAGGTAGGTTGTCTTTTCACTTTTTTGATAGGTGAATGACAGATCTTGCCACTCACAGACAGAAAAAAGTCCAAGCAATGTCCTGGAAAAACTTGCAGATGCTCGAATTCTGCCTTTTTACATGGAGTTGAATGGGACCGATTAATTGTGCACCGAACCCTATAAGAGAGAAGGTGAAAAAAACGAAAATCTTTGTAAAACAGTCATTTTTCAATGAATTCAGATGAAATTTCGCACACAGATCAGGAATCAAAATAGAAATAATTTGAAATTATTTTTGGAAGAAATTTAAATTTAAATTTTAAAATTTTAATGAATTTTAATTTAAATTTTAAATTTTTCTTAAAATCATTTTTAAAGCCTGGTTCTCTCGAGGAAAGACTCAAATTGCATTATATACCAGAAAATGCAAATAAATGGCCATACACAAACAGTTTTGACCAGGATTTGACTAATCAATCCGAGCAGGCTGACCGTGATACTCCGTTTTTGCAGACTGGCTAGCACTGCTGTGCAAGTTGATTTTTGTGATTGTATTCCCTTTTCTACTGAAATGTGCTATGAGTGCTTACTCACTTTAACTGTACCAGTATGGTGACTTAGCATTTGGGTATTTATTAAAACACTCTAAGGATACGTACACTCATTAGAACCGCCTCATAGAGATGGCACTTAAGGGCATAATGATGAGGATCCGCAGGGACTGGTCGGGACCATTCCCCCAAGCAGGTTCCCTGGCCTCATTGCTTAGACCAATAATATTCAATTGTATTTGGCTGTTCAACTCACCTGGTCGAGGCTGTACTAATTTGAACACAATTTTAAACTTTTTCAGCTAAACTAATCAACTGCAGCCCCCCCCCCCCAGCTTCACCCGAGATCAAATTTTGTTCTTATTTCGACCACGCAAGCAGTACTATTGTTTGGTACTCATTAGAGTCGCCTCACACTCAAAATTGTTTTTGAAGCTACTCATTAGAACCGCCTTACATAGATAATGATATAACACAGTTATTAAAGCTCATTTAGTTACCTAACCCCAAATGAAGCACTTTCACACAGATACTCGTATTATGTGCTTAAGCGGGTTGTGATATTTCTCGTTCGACGAGGCCGTTCTAATGAGTAATCTTTACTTACAGTCTTTTCAGAAATTTCAAATTTGGGATATAGTTTCATCAAAACAAGAGGATGAGCAATTTCCATTATGATATGGGCATTAAATCTAGACCTAGGTCTCAAATCTTTCCCACTCTGGCCATTTTGGTAGCATGTAAATTACGGAATATTTCACATTCAGAACTAGCAGTGTAGTTCATGATTAGAATGAAATGGTGTGTTTCGTCCAGCATCAGGCACTCATCAGTGAAGCTGCTCTACTTCAGACACAAAGTAAGTGGTATAAATTGCTGTTTTCAGCATGCTTGGGCGCAACGTAGCTTGGTTTTGGGGGCAAAATTAAATGTGATTCAAAACTGTTCGCGATTTTGCTTAAAATCACTTTAAAATTTGAATTTTTAGCTTCAGTTTTTAAATTTTGTAACTAAAGTTTATGTGAGATTATCCTTTAATGACTCTTACAGATGCCTAAACTTTCTTTTTTGCTTTTGGGTTATTGAGATTCATTGAAATAATTGAAACTATGAACTTTTTCATCAGACTAGTTTGAATAATTGAACTTTTGCTTGTGTCAGCTTGTGAGGGGGGTCACATATGAAATCCTGGATTTATATCGCTTTTTGGTGACTGAGTTAGTCTTTTTGGACGATTTTTTGCTTAACTATATGAGTTTGATATGTCACAGAGACATAATTTAAAAATTCGAAAATTTGCAGATTCTTGAAGGTGTTAGTACACAATTACAGTCTTCCGGTTTGGTAGCCCACGAAAATAGTACCTTTAGAAATTTAGCACTTGCCGTTTCTGGGCCCTTTATGGCGTAAATGGGTGCTTTATTCGACTTTAAATGTACATGTGATTCAACATTGGTCTATGTTTGTCAGGCTGATGCAGAAAAATGCATCTTTGTGTGGACTATTTTGTCACAGACTCCCCGGCGCACTCCCCAGGTAACGTCTGACGCGGGTCGGATTTCAGCCCGGATTTTTTGACTGTTCCCCAAAGAACGGAGAATGCTGAGAAAACGAGATTATCAAGGTAGGTTGTCTTTTCACTTTTTTGATAGGTGAATGACAGATCTTGCCACTCACAGACAGAAAAAAGTCCAAGCAATGTCCTGGAAAAACTTGCAGATGCTCGAATTCTGCCTTTTTACATGGAGTTGAATGGGACCGATTAATTGTGCACCGAACCCTATAAGAGAGAAGGTGAAAAAAACGAAAATCTTTGTAAAACAGTCATTTTTCAATGAATTCAGATGAAATTTCGCACACAGATCAGGAATCAAAATAGAAATAATTTGAAATTATTTTTGGAAGAAATTTAAATTTAAATTTTAAAATTTTAATGAATTTTAATTTAAATTTTAAATTTTTCTTAAAATCATTTTTAAAGCCTGGTTCTCTCGAGGAAAGACTCAAATTGCATTATATACCAGAAAATGCAAATAAATGGCCATACACAAACAGTTTTGACCAGGATTTGACTAATCAATCCGAGCAGGCTGACCGTGATACTCCGTTTTTGCAGACTGGCTAGCACTGCTGTGCAAGTTGATTTTTGTGATTGTATTCCCTTTTCTACTGAAATGTGCTATGAGTGCTTACTCACTTTAACTGTACCAGTATGGTGACTTAGCATTTGGGTATTTATTAAAACACTCTAAGGATACGTACACTCATTAGAACCGCCTCATAGAGATGGCACTTAAGGGCATAATGATGAGGATCCGCAGGGACTGGTCGGGACCATTCCCCCAAGCAGGTTCCCTGGCCTCATTGCTTAGACCAATAATATTCAATTGTATTTGGCTGTTCAACTCACCTGGTCGAGGCTGTACTAATTTGAACACAATTTTAAACTTTTTCAGCTAAACTAATCAACTGCAGCCCCCCCCCCCCAGCTTCACCCGAGATCAAATTTTGTTCTTATTTCGACCACGCAAGCAGTACTATTGTTTGGTACTCATTAGAGTCGCCTCACACTCAAAATTGTTTTTGAAGCTACTCATTAGAACCGCCTTACATAGATAATGATATAACACAGTTATTAAAGCTCATTTAGTTACCTAACCCCAAATGAAGCACTTTCACACAGATACTCGTATTATGTGCTTAAGCGGGTTGTGATATTTCTCGTTCGACGAGGCCGTTCTAATGAGTAATCTTTACTTACAGTCTTTTCAGAAATTTCAAATTTGGGATATAGTTTCATCAAAACAAGAGGATGAGCAATTTCCATTATGATATGGGCATTAAATCTAGACCTAGGTCTCAAATCTTTCCCACTCTGGCCATTTTGGTAGCATGTAAATTACGGAATATTTCACATTCAGAACTAGCAGTGTAGTTCATGATTAGAATGAAATGGTGTGTTTCGTCCAGCATCAGGCACTCATCAGTGAAGCTGCTCTACTTCAGACACAAAGTAAGTGGTATAAATTGCTGTTTTCAGCATGCTTGGGCGCAACGTAGCTTGGTTTTGGGGGCAAAATTAAATGTGATTCAAAACTGTTCGCGATTTTGCTTAAAATCACTTTAAAATTTGAATTTTTAGCTTCAGTTTTTAAATTTTGTAACTAAAGTTTATGTGAGATTATCCTTTAATGACTCTTACAGATGCCTAAACTTTCTTTTTTGCTTTTGGGTTATTGAGATTCATTGAAATAATTGAAACTATGAACTTTTTCATCAGACTAGTTTGAATAATTGAACTTTTGCTTGTGTCAGCTTGTGAGGGGGGTCACATATGAAATCCTGGATTTATATCGCTTTTTGGTGACTGAGTTAGTCTTTTTGGACGATTTTTTGCTTAACTATATGAGTTTGATATGTCACAGAGACATAATTTAAAAATTCGAAAATTTGCAGATTCTTGAAGGTGTTAGTACACAATTACAGTCTTCCGGTTTGGTAGCCCACGAAAATAGTACCTTTAGAAATTTAGCACTTGCCGTTTCTGGGCCCTTTATGGCGTAAATGGGTGCTTTATTCGACTTTAAATGTACATGTGATTCAACATTGGTCTATGTTTGTCAGGCTGATGCAGAAAAATGCATCTTTGTGTGGACTATTTTGTCACAGACTCCCCGGCGCACTCCCCAGGTAACGTCTGACGCGGGTCGGATTTCAGCCCGGATTTTTTGACTGTTCCCCAAAGAACGGAGAATGCTGAGAAAACGAGATTATCAAGGTAGGTTGTCTTTTCACTTTTTTGATAGGTGAATGACAGATCTTGCCACTCACAGACAGAAAAAAGTCCAAGCAATGTCCTGGAAAAACTTGCAGATGCTCGAATTCTGCCTTTTTACATGGAGTTGAATGGGACCGATTAATTGTGCACCGAACCCTATAAGAGAGAAGGTGAAAAAAACGAAAATCTTTGTAAAACAGTCATTTTTCAATGAATTCAGATGAAATTTCGCACACAGATCAGGAATCAAAATAGAAATAATTTGAAATTATTTTTGGAAGAAATTTAAATTTTAAAATTTTAATGAATTTTAATTTAAATTTTAAATTTTTCTTAAAATCATTTTTAAAGCCTGGTTCTCTTGAGGAAAGACTCAAATTGCATTATATACCAGAAAATGCAAATAAATGGCCATACACAAACAGTTTTGACCAGGATTTGACTAATCAATCCGAGCAGGCTGACCGTGATACTCCGTTTTTGCAGACTGGCTAGCACTGCTGTGCAAGTTGATTTTTGTGATTGTATTCCCTTTTCTACTGAAATGTGCTATGAGTGCTTACTCACTTTAACTGTACCAGTATGGTGACTTAGCATTTGGGTATTTATTAAAACACTCTAAGGATACGTACACTCATTAGAACCGCCTCATAGAGATGGCACTTAAGGGCATAATGATGAGGATCCGCAGGGACTGGTCGGGACCATTCCCCCAAGCAGGTTCCCTGGCCTCATTGCTTAGACCAATAATATTCAATTGTATTTGGCTGTTCAACTCACCTGGTCGAGGCTGTACTAATTTGAACACAATTTTAAACTTTTTCAGCTAAACTAATCAACTGCAGCCCCCCCCCCCCCAGCTTCACCCGAGATCAAATTTTGTTCTTATTTCGACCACGCAAGCAGTACTATTGTTTGGTACTCATTAGAGTCGCCTCACACTCAAAATTGTTTTTGAAGCTACTCATTAGAACCGCCTTACATAGATAATGATATAACACAGTTATTAAAGCTCATTTAGTTACCTAACCCCAAATGAAGCACTTTCACACAGATACTCGTATTATGTGCTTAAGCGGGTTGTGATATTTCTCGTTCGACGAGGCCGTTCTAATGAGTAATCT
Source organism: Loripinus fragilis (assembly GCA_964019695.1). NCBI lineage: Eukaryota > Metazoa > Mollusca > Bivalvia > Lucinida > Lucinidae > Loripinus > Loripinus fragilis. The sequence continues at coordinate 195,272 of CAXHUL010000248.1, read as the reverse complement.
TTACTTACAGTCTTTTCAGAAATTTCAAATTTGGGATATAGTTTCATCAAAACAAGAGGATGAGCAATTTCCATTATGATATGGGCATTAAATCTAGACCTAGGTCTCAAATCTTTCCCACTCTGGCCATTTTGGTAGCATGTAAATTACGGAATATTTCACATTCAGAACTAGCAGTGTAGTTCATGATTAGAATGAAATGGTGTGTTTCGTCCAGCATCAGGCACTCATCAGTGAAGCTGCTCTACTTCAGACACAAAGTAAGTGGTATAAATTGCTGTTTTCAGCATGCTTGGGCGCAACGTAGCTTGGTTTTGGGGGCAAAATTAAATGTGATTCAAAACTGTTCGCGATTTTGCTTAAAATCACTTTAAAATTTGAATTTTTAGCTTCAGTTTTTAAATTTTGTAACTAAAGTTTATGTGAGATTATCCTTTAATGACTCTTACAGATGCCTAAACTTTCTTTTTTGCTTTTGGGTTATTGAGATTCATTGAAATAATTGAAACTATGAACTTTTTCATCAGACTAGTTTGAATAATTGAACTTTTGCTTGTGTCAGCTTGTGAGGGGGGTCACATATGAAATCCTGGATTTATATCGCTTTTTGGTGACTGAGTTAGTCTTTTTGGACGATTTTTTGCTTAACTATATGAGTTTGATATGTCACAGAGACATAATTTAAAAATTCGAAAATTTGCAGATTCTTGAAGGTGTTAGTACACAATTACAGTCTTCCGGTTTGGTAGCCCACGAAAATAGTACCTTTAGAAATTTAGCACTTGCCGTTTCTGGGCCCTTTATGGCGTAAATGGGTGCTTTATTCGACTTTAAATGTACATGTGATTCAACATTGGTCTATGTTTGTCAGGCTGATGCAGAAAAATGCATCTTTGTGTGGACTATTTTGTCACAGACTCCCCGGCGCACTCCCCAGGTAACGTCTGACGCGGGTCGGATTTCAGCCCGGATTTTTTGACTGTTCCCCAAAGAACGGAGAATGCTGAGAAAACGAGATTATCAAGGTAGGTTGTCTTTTCACTTTTTTGATAGGTGAATGACAGATCTTGCCACTCACAGACAGAAAAAAGTCCAAGCAATGTCCTGGAAAAACTTGCAGATGCTCGAATTCTGCCTTTTTACATGGAGTTGAATGGGACCGATTAATTGTGCACCGAACCCTATAAGAGAGAAGGTGAAAAAAACGAAAATCTTTGTAAAACAGTCATTTTTCAATGAATTCAGATGAAATTTCGCACACAGATCAGGAATCAAAATAGAAATAATTTGAAATTATTTTTGGAAGAAATTTAAATTTAAATTTTAAAATTTTAATGAATTTTAATTTAAATTTTAAATTTTTCTTAAAATCATTTTTAAAGCCTGGTTCTCTCGAGGAAAGACTCAAATTGCATTATATACCAGAAAATGCAAATAAATGGCCATACACAAACAGTTTTGACCAGGATTTGACTAATCAATCCGAGCAGGCTGACCGTGATACTCCGTTTTTGCAGACTGGCTAGCACTGCTGTGCAAGTTGATTTTTGTGATTGTATTCCCTTTTCTACTGAAATGTGCTATGAGTGCTTACTCACTTTAACTGTACCAGTATGGTGACTTAGCATTTGGGTATTTATTAAAACACTCTAAGGATACGTACACTCATTAGAACCGCCTCATAGAGATGGCACTTAAGGGCATAATGATGAGGATCCGCAGGGACTGGTCGGGACCATTCCCCCAAGCAGGTTCCCTGGCCTCATTGCTTAGACCAATAATATTCAATTGTATTTGGCTGTTCAACTCACCTGGTCGAGGCTGTACTAATTTGAACACAATTTTAAACTTTTTCAGCTAAACTAATCAACTGCAGCCCCCCCCCCCCCCCAGCTTCACCCGAGATCAAATTTTGTTCTTATTTCGACCACGCAAGCAGTACTATTGTTTGGTACTCATTAGAGTCGCCTCACACTCAAAATTGTTTTTGAAGCTACTCATTAGAACCGCCTTACATAGATAATGATATAACACAGTTATTAAAGCTCATTTAGTTACCTAACCCCAAATGAAGCACTTTCACACAGATACTCGTATTATGTGCTTAAGCGGGTTGTGATATTTCTCGTTCGACGAGGCCGTTCTAATGAGTAATCTTTACTTACAGTCTTTTCAGAAATTTCAAATTTGGGATATAGTTTCATCAAAACAAGAGGATGAGCAATTTCCATTATGATATGGGCATTAAATCTAGACCTAGGTCTCAAATCTTTCCCACTCTGGCCATTTTGGTAGCATGTAAATTACGGAATATTTCACATTCAGAACTAGCAGTGTAGTTCATGATTAGAATGAAATGGTGTGTTTCGTCCAGCATCAGGCACTCATCAGTGAAGCTGCTCTACTTCAGACACAAAGTAAGTGGTATAAATTGCTGTTTTCAGCATGCTTGGGCGCAACGTAGCTTGGTTTTGGGGGCAAAATTAAATGTGATTCAAAACTGTTCGAGATTTTGCTTAAAATCACTTTAAAATTTGAATTTTTAGCTTCAGTTTTTAAATTTTGTAACTAAAGTTTATGTGAGATTATCCTTTAATGACTCTTACAGATGCCTAAACTTTCTTTTTTGCTTTTGGGTTATTGAGATTCATTGAAATAATTGAAACTATGAACTTTTTCATCAGACTAGTTTGAATAATTGAACTTTTGCTTGTGTCAGCTTGTGAGGGGGGTCACATATGAAATCCTGGATTTATATCGCTTTTTGGTGACTGAGTTAGTCTTTTTGGACGATTTTTTGCTTAACTATATGAGTTTGATATGTCACAGAGACATAATTTAAAAATTCGAAAATTTGCAGATTCTTGAAGGTGTTAGTACACAATTACAGTCTTCCGGTTTGGTAGCCCACGAAAATAGTACCTTTAGAAATTTAGCACTTGCCGTTTCTGGGCCCTTTATGGCGTAAATGGGTGCTTTATTCGACTTTAAATGTACATGTGATTCAACATTGGTCTATGTTTGTCAGGCTGATGCAGAAAAATGCATCTTTGTGTGGACTATTTTGTCACAGACTCCCCGGCGCACTCCCCAGGTAACGTCTGACGCGGGTCGGATTTCAGCCCGGATTTTTTGACTGTTCCCCAAAGAACGGAGAATGCTGAGAAAACGAGATTATCAAGGTAGGTTGTCTTTTCACTTTTTTGATAGGTGAATGACAGATCTTGCCACTCACAGACAGAAAAAAGTCCAAGCAATGTCCTGGAAAAACTTGCAGATGCTCGAATTCTGCCTTTTTACATGGAGTTGAATGGGACCGATTAATTGTGCACCGAACCCAGGTCGAAGGGGAAAATCAGAATAGGAACCCGTCTGAAATGTGACCTTCGCCCCGCTACTTTCAGTTTCAATTTTCGAAAGGGCCAGGCAGAACAATGGTGGTGAATTACACTTTTGTTTGATTTACTAGGCGGCAGATGAGCAACCTAACATAACACCTCGAGTATTTTGAGTCACAGCACAGGAGCTTGAAGTTCTATCCTTAGATCGCCTCTAAACCCTAAAACTGGAAATCTCATAATGTCACTACGTAATGACATTGTGAGCTTTTGGTTTTGAGGCTATATGGGTGATTTAAGGATCGAACTTCAAGCTCCTGTGGTCACAGCAATTCTCGTTTTCTACGCACCGACAAGTATCAGCTTTCAAAAAAGGTCAAAAGGGCTTTTAATACACTGGATATCTCTTACAAGGTTCGCACAGTCGTGAAAGGTACTTGAAAATTGCCCATATACCTTGAAAAGTACTTGAATTTCTGCATCTTTCCTCTTTCTTACCATTTTAAAGCTGCCTAGAAAGACCAAAAAAATCTGAGTAAGGAAAGGAAGTGACTACAGGTACGGGCCTGTATCCCTAGACTACAATTCTAGAGGTACGGTCATGTATCTCTAGACTACAAGTCTATGGAT
>CAXHUL010000248.1:126591-191281 GCA_964019695.1 Loripinus fragilis | reverse complement strand
CCACTAGATAGCTGGCACACCCACCCATCCTCCCATGCCTCCGTCCATTCCATCCGGGGCACCCATACATGATCGGCATTGTACGGGCGGTTCCAGGATTTCTGGAGAGGGGTCCATATGGATATTGTATTATTTACTTTATAACTATCAAAGAACCCTTGAAGAAACCGGCAAGAGGGGACAGGAAACTTACTACCTAAAGTCTTGCTTACAGCTCAGCTGCTGTCTCGCTTTTCACAGGCTTTTTGAATGCACCGGTATCAAGGTGTGCTTGATTACCTCTATATTGATTAAACCCTCCTCAAGCCGGACCCTTCTGGTGCAAACTCCCCAGCTTACCTTTGTATCCCGGAATAGGATACCTGACATTTCACTACACTCTTCCTCACCATATGATAAAGGGCCTCATCCAAGGTAGAGAACCATAGGCTGCCACACTTACCATACCTCTTTGGTGTAGTTTACATCAACCAGGGAGCTTCTGTGAACTAAAAGTCCACGGGATCCTTCTTGACAAACCATAGTCCATAGACAACATCCTCACAGACAACATGCCTACTCTAGTGGAGAACTGCATATATCTATATGTGAGCTATAAGCCCACTGAAGTTTCCTTGTTAGACCATAGATTCATCGATAACTGTGAACAGACAATATGTCCGCTCTCTTGAAGAACTGTTGATAACTTTACGTGAGCTAGAAGCCCACAAGAATTTACTTCTAATCAAAGGTTCTTCGCTGGCATGAGAACAGCCAACATGACTGTTCTCATGGAAAACTGTTGATCTCTGGATCATTTTCTCAATCGTATATATCATTATCATGGCAGAACATTAGCTTGCGTCTAATCATAATTTCTGTGATAGCTGGTAGAACACTGGAGAGCTGGAAGCCCTTCCCATGTCTTGATGCTGGTAATTCTATCTGAAGCTGTACACTGGAGGACTAGAAATCCGTCCAATGTCTGGATAATAGAAATTCTTTCTGAAGCTGTACACTGGAGGACTAGAAATCCTTCCAATGTCTGGATGCTGGATGTTTGGATGCTGAGAATTCTTTCTGAAGCTGTTACACTGGAGGACTAGAAATCCGTCCAATGTCTGGATACTAGGAATTCTTTTTGAAGCTGTACACTAGAGGACTAGAAATCCTTCCAATGTCTGGATACTAGGAATTCTTTTTGAAGCTGTACACTGGAGGACTAGAAATCCTTCCAATGTCTGGATACTAGGAATTCTTTCTGAAGCTGTTACACTGGAGGACTAGAAATCCGTCCAATGTCTGGATACTGGAAATTCTGCCTGAAGTTGTAACATTGGAGAACTAGAAGTCCTTCCAATGTCTTGATGCTAGTTTCTACTTCTGACGATGGAACATTGGTGAGCTAGAAGCCCTACCAATGCTTTGATGCTGTTTTCTGCTTCTGGTATTTGGTGGGAGCCTTACTTTTTGTTTTACGGACACTCTTGCTACTGTCGGTGTGTTAATATTAAAACTGGTGGTAACTGAAATTTGTTCTTCATTGAGAATCAGTGTGTCTGTTCGCATGTCTAAACACACACCAAGATGATGTAAAAGATCATGCCCCAAAAGCATATCTTCACCAATAGACGCAACATATACTCTTTCACTAAAACACTGGTTACCCAATTTCATCTTTAATGGCTGGATGATAAAACCTTTCATCACTGTATCCTTGTCTGCCATTTGTAATCCAACCTCTTTGACTTTTGCTGGAGCCTTATTTAATTTTTCATATATCTTTGATGACAGAATAGTGATTTCCGCACCCGAATCAATTCTTGCATTAATATCTATGCTTCCCACCTTCAACTGTACAAAAGAAGAACCAGCTCGCACCTGATGAATATATACCCTTTCTTCCCTTTTGTAATTTAGAAATTCTCCATCTGTCTTGGTACAATAAGTATCATCTTGAAAATTTCTAACGGTCTTGGCACTAGAAGTGCCATCTTGAAGTTTCTTGTCTGTCCTTGTACTAAAAGTACCATCCTGGAACTTCGGAACTGTTTTGGCACTAGAAATGCCATCTTGAAGATTCCTGTCTGTTTTGGTACTAGAAGTACCATCCTGGAACTTCGGAACTGTTTTGGCACTAGAAGTGCCATCTTGAAGATTCCTGTCTGTTTTGGTACTAAAAGTACCATCCTGGAACTTCGGAGCTGTTTTGGCACTAGAAGTGCCATCTTGAAGATTCCCTTCTGTTTTGGTACTAGAAGTACCATCCTGGAACTTCGGAACTCTTTTGGCACTAGAAGTGCCATCTTGAAGATTCCTATCCTGGAACTTCTGCTCTGTTTTGGTACTAGAAGTACCATCTTGAAGATTCCCGTCTTGGAACTTCTGCTCTGTTTTGGTACTAGAAGTACCATCTTGAAGATTCCCTTCCTGGGACTTTCGATCTGTTTTGGTACTAGAAGTACCATCTTGAAGATTCTCGTCCAGAAACTTCTGATCTGTTTTGGTACAAGATGTACCGCCTTGAAGATTCCCGTCCTGGAACTTCTGATCTGTTTTGGTACTAGAAGTACCATCTTGAAGATTCCCGTCCTGGAACTTCTGATCTGTTTTGGTACTAGAAGTACCATCTTGAAGATTCTCGTCCAGAAACTTCTGATCTGTTTTGGTACAAGATGTACCGCCTTGAAGATTCCCATCCTGGAACTTCTGATCTGTTTTGGTACTAGAAGTACCACCTTGAAGATTCCCGTCCTGGAACTTCTGATCTGTTTTGGTACTAGAAGTACCACCTTGAAGATTCCTGTCCCGGAACTTCTGCTCTGTTTTGGTACTAGAAGTACCATCTTGAAGAGTCCGGTCTGTTTTGGTACTAAAAGTACCACCTTGGAACATCTTCTGAACTGTTTTGGTACTAGAAGTACCACTGTCAACTGCAACATTCTTTGCTTGTGATCTCTTTTTCAGCCTTGATTTACTGTTGGTCCCAGCGGGTTTGGGAGCCATACTGTCTGAATCTGTTATATATTTAGTGCAAGATGCCCTATCAATAAGTTTACTTTCTTTTGAGTGCTGATGTTCTATATTCTTTCTATTCAGTATACTAACTTTCCCTATTTGATATGTCTCATATGTGCTCTCTTTATCTTGTCCCTGGTCACTTAAATTATCAGCTTTAGACTGTTGCTTCTGAAGCCAAGACTGGTAAATTCTACATTCTTTTTTAAAATGTCCAAAATTCTTACAAAAGAAGCACTGCACTGATGATTTCCATTTTTCATCTGCACTTTGCTGTGTTTTGTTTACTGACAGTTGGTGATATGGTTGCTGACTGACTTGAAGTTTATTCGCAAAGTCCTCTAAAGCTGAAGCGATGAGCTGTTCAATCCTATCTTCTGATGTTGACTGCACAGCATTAACTGAAACATCATTTCCTTTTTTCGACTGGTTACCATCCACTGCTTGTGGAATATATTGATGATGTTTCACCAAATTCAAAGCTTCCTCCATTGTTGATGGATGCTCAAAACAAGCATGCTTTCCTGCATCTTTATCACAGCAACCCTGGCTAAACTTAGCAATGGCCTCTTGTTTTAAATGGTCTTCTGGTAAGTCAACAAATGCTGGTGTCGCCAAAGTCATAACACGATCCGCCCAATCCTCCAGTGATTCATCTGGTCTCTGACTTGCCTGCTGAAACTTTACTTTGGATGTTTCTGTCAACTCCTTGACACCAAATCTGGCCTCTAGTTTTTTTAATAATTCTCCGAAACGAATACTTTTCAATGTCAGAGATTATGGTGAAGAAATCAAGGGCTTTACCTTCCAGACTCCACATCAGATAGTCTTTACTTTCTGTCTCAGACCACTTCATAACTTTTCGATAACTATTAAATTTCTTTTTGAAAGACAACCAGTTTGTTTTCCCGTCAAATCGCAGAGCTTTAGGATGCTTTTGAGGATTCCCATGTCGATAAGAATGTCGATGATAAGAACTGTCTGAATCTGAAGAAGCATGTCTCTTTGACCTTCTTGACTTGTGTGACCTTGTCTTCTTCCTACCATGTGACCTTGACCTTGAATGAGATGAACTTGATGATCTTTTCGATTTCCTCGACTTTGACTTTTTGGTTCGGTGAGACCTTGACTTTGAAGGAGACTGAGAACTTGAACTGGATGACCTTTTTGACTTCCGCGATTTTGACCTTTTGGTCCAATGTGACCTTGACCTTGAAGGAGACGGAGAACTGGAACTAGATGTTGATCTGGAAGAATTATGTCTCTTCTTGTGCCTGTTACTGTGTTTCATTTTCTGTTTTCTTGTGTGTCCCTTATGAGATTTTGAATGTGAACTTGATGACCTCGAACTGGATCTTGATGATGATCTAGAAGTTGACCTTGACCGTCTATGAGACTTCTTCCCGTGTTTCAAAACAGATTTCCTTGAATGTCGTTTTACTGACTTTGATCTTGAATCTGACCTTGATGACTTTCTGTTCTTCCTCACCACCTTTCTTTTGAAATGATGTGCTGTTCTCGATGTTGAACCTCGTCCAACTGACTGTGATGGTGACCTTGAACTTGAATCTGATTGAGACCTTTTGTGAGACTTTTTACTTTTCCTTGAATGGTGCCTCACTGAACTTGACCTCGAACCTGACCTTGAAGAACTTCTGTTTTTCTTCTCAACCTTTCTGTAAGATATTTTCAAATGATGTCCAGATCTCGACGTTGACCCTGATGATGATCTTGAGTAGCTTCTGTTTAGCCTTGACTTTCGTCCACCTGACCTTGACCTTGAAGAATTTCTTATTTTGATTTTCTTCTGTTGTCTGGCTACTTTCTTAGAACTAGGAGATCTTGACCTGGACTCTGAAGATTTTCTTATCTTGGTTGTCTTCTGCTTTATTGCTGACCTGTGAGAGTCAGGAGACCTTGACCCTGAAGAGCACCTACACCTTGAGTCTCTTGCTGTAGATAGCTTCGACTTGACTCTGGAACTTGCACTTGGACCACCTGTACTCTTAGACCCACATGTTGTCCGATCATTACTTGTGTGTGTCTGTCTGCTTCCTAACAACTGCCTTTTACCACCCTTTTTATTTACTGGAGAAGTGTGACTGGTTCTAGAAGAATGCAGCTCATCTTTATCAAAGAATTCTTTCTTGAGCAATGCCAGAGTCTTTTCCACTGGTGATGACATCTTCTTATAGAACTCTAAAAGGTTATCTTGTGATTCTGGTGACCTTGATTCATGTGGTGATGACCGTCTTGAAGCAATTTGTTGTTTTTTGAACGACACCATCGGCTTTTCCCATAAGTTAGTCTTAGGAACTGCTGGTAGACAATCTAAGTCAAACGGGTCATCTATCCTAGGTAATGAAAAATCTATCTGGTCAAGAACATCTGGTGATACGTCACCCCGGAGAGCCAAAATGAGTGCTTCTTTCCTGACAACTCCATAAATCTCTTTGAACCGTAGGATGAGTTGTGCAATCTTGTCATTGACTCCTGGAATGCCCTTTAATTCCTCCGCAGTTGCAGTGTTGGCGTTCAACATTCTGTCAGACATGCCGTTGGTCAATGAGTGCAAGTTATATATTTGTATTTTTTTTCAATACGAATTTAGAAGACTCAGCACGAACAAATTTACAAATATGTCTAGTCGCAAGACTTATACGACTGATATTTTCAATTTCTTTATGTGCAGTTGTAAAAATTACTTATGCGTCAACATGACAGCCATAAGAAATTCTTGACAATAGGCTTTTATGTGGATCTAGAAGACCGCACAGTTGTAAATTTCCTGTCAAAAACTGACCTCAAAAACCTTACGCCGATTAAATTTGACCAAAACTGAATAAATTATAAATTTATGGGTCAAATTCTTCAAATGTCTTTAATCTTTAACCAAAAGTGGGCCTTATTTTTAAATGCTATTTTTAAACTGGCGAATGTTTACTTTAAACACCGGACACTAAGTCAGAAAGTAAAATTCGGAAATAACAAGTAAAAGATGCTACTTCTGGTTGTAACTTACTTGAACTCACTGAAAAATGATAGCCATTACTTTTAAGTAGCCAAATGAGTGGTATTTTAGTTGCAAAATAGCGTTTTCAAAATTTCAATTTGGTGAAAAAATGACGTCACAGGGAACCCCCACCGACTTTGCAAGTCCAAAAATGCAACTAAACACTAAATTTTTCGGTTCTTTAAGACCTCGTCGCCATTATTGTATTATTTACTTTATAACTATCAAAGAACCCTTGAAGAAACCGGCAAGAGGGGACAGGAAACTTACTACCTAAAGTCGGCTGGCATTTAACTGTAATCGGCAAGACGATGTAATGGGTACAGGTAGGAAATAAGAATACGCCTTTTCATGAATATTCAAATAAAGTGACACATGATTGGCGGAAAAACATGGCGGATCGAGTGGACGTGGATTTCGCACCACCGTGATTTTTGGATATTGATAATGGAAGGATTGCCCAGTGTTATACCGAAATCGATCGTGGAAGTTCTGAACAGGCTGGAGAATGATAAGGACAACCTATTCTCGTGGAAACTCACGCGGAGTCAGGATAAATTCTCATTAACTGTCAGTTGCAAACTTCCCGCCAAAACTCCCAACAAAGCCAAGGACGACAACAAGGTAACCGGACGTCCTACTGTGAAACCAGTAAAGAAACGTCGTCGGAAGAAGAACAGATCTCCCTCTGCGTTGGCTCGTTCTAGGAAGAGACACGCGCGGTTCCTGGAAAAGAAGTTAGCTGGAAAACCAGATTTGGCTTCGCCAGAAGAGGACCAGCAGGATTTGAATAATTCTGTGTGTGTAAAAGAACTGGAAAATACCAGTCTTGTCTGTGGTAGTAACAGGGACCTGGTGTCATCGGAAAATCCAACACCAAGCCCAGCTACTGATCCCGACCTTCGTGAATTTCTGGACACCTTTGATAGTGACGATAGTGACGACTATTGTGACAATGATGTGAGCAGTGTATATAGTGTTTGTTCAAACTGTAAGCATCCAGCCGAAAAAGGAGAGGACCTTAAACGTTGTTCGCGCTGTCATATAACCCGCTACTGTAGCGTTCAGTGCCAGAAGAAAGATTGGGACTTTCACCGATTTGCTTGTGCGGTTGTGGCCAAGAAGTCGGACACTGTGAAAGCTTGATTCTCTACCACAAGGACCTGTACATATTTGTTAAACGTTCACAAGTTACCAGTTTCAACAGTAGTTTAGATACTTTTATTAACACTAACTGACTAATACTTCAATTAAGGGTTTATTCACTTATGTGAAGTTCTCCAGACAGTGGAGGAATTTACCAACAACAACAACAACAACAACAAATTGGCGGTTTATATAAAATAGAATAGAATATATTTTATTCGAGTTTATGGTTGTGCTGCGGTGATTTACTATTGTGTATAAATGTGTGTGCAATGGTAATGATTGACCGCGGTCGATGAATACGTAGTTTTGTGCGCCATAATAATTTATTAATAACGTTCTACTATATTTATTGCGGGGGGGGGGGGGGAGGGCTCCCTATTCATGACATAGTACACGTATATGTGTATGTACGTGCCGAATAGCCCCCTCCCTTTTTTCAAAAGAAAGTTTCTTATTTGTGGCCCAAATTTTCTGTAAACTTACAAATCACGGAGGATATAAAAGGGTATATTAATTCAAATATTCTATGGATAGGTCCACTTTCTTAAAAATCAAGTTAATGAGTGGGCTGTTGTTGTTTTTTGTCAATGTCCAGGTATATAATTGGGGTTGTTTTCAAAATACTGGCTCGCACACCCGTACCAAAATCCCCCCCCCCCCACAGATTTATTGACTGCTGCTTGTTCTAAGACGATGATTTTGTTGTTAAATTATTCATCATGTTTTGTTGTTCTTCTCATTGTGTGTTCGGGCTTTGTTTAGACGGGCCACTGTAGAGCCCTGGGGATCGAGTCTGCTTTAAATGCATCGATTCTGGCAAGGGTCTTTCTACACAGAAGACACTGTTCTGACAATTACATTGGTTTTACTTTAACTAGTAATTCCTATATGTGTACTTTGGCAAACAGTGAAGACCCAGGTGACATGCCGTATTGCTAAATAAAATCTTCTGTGGAAAACAAATACAAATTTATTTGGATATTAATTATATAACTATGCAGCAGAATAATGATGGACCCTTAAAATGGGTCACGTGCCCCAATGTCCCATTCAAAATTTCAAAAATGGTGTATATGATCAGGAAATACCAGAATCACAAACTGCAGACAAACCGATAACACCGCGAGGAAGAGCCACAAAGTTTTAATAGGTATTTGGAATTTTACTGGCCCTTGTCAAAATTTGATGGGCCCAAGAGTCCTTAATATTCACTTTAAAAATAGTTTTATCACAAAATTGATCGAGCACATCTCAGGATTGTCCCTGGTCCCTAACTACACAAAATGGACTTTCCAAAACTTATTACATGTATATTAATCAAGAAAGAAGAATAGCCAACGACCAGTGTTAAGTTTTACCGGTTTATAGGTCTAATATCCGAGCATTGAATGGCTTTAATTTATCGTTGTCTGCTGATAACCTTTGCAAACAACTTGGGCCCAACAACTTGGACCCAGATCATGCCCGCCGTCGCTGCGTATTTAAAAGGGAGAACACTAAATGGGGAATATCCCGTTTTGTTCACGATTTTATGTTGGAAAAGATACTCTTTGATCGGCGAGAAACCTAATGCTTGACAAAATCCTATTGTATTTTCATTTCTTTAACATGTTCCTTTGACATTATTTCTCCTATGTCCCGGCAGCTTGCTTTTTAACAAAGTCTCCACTTCTTGCACCGACTTCTGGTGGCATCTCGAAAGAGAAGGCTGAAACTTTATCTGCTTCAAATGAACGTTGTGGGAACCGAAAATTTAGTCATTGGCTGATTTGGAGTAGGAGGCGATTGTATAGGCTACTTGAACGCAATAAGAACGCAACCGTTCAAATCAACTTTTTCTTCCACATTGACCAAATGAGGATAATTTCTTAATTATATTCTGTGTTCCTGCACGATAAGTAATGATTTTCCATAAAACGGTTTTGATCTGACATTATATTGACGTCAGTGTATTTAAAAAAATTGGCGTCTAAAAAGTGATGTTTCATACGATTTGAAAACAAACAGCTTGATCTGATAGCCGGATGACTTAACTAAAGGAAATACACTATATATATAAAGCTTTGGGAGTCATCGTTTACTAACGCCCCAGTCGCTGCGTTTCTTTGTTGATGTCATCCTGCTTCGTTTTCAAACAGTCATTACAGGTGCATTGTGTTCGGTCATGTCGCTATACTTATGTCTTCTATGGTGACATATATCAATATTCGTTTCGATACAAACGGGCAATTCGGCCTACGTCGAAAAATTAACGTTAACAGAAATATAAAATTATCTGATTTGTTTTTGTTAACCCTTTGCTTTTAAAATTTGATATTGGTTATAATTTTTTTTTTCGAAAAAAGGGTAAGGTTTCTGAGCTCTGTGACTTTAAAAGCGGGGGGTTTCCTTAGAATTCTCGTTGCAGTTCGGCAACCATAAGTCACATAGATCTGATTTTGATATTGTATGCAAGGAAACTGAAAGTACTTAGCGATCGCATTATCACCGAGTGAATGTTTTTGGTCGAAAAGAAGGAAAGTTATCATTTTAGTTAGTGTTGCGTTTCTTTTGCCGTTTAGTATAAATACACAATCCACTCTGTATATAATGACATAATTTGGATTTAAGGGCAGAGCTATATCTTTGTAAAAACTGTAAGGACCTAAGGTAGGTATCTTAATACACAATCTACTAGGTATAATGACATAATTATTGGACTTTAGGACTGAGCTATTTCTTTTTAAAACTGTAAGGACCTAAGGTAGGTATCTGAATACACAACCCACTTCGTATAACGACATAATTTTGTTTTTTAGGGCTGAGCTATATCTTTGTAAAAACCGTAAGGCCCTTAGGTAGGTATCTAAATAAACAATCCACTAAGTATAGTGACATGAATTTGGATTTTATGACTAAGATACTATCTTTGTAAAAACAGTAAGGACCTAAGGAAGGTATCTAAATGCACATTCTGCTTGGTATGATGGCATACTGACTTTTGGAGTTTAGGACTAAGCTATATCTTTGTAAAACTGTAAGGACAAATGGCAGGTATCTAAATATACAATCGACTTGGTATACTGATATAATTTTGGAAAATATGACTGAGCTATATCTTAGTAAATACTGTAAGGACCTAAGGTAGATAACTAAATACACAATCCCTTTTGGTATAATGATATAATTTTGGATCTTATGATTGAGCTATATCTTTGTAAAAACTCTAAGGACATAAGGTAGGTATCTGAATACACAACCCACTTGGTATAATGACATACTTTTTGGATTTTATGACTGTGATTTACCTTTGTAAAAACTGTAAGGACCACAGGTAGGTATCTAAATACCCACTCCTCTTGGTATAATGACATACTTTTGGACTTTATGACTGTGATTTACCTTAGTAAAACTGTAAGGACCTAAGGTAGGTATCTAAATACCCACTCCACTTGGTATAATGACATACTTTTGGGCTTTTTGACTGTGATTTACCTTAGTAAAAACTGTAAGGACCACAGGTAGGTATCTAAATACCCACTCCACTTGGTATAATAACATACTTTTGGACTTTATGACTGTGATTTACCTTAGTAAAAACTGTAAGGACCACAGGTAGGTATCTAAATACCCACTCCAATTAGTATAATGACATACTTTTGGACTTTATGACTGTGATTTACCTTAGTAAAAACTGTAAGGACCACAGGAAGGTATCTAAATACCCACTCCACTTGGTATAATGACAAACTTTTTGGACTTTATGACTGTGATTTACCTTTGTAAAAACTGTAAGGACCTAAGGTAGGTATCTTAATACCCACTCCTCTTGGTATAATGACATACTTTGGGACTTTTTGACTGTGATTTACCTTAGTAAAAACTATAAGGACCACAGGCAGGTATCTAAATACGCACTCCAAATGGTATAATGACATACTTTTGGACTTTATGACTGTGATTTACCTTAGTAAAAACTGTAAGGACCACAGGTAGGTATCTAAATACCCACTCCATTTGGTATAATGACATACTTTTGGACTTTATGACTGTTATTTACCTTAGTAAAACTGTAAGGACCTAAGGTAGGTATCTAAATACACTCTCCACTTGGTATAATGACATACTTATGGACTTTATGACTGTGATTTGTCTTAGTAAAAACTGTAAGGACCTAAGGTAGGTATCTCAATACCCACTCCACTTGGTATAATGACATACTTTTGGACTTTATGACTGTGATTTACATTTGTAAAACTGTTGGGTATTAGGTAGGTATCTAAATACCCTCTCTACTTGGTATAATGACATACAGTTGGACTTTATGACTGTGATTTACCTTTGTAAAAACTGTTAGGACCACAGGTAGGTATCTAAATACCCACTCCATTTGGTATAATGACATACCTTTGGACTTTATGACTGTGATTCACCTTTGTAAAGACTGTAAGGACCTAAGGTTGGTATCTATATACCCACTCCATTTGGTATAATGACATACTTTTGGACTTTATGACTGTTATTTACCTTAGTAAAACTGTAAGGACCTAAGGTAGGTATCTAAATACACTCTCCACTTGGGATAATGACATACTTTTGGACTTTATGGCTGTGATTTACCTTAGTAAAAACTGTAAGGACCACAGGTAGGTATCTAAATACCCATTCCAATAGGTATAATGACATACTTTTGGACTTTATGACTGTGATTAACCTTAGTAAAATTTGTAAGGACCTAAGGTAGGTATCTAAATACCCACTCCACTTGGTATAATGACATACTTTTGGACTTTATGACTGTAAATTACCTTTGTTAAACTGTTGGGTATTAGGTAGGTATCTAAATACCCTCTCTACTTGGTATAATGACATACAGTTGGACTTTATGACTGTGATTTACCTTTGTAAAAACTGCTAGGACCACAGGTAGGTATCTAAATACCCACTTCATTTGGTATAATGACATACCTTTGGACTTTATGACTGTGATTCACCTTTGTAAAGACTGTAAGGACCTAAGGTAGGTATCTAAATACCCACTCCAATAGGTATAATGACATACTTTTGGACTTTATGACTGTGATTTACCTTAGTAAAAACTGAAAGGACCACAGGTAGGTATCTAAATACCCACTCCACTTGGTATAATGGCATACTTTTTGGATTTTATGACTGTGATTTACCTTTGTTAAAATTGTAAGAACCTAAGGTAGGTATCTAAATACACTCTCCACTTGGGATATTGACATACTTTTGGACTTTATGGCTGTGATTTACCTTAGTAAAAACTGTAAGGACCACAGGTAGGTATCTAAATACCCACTCCAATAGGTATAATGACATACTTTTGGGCTTTATGACTGTAATTTACCTTAGTTAAAACTGTAAGGACCACAGGTAGGTATCTAAATACCCACTCAACTTGATATAATGACATACTTTTTGGACTTTATGCCTGTGATTTAACTCAGTAAAAACTGTAAGGACCTAAGGTAGGTATCTAAATGCCCACTCTACTTGGTATAATGACATACTTTAAGACTTTATGACTGTGATTTACCTCAGTAAAAACTGTAAGGACCTAAGGTAGGTATATAAATACCAACTCCACTTGGTATAATGATATACTTTTGGACTTTATGACTGTGATTTACCTTTGTAAAAACTGAAAGGACCTGAGGTAGGTATCTACATACCCACTCCACTTGGTATACTGATATACAGTTGGACTTTATGACTGTGATTTACCTTAGTAAAAACTGTAAAGACCACCGGTAGGTATCTAAATACCCACTCCACTTGGTATAATGACATACTTTTGGACTTTATGACTGTGATTTACCTTAGTAAAAACTGTAAGGACCACAGGTAGGTATCTAAATACCCACTCCACTTGGTATAATGGCATACTTTTTGGATTTTAAGACTGTGTTTTACATTTGTTAAAACTGTAAGGACCTAAGGTAGGTATCTAAATACACTCTCCACTTGGGATAATGACATACTTTTGGACTTTATGGCTGTGATTTACCTTAGTAAAAACTGTAAGGACCACAGGTAGGTATCTAAATACCCACTCCAATAGGTATAATGACATACTTTTGGACTTTATGTCTGTGATTTACCTTAGTAAAAACTGTAAGGACCACAGGTAGGTATCTCAATACCCACTCCACTTGGTATAATGGCATACTTTAAGACTTTATGACTGTGATTTACCTTTGTAAAAACTGTAAGGACCACAGGTAGGTATCTCAATACCCGCTCTACTTGGTATAATGACATACTTTAAGACTTTTTGACTGTGATTAACCTTTGTAAAAACTGTAAGGACCTAAGGTAGGTATCTAAATAGCCACTCTACTTGGTATAATGACATACTTTAAGACTTTATGACTGTGATTTCCTTTGTAAACACTGTAAGGACCTAAGGTTGGTATCTATATACCCTCTCCATTTGGTATAATGACATACTTTTGGACTTTATGACTGTTATTTACCTTAGTAAAACTGTAAAGACCTAAGGTAGGTATCTAAATACACTCTCCACTTGGGATAATGGCATACTTTTGGACTTTATGGCTGTGATTTACCTTAGTAAAAACTGTAAGGACCACAGGTAGGTATCTAAATACCCACTCCAATAGGTATAATGACATACTTTTGGACTTTATGACTGTGATTAACCTTAGTAAAATTTGTAAGGACCTAAGGTAGGTATCTAAATACCCACTCCACTTGGTATAATGACATACTTTTGGACTTTATGACTGTGATTTACCTTTGTAAAACTGTTGGGTATTAGGTAGGTATCTAAATACCCTCTCTACTTGGTATAATGACATACAGTTGGACTTTATGACTGTGATTTACCTTTGTAAAAACTGTTTGGACCACAGGTAGGTATCTAAATACCCACTCCATTTGGTATAATGACATACATTTGGACTTTATGACTGTGATTCACCTTTGTAAAGACTGTAAGGACCTAAGGTAGGTATCTGAATACCCACTCCAATAGGTATAATGACATACTTTTGGACTTTATGACTGTGATTTACCTTAGTAAAAACTGTAAGGACCACAGGTAGGTATCTAAATACCCACTCCACTTGGTATAATGGCATACTTTTTGGATTTTATGACTGTGATTTACCTTTGTTAAAATTGTAAGAACCTAAGGTAGGTATCTAAATACACTCTCCACTTGGGATATTGACATACTTTTGGACTTTATGGCTGTGATTTACCTTAGTAAAAACTGTAAGGACCACAGGTAGGTATCTAAATACCCACTCCAATAGGTATAATGACATACTTTTGGGCTTTATGACTGTAATTTACCTTAGTAAAAACTGTAAGGACCACAGGTAGGTATCTAAATACCCACTCAACTTGATATAATGACATACTTTTTGGACTTTATGACTGTGATTTAACTTAGTAAAAACAGTAAGGACCTAAGGTAGGTATCTAAATGCCCACTCTACTTGGTATAATGACATACTTTAAGACTTAATGACTGTGATTTACCTCAGTAAAAACTGTAAGGACCTAAGGTAGGTATATAAATACCAACTCCACTTGGTATAATGATATACTTTTGGACTTTATGACTGTGATTTACCTTTGTAAAAACTGAAAGGACCTGAGGTAGGTATCTACATACCCACTCCACTTGGTATACTGATATACAGTTGGAATTTATGACTGTGATTTACCTTAGTAAAAACTGTAAAGACCACAGGTAGGTATCTAAATACCCACTCCACTTGGTATAATGACATACTTTTGGACTTTATGACTGTGATTTACCTTAGTAAAAACTGTAAGGACCACAGGTAGGTATCTAAATACCCACTCCACTTGGTATAATGGCATACTTTTTGGATTTTATGACTGTGATTTACGTATGTTAAAACTGTAAGGACCTAAGGTAGGTATCTAAATACACTCTCCACTTGGGATAATGACGTACTTTTGGACTTTATGGCTGTGATTTACCTTAGTAAAAACTGTAAGGACCACAGGTAGGTATCTAAATACCCACTCCAATAGGTATAATGACATACTTTTGGACTTTATGACTGTGATTTAGCTTAGTAAAAACTGTAAGGACCACAGGTAGGTATCTCAATACCAACTCCACTTGGTATAATGACATACTTTAAGACTTTATGACTGTGATTTACCTTTGTAAAAACTGTAAGGACCACAGGTAGGTATCTCAATACCCACTCCACTTGGTATAATGACATACTTTAAGACTTTTTGACTGTGATTAACCTTTGAAATAACTGTAAGGACCTAAGGTAGGTATCTAAATATCCACTCTACTTGGTATAATGACATACTTTAAGACTTTATGACTGTGATTTCCTTTGTAAAAACTGTAAGGACCTAAGGTTGGTATCTATATACCCACTCCATTTGGTATAATGACATACTTTTGGACTTTATGACTGTTATTTACCTTAGTAAAACTGTAAGGACCTAAGGTAGGTATCTAAATACACTCTCCACTTGGAATAATGACATACTTTTGGACTTTATGGCTGTGATTTACCTTAGTAAAAACTGTAAGGACCACAGGTAGGTATCTAAATACCCACTGCAATAGGTATAATGACATACTTTTGGACTTTATGACTGTGATTTGTCTTAGTAAAAACTGTAAGGACCTAAGGTAGGTATCTAAATACCCACTCCACTTGGTATAATGACATACTTTTGGACTTTATGACTGTGATTTACCTTTGTAAAACTGTTGGGTATTAGGTAGGTATCTAAATACCCTCTCTACTTGGTATAATGACATACAGTTGGACTTTATGACTGTGATTTACCTTTGTAAAAACTGAAAGGACCTGAGGTAGGTATCTACATACCCACTCCATTTGGTATAATGACATACCTTTGGACTTTATGACTGTGATTCACCTTTGTAAAGACTGTAAGGACCTAAGGTAGGTATCTAAATACCCACTCCTCTTGGTATAATGACATACTTTTGGACTTTATGACTGTGATTTACCTTAGTAAAAACTGTAAGGACCACAGGTAGGTATCTAAATACCCACTCCACTTGGTATAATGGCATACTTTTTGGATTTTATGACTGTGATTTACCTTTGTTAAAATTGTAAGAACCTAAGGTAGGTATCTAAATACACTCTCCACTTGGGATATTGACATACTTTTGGACTTTATGGCTGTGATTTACCTTAGTAAAAACTGTAAGGACCACAGGTAGGTATCTAAATACCCACTCCAATAGGTATAATGACATACTTTTGGACTTTATGACTGTGATTTACCTAAGTAAAAACTGTAAGGACCACAGGTAGGTATCTAAATGCCCACTCTACTTGGTATAATGACATACTTTAAGACTTTATGACTGTGATTTACCTCAGTAAAAACTGTAAGGACCTAAGGTAGGTATATAAATACCAACTCCACTTGGTATAATGATATACTTTTGGACTTTATGACTGTGATTTACCTATGTAAAAACTGAAAGGACCTGAGGTAGGTATCTACATACCCACTCCACTTGGTATACTGATATACAGTTGGACTTTATGACTGTGATTTACCTTAGTAAAAACTGTAAGGACCACAGGTAGGTATCTCAATACCCACTCTCTTTGGTATAATGACATACTTTTGGACTTTATGACTGTGATTTACATTAGTAAAAACTGTAAGGACCTAAGGTAGGTATCTACATACCCACTCCACTTGGTATAATGACATACTTTAAGACTTTATGACTGTGATTTACCTTTGTAAAAACTGTAAGGACCTAAGGTAGGTAAATACCAACTTCACTTGGTATAATGACATACTTTTGGACTTTATGACTGTGATTTACCTTTGTAAACACTGTAAGGACCTAAGGTAGGTATCTACATACCCACTCCACTTGGTATAATGACATACAGTTGGTCTTTATGACTGTGATTTACCTTAGTAAAAACTGTAAGGACCACCGGTAGGTATCTCAATACCCACTCCACTTGGTATAATGACATACAGTTGGACTTTATGACTGTGATTTACCTTAGTAAAAACTGTAAGGACCACAGGTAGGTACCTAAATACCTACTCTTCTTAGTAAAATGACATACTTTTTGGACTTTATGACTGTGATTTACCTTAGTAAAAACTGTAAGGACCACAGGTAGGTATCTCAATACCCACTCCACTTGGTATAATGACATACAGTTGGACTTTATGACTTTGATTTACCTTTGTAAAAACTGTAAGGACCTAAGGTAGGTATCTAAATACCCACTCTACTTGGTATAATGACATACGTTTGGACTTTATGACTGTGATCTACCTTAGTAAAAACTGTAAGGACCTAAGGTAGGTATCTAAATACCTCCTCCACTTGGTATAATGACATAAATTTTGACTTTATGACTGTGATTTACTTTTGTAAAAACTTTAAGGACCTAAGATAGGTATCTATACACCCACTCCACTTGGTATAATGACATACTTTTGGACTTTATGACTATGATTTACATTTGTAAAAACTGTAAGGACCTAAGGTAGGTATCTATATACCCACTCCACTTGGTATAATGGCATACTTTTGGATTTTATGACTGTGACTTACCTTTGTAAAAACTGTAAGGACCTAAGGAAGGTATCGACATACCAACTCTACTTGGTATAATGATATAATTTTGGACTTTATGACTGTGATTTAACTTAGTTAAAACTGTAAGGACCTAAATATGTATCTAAATACCCACTCCACATGGTATAATGACCTACTTTTTGGACATTATGACTGTGATTTACCTTTGTAAAAACTTTAAGGACAATCTTTAAGTTAAACAGGGACGGGTCTTCCAGGGTTGAACCAGTACGAAGCTAGGATAAATGTGTCTTGCTCAAGGACCACAATGCAGTGACGCCAGTAAGACTTGAACCCGCAGCCTCTCAAGCACTCCAAAAGTATGTCATTATACCAAGTGGAGTGGGTATTTAGATACCTACCTGTGGTCCTAACAGTTTTTACAAAGGTAAATCACAGTCATAAAGTCCAACTGTATGTCATTATACCAAGTGGAGTGGGTATTTAGATACCTACATTAGGTCCTTTCAATTTCTAAAAAGGTAAATCACAGTCATAAAGTCCAAAAGTATGTCATTATAACAAGTAGAGTGTGTATTTAGATACCTTCCTTATGTCCTTACAGTTTTAACAAAGGTAAATCACAGCCATAAAATCTAAAAGTATGTCATTGTCCCAAGCGGAGAGTGTATTTAGATACCTACCTTATGTCCTTACATTTTAAACAAAGGTAAATCACAGTCATAAAGTCCAAAAAGTATGCAATTATACCAAGTGGAGTGGGTATTTAGATACCTACCTGTGGTCCTTACAGTTTTTACTAAGGTAAATCACAGTCATAAAGTCCAAAAAGTATGTCATTTTACCAAGTGGAGTAGGTATTTAGGTACCACCTGTGGTCCTTACAGTTTTTACTAAGGTAAATCACAGTCATAAAGTCCAAAAGTATGTCATTATACCAAGTGGAGTGGGTATTATATACCTACCTGTGGTCCTTACAGTTTTTACTAAGGTAAATCACAGTCATAAAGTCCAAAAGTATGTCATTATACCAATTGGAGTGGGTATTTAGATACCTACCTGTGGTCCTTACAGTTTTTACTGAGGTAAATCACAGTCATAAAGTCGAAAAGTATGTCATTATACCAAGAGGAGTTGGTATTTAGATACCTACCTTAGGTCCTTACAGTCTTTACAAATGTGAATCACAGTCATAAAGTCCAAAAGTATGTCATTATACCTATTGGAGTGGGTATTTAGATACCTACCTGTGTCCTTACAGTTTTTACTAAGACACAGTCATAAAGTCCAAAAGTATGTCATTATACCAAGTGGAGTGGGTATTTAGATACCTACCTGTGGTCCTTACAGATTTTACTAAGGTAAATCACAGTCATAAAGTCCAAAAGTATGTCATTATACCAAGTGGAGAGTGTACTTAGATACCTACCTTAGGTCCTTACAGTTTTACAAAGGTAAATCACAGTCATAAAGTCCAAAAAGTATTGTATTATACCAAGTGGATTGGGTATTTAGATACCTACCTGTGGTCCTTACAGTTTTTACTAAGGTAAATCACAGTCATACAGTCCAAAAGTATGTCATTATACCAAGTGGAGTGGGTATTATATACCTACCTGTGGTCCTTACAGTTTTTACTAAGGTATATCACAGTCATAAAGTCCAAAAGTATGTCATTATACCATTTGGAGTTGGTATTTAGATACCTGCCTGTGGTCCTTATAGTTTTTACGAAGGTAAATCACAGTCATAAAGTCCAAAAGTATGTCATTATACCAAGAGGAGTGGGTATTAAGATACCTATCTTAGGTCCTTACAGTTTTTACAAAGGTAAATCACAGTCATAAAGTCCAAAAAGTATGTCATTATACCAAGTGGATTGGGATTTAGATACCTACCTGTGGTCCTTACAGTTTTTACTAAGGTAAATCACAGTCATAAAGTCCAAAAGTATGTCATTATACCAAGTGGAGTGGGTATTATATACCTACCTGTGGTCCTTACAATTTTTACTAAGGTAAATAACAGTCATAAAGTCCAAAAGTATGTCATTATACCTATTGGAGTGGGTATTTAGATACCTACCTGTGGTCCTTACAGTTTTTTCTAAGGTAAATCACAGTCATAAAGTCCAAAAGTATGTCATTATACCAAGAGGAGAGTGTATTTAGATACCTACCTTAGGTCCTTACAGTTTTACAAAGGTAAATCACAGTCATAAAGTCCAAAAAGTATGGCATTATACCAAGTGGTTTGGGTATTTAGATACCTACCTGTGGTCCTTACAGTTTTTACTAAGGTAAATCACAGTCATAAAGTCCAAAAGTATGTCATTATACCAAGTGGAGTGGGTATTATATACCTACCTGTGGTCCTTACAGTTTTTACTAAGGTATATCACAGTCATAAAGTCCAAAAGTATGTCATTATACCATTTGGAGTGGGTATTTAGATACCTGCCTGTGGTCCTTATAGTTTTTAAGAAGGTAATTCACAGTCATAAAGTCCAAAAGTATGTCATTATACCAAGAGGAGTGGTTATTAAGATACCTACCTTAGGTCCTTACAGTTTTTACAAAGGTAAATCACAGTCATAAAGTCCAAAAAGTATGTCATTATACCAAGTGGAGTGGGTATTTAGATATCTACGTGTGGTCCTTACAATTTTTACTAAGGTAAATCACAGTCATAAAGTCCAAAAGTATGTCATTATACCTATTAGAGTAGGTATTTAGATACCTACCTGTGGTCCTTACAGTTTTGACTAAGGTAAATCACAGTCATAAATTCCAAAAGTATGTCATTATACCAAGTGGAGAGTGTATTTAGATACCTACCTTAGGTCCTTACAGTTTAACAAAGGTAAATCACAGTCATAAAGTCCAAAAAGTATGTCATTATACCAAGTGGAGTGGGTATTATATACCTACCTGTGGTCCTTACAGTTTTTACTAAGGTAAATCACAGTCATAAAGTCCTAAAGTATGTCATTATACCAAGAGGAGTGGGTATTTAGATACCTACCAGTGGTCCTTACAGTTTTTACTATGGTAAATCACAATCATAAAGTCCAAAAGTATGTCAATATACCAAGAGAAGTGAGTATTTAGATACCTACCTTAGGTCCTTACAGTTTTACAAAGGTGAATCACAGTCATAAAGTCCGAAAAGTATGTCATTATACCAAGAGGAGTGGGTATTTAGATACCTACCTTAGGTCCTTACAGTTTTTACTAAGGTAAATCACAGTCATAAGGCCAAAAGTATGTCATTATACCTATTGGAGTGGGTATTTAGATACCTTCCTGTTTTCCTTACAGTTTTTACTAAGGTAAATCACAGTCATAAAGTCCAAAAGTATGTCATTATACCAAGTGGAGTGGGTATTTAGATACCTACCTTAGGTCCTTACATTTTTATTTACAAAAATATAGCTCAGCCCTACAAACCAAAATTATGTCATTATAACAAATGGGTTGTATATTCAGATACCTACCTTAGGTCCTTACATTTTAACAAAGATATAGCTCAGTCCTAAAGTTTAAAATTATGTCATTATACCAAGTGAGTTGTGTATTCAGATACCTTCCTTAGGTCCTAACAGTTCTTACAAAGAAATAGCTCAGTCCTAAAGTCCAAAATATTGTCATTATACCAAGTGGATTGTTTATTTAGATACCTACTGTAGGTCCTTACAGTTTTTACAAAGATATTATCTTAGTCATAAGATAAAAAATTATGTCATTTTACAAAGTTGACTATATATTTAGATACCTACCTTAGGCCCTTACAGTTTTTACAAAGTTATAGGTCAGCCATACAAACCAAAATTATGTCATTATAACAAATGGGTTGTGAATTCAGATACCTACATTGGGTCATTACAGTTTTTACAAAGATATAGCTCAGTCATAAAATCCAAAATTATATCTATACTAAGTGGATTGTGTATTTAGATACCTACCGTGGATCCTTACACTTTTTACAAAGATATAGCTTAGTCCTAAAGTCCAAACTTTATCATTTTACCAAGGAGAGTGTGTTTGGATACCTACCTTAGGTCCTTACAGTTTTTACAAAGATTAAGCTCAGTCCTAAAGTCCAAATTTATGTCATTGTACCAAGTGGGTTGTGTATTCAGATACCTACCCTAGGTATTTACAGTTTTTACAAAGATATAGCTCAGTCATAATCTCCAAATTTATATCATTTTACCAAGTGGTCTGTGTATTTAGATACCTACTTAACGTCCTTACCGTTTTTACAAAGATATAGCTCAGTCCTAAAATCCAAAATTATATCATTATACCAAGTGGGTTGTGTTTTCAGATACCTACCATAGGTCCTTACAGTTTTTACAAAGATATAGCTTAGTCAGAAACTCCAAAAGTATGACATTATACCAAGAAGATGGTGGATTAGATTCCAACCTTAGGTCCTTACAGATTTAATAAAGATATAGCTCAATCCTAAAGTCCAAATTATATCATTATACCAAGTGGATTGTGTATTTAGATACCTACCTTAGGTCCTTATAGTTTTTCAAAGATATAGCTCACTCCTTAAGTCCAAAATCATTTCATTATACCAAGCAGATTGCGTATTAAGATACCAAACTTAGGTCCTTACAGTTTTAAAAAGATATAGCTCAGTCCTACACATCAAAATTATGTCATTATACAAAGTGGATTGTGTATTTAGATAACTTCGTTAGGTCCTTACAGTTTTTCCAAAGATATAGTTCAGTCTTAAATACATTATGTCATTATACAAAGTGGATTTCGTATTTAGATACCTACCTTAGGTCCTAACAGTTTGTACAAAGATATAGCTCAGCCCTAAAATCCATAATTATGTCATTATACCAAGTGGATTGTGTATACAGATACTTACCTTAGGTCCTTTCAGTTTTTACAAAGATATAGCTCAGCCCTAAAATCCATAATTATGTCATTTTACCAAGTGGATTGTGTATTCAGATACCTACCTTAGGCCCTTACAGTTTTTACAAAGATATAGCTCAGTCATAAGAACCAAAATTATAGTATTATACCGAGTGGATTTAGATAGCTACCTATAGGTCCTAACAGTTTTTACAAAGATATTTTTCATTCCTAAAGTCCATAAATATGTCATTATACTAAGTGGATTGTGTATTAAAGATACCTAATTAAGGTCTTTACATTTTTTGCTAAGATATAGCTCAGTCATAAAATCCAATAGTATGTCATTAGACCAAGTGGATTATGTATTTAGATACCTATCATAGCTCCTTACAGTTTTTACAAAATGTTAGCTTATTACCAAAAATAGTAAGTGAGTATGATCAGGAAATACCACAATCACAAACTGCAGACAACCCCGTGGCACCGCGAGGAAGAGCCGCTCAACCATCACAAGACACCAGGAAGACAAACTAAGCAAAGCAATCAGCTCTCTCTTCCCCATCAAGATGATTGCAATACTAGAATGGACATAAAGTAACGTACAACAAAACATAGAACAATTACAGACTCCCACAATGGGAGTAACAATAAACAAAAAGTCAACAACAACAGAACCACCGCCTTAGAACGGACGGCAGCCTAAGCCACCGGGGAGCTTAAATGCATTTTACTGGTACCAAATCTTCGCCCTAGATTCTGCTGTTTTTGAAGTACAAGAAATGTTCAGCTCGCATGGAGGCCATCTAACTAATACAATGTATCATCATGGAAAACACTCTAATCAAATTAACACTCCATGATGAAACAAAGAAAAGGGCTCATGACTCACAGATAGTCAGAGCTAAAGAAAACCTCAAGTTGAGCCACGGTGGGTCCAGCTACAGATAAGCATCAGGCACCAACCCACCGATTAAAGCTTTACGTTAGAGCCGTCATAGAGTCTGAGGCCTGACCCACCGTCGTGCAATTAAAGAGGAAACCATAGCTATAAACCATGATTGGGTTTAAAACTAGGCATGCAGACTGTCGCATGATATCCAAATTATATCCAACCCTTATATAACGTTTTACAATCTTTTCGAATTGATCACTAAATTTAGGTTTTCCAACAATTCGTTTGAATTTATAGACTAAATCACCATAAACTATAGGTTCTGATATGCCTTGTTGCAGAAGAGTTTTTAACCCAATGTTGTATTTAACAATTAACTCTGAGTGTCTGTAGTAGAATTTAGAAAATGCTTTTCGAATTTTATGATATCTATAACCTTGTTTTAATAATTTAGCAGTTAAAAATAAGTTTCTGTTGTTGAAGTCATCAACATTAGAGCACACTCTAGCAAAACGAATAAGCTGAGAAATATATACACCATAGGAAGGAGAGCGAGGAACATCTCCATCAAGAAATGGGAAATTTTCTATTTCAAAATTAAAATCGTCCCGTTTATCATAAATTTTAGAAGAAACTATGCCATTTGTTATTGACAAGTTCAAGTCCAAAAACGGAGCTTCAGTATCAGAAGAATTCGCTTTATTTAACTGAAGTTCAGTGAGATATATCTGACCTACCATTTGTTCAAAATAAGGATTATCAATATTAAGTAAGTCATCTAAATATATGGAGGTAGAGTTAAAAGCTTCAATAATATCAGCTTGATTATTGTCTGACAGAGATAACATAGAAATTATGTCATAATACCAAGTGGATTGTGTATTCAGATACCTACATGTACCCTATGTCCTTACAGTTTCTACATAGAGACAGCTCTGTCCAAAACGTACAAATTAAATAATAAATTCAAGTGGATTGTGTATTTAAATTCCTACCTTAGGTCCTTACAGTTTCTACAAAGAGACAGCTCAGTCCATAAAATACAAATTATGTCATTATACCAAGTGGTATAGGCATTCAGATACATAGCTCAGGCCCTTACAGCTTCTAATAGTACAACTTATGTAATAATACCAAGTGAATTGTGTATTTAGGTACCTACCTGATGTCTGTAGAATTTCTACAAATATAACTGTTACAATCTGATTAGCAATTCACGTCTCGTCTAACCTTTGTTCCTTCAGATGTATGTTTGAAATCTAGCTAGGTCAATCCACAGGTATTGCGGTAGTGCAGTGAATAAACCACTTGTACCAAGGTGACCCAAGTTCGACCCCAGCTTCTCCAGTTTGTAGTATGACACTTAAAGCTATGGCCCTGTCTCCGTATGACCTTAGCTCTTAGTGGGATGGGAAACACAAACTCACTTGCTCAGTCAATAATATTCATTGTTGCTCGACATTGGCCGATGAAATTAACATGCATTGCCTTTTTTACACTATGTAACCCTCATCACCAAAAAAATGATCTATAACATGTTGGACTTTCACATTCCTATTTCATATGTTTGGTCCCTATTTGTCGACCTAAACACCTGTTGTGGGTTCTAAAAGAAATGTCTCAATAGGACAATTCTTTTTAGCTCTGAACACATATAGTAAAACTGATGGATAAATATAAGGTCAATCATTATTCAACGCTAAATAAAGTGTTTATCTCCAGCATTGACATGTATTTGCTGATTGTTAACAAATAATGTAGACCCTGATTATGTGCTACATTTGTAGCCTTTGATCAAGGTCCACACATTTTGCAACAACTCATACACAATTCCTTTGTAACGCCGACCCCGACCTGAGAGAGGGCGGGGTCTGTTTTTACTGTTGGTTCAGTGGTTCATAAGGATTAGCCATTTAAGATTGTATTCTAATTTTAGCTCTGGTGACTATCTTGTTGCGTTGATTCTAATTTGAAACAAAATACCGTTAGCTTCACACAAATTATATTGTGACGATGTGGTGCCATATGTATAATACGTTTGTGTAACTTATAGATGCACTATGTGTGCTATGGAAGTTTCAAACCTTACTATTTGTAAATGGAGTATAGGGTAGCCTATATAAGTAATAAACAGTTCTTGATGCTGAGTATGCTTTTTTCACTGATGGAGCTTGTCGGCTAGATGACTCATGTTACTACATTTGGTAGAAGCCTTGGGATAATGTCAACTGCCAGGCCAGAGTTACCTTACCCATGTATTTCTAAGACCAAGTCGCGGGTCAAGAATTCCCAGAGGGGAAAGTTATGTGACTATAAAGTGTCACGTGTATAAATAGTTTATGTAACTTATAAGATGTACTATATGTACTTTGCAGCTTCAAAACTTACTATATGCGATAGGAGTAAAGGTAGCATATACATGTATAAATAATAAAAGTAAGAAAGAAGGAAAAGATCATGAATCGATACAATCAAGCACCACACCTGACCGAGAACACCACATGGGAAAGTGACAAAAACAAAATAAAACGTGAAATACAAGAGAGCCAGGGGATTAGCCCTTTCCCAGCAGGTGACCACAAGGTTACAATGAACAGACAATAAAACATGACAAATACGAAACATAAATAAAAAATGATCCACAAAAGAAGCACCACCTTGGAACGGTCAGTTAAAATATTTTACTGGAGGGCTTAAACTAGTTTCACAGCGCTAACCTCACCCTTAGTTCAGATGTGGATCAAGACACATAGATGTTTGGTTTGCATGATAAACCCCTAACTTATCAATGAATTATCTCCTAAAATATAAAAATCAAGATATAAAAAGGAGATAAAACAAAGATAAGGACTCAACAGTACATAAAACTGAATACCGGAGCAAAAATAAATCCAACAGTGGGCCTGACAACAGCCAAAGCATCAGGCCCCAACCATCTCATCTATAGATAAGTCTCTATTTAAGTCGGAACCATCATAGAGTCTGAAGTCTGACCCATCGGCTTGCAGTTAAAGAGGAAAGTAACGTTGCCAACTATGATTGGATCGACCACCAATCATGCAGTTTGTTACAATACATTAATGTTATAGCCAGTCTTTTTATAATGAGAAATTAACTTAATAAACTGCACTGAAAAAATATCAGAGCTAACAATGCTCTTCAACTTATACACTAAGTCTTTTGGTGAGTGAACATGCTTTTTCACTGGTGGAGATTGTTGGCTGGATGGCTCACGCTTCAATATTATTCATGCATAACAACTGCGTGGTATGAAAACCATGTGATTAACATTATACAAGTGTGATTCCTATCCATTTTGACTAAGTGTGAGGCCTATCCATTTTGACTGGAAACTTAAGTGTGATTCTTATCATACAGTGCGATTCCTATCATTGTCTTTCTTTTATGGTGTTGCTGCAAATTTCAACTTTACTGCATAGAATAAATGCCTGTCATCATTTATTCACCAATTGTAGTTTACCAATATCATACTTATGCTGCAGAATATTGTGTGCAGCTAAAACCGCTCAATCAAAGCATTGCTTGACAAACGTGTGATTCCAGCCAACTCACATAGCACAACCTTGCGTTGAATTTCAAGAGAACTATACCACTCTAGTCTAAAAGTACACGGTCACAAAGAACTTCCTAGTCCAGGTACTCTGCACTAGGTGTCATTTCTGAACTCCACCAAAAACCAAGAAAATAATTATTAAACTTACCTTCAATCGAGCGCAAAAGTTAAACAAATCATGTGAGATTACAACATGTGTATCACGTGATTGTCCGCCTTGTAATTGTTTCAAACTAAAAGAAGACTTTTTGACAAATAACAGCAAAAAACAAAACAACAACAACAACAACAACAACAACAACAGCAATAGTGACCGACCAAAATCACGCGCTAATGTATTAATTGGGAATTAGTCTCTGTGTGTGTCTTAATGATTATATAAGATTTTATTTCGCAAAAGGCTAGTCGGCCCATGAGCTACACTTATAATTATAACAAGCATATATCAAACACATAACACAAGAAATCTAGACAAGACAATATCAAGCAATAATCTTTTTAAATTTGGCGTCTTGCATTCCTGTAACATCACAGTCAACATTGTCCCAGCCAAACAAGAGGTAATAGCTGCATTCAGGCGATTTTATCTGATAACTTTGGCTGTATGAGAGAACATTTATTGTGGAAGTCATATTATTAACAGTTTTGAAATTGCGATTCATATGGTCTGTGTATATTTAGGGGAGATAATCACTTGATTACCACACGCACGGACGCGAAAAACATACACTGATCTACTTGCTGCACACTATGCTCGTGCACTTTGAGACTGTTTCACATAACAGATGGGATGTTATAGCTTGTACTCAATAGTATTACGTTCCGTATGCATGCATGTGGTTGCTACCCGTGATTGTCTTAAACAACAGTTTGCTCAAGCTCTTACGAAAATTGGACCTCTTGTTTTCGGGGTTTCCGGTCAGGTCATACCCAAAACATCCTGCTCAGCTATAGAGACTACTTTCGTATGTAGCAAGTTTAGATATGGACCTTTTTAATAAGCGAACAATAAATGCGCTGATCAGACTGCGCGGATAGGCAATAGCCTGTGATAATTCACCCTCTCTGAGCTATGCCGATTTGATGAAATATTAGAATAGAATGATATGTAATCTTGATACTGGTACATGTACCAATTGTACCAGTACCAATTTATTTATTGTTTAATGATAGATATTAGTGCAGAAATACGGCTTCGATGCGATAAGTATGAAAAGTTTCAGTCAAAAATTCACATCAAAGATAAATATACTATTGTTCTTATTTTCTTTAAATCATCTGATAGATAAATTACCCGTATTTAAATTGGTACAAAATTAAAGGTAGATATTGAGACATTCATTTCTCCACACCACCACCCATGCGTCGATCATTCCAGATTCTAGAGGATCCCGGAAATTTAAGAAGTAAATATATACATCTAAAGCCCTATTCTTCTTCTTCTTTTCTTTATATCTAATTCCTATTTAAACTGATATCAAACTTATTTAAATCAATTCGGAACAGATATTGAGATATTCATGTTGCCACAATACCCCCCCCCCCCCCCCCCCCCAATTAATCACGGACAGTTCAACCCAGATTTGAAAGGGTCCCGCAAATTTTGCAAGTAGAAAAAATACACCCGACTTCAGCCGTTTTCGTTCATTTTTGACCAGCTAATAAATAAATAGTTGTTTTTTTCTTTTAACTGATACGAAATTTATAAAAAAAAAAATCGGTGAAGTAGTTATTGAGAAACAATGGTGCCCGCATATATATAGCCTTTCCCAAAGGCATGGAACTATTCAAATAGCGTTTTCATTTTTATTTTCAAATAAAATAATATTCCTACTTTGTAGCTAGTATATAAGCTATTGCTAAGTTCATACAACTCCACTAAAGGCCTACATTTATCGATTCCTGATCTTTGCACCCTTACTTACTTTAAGCCATGAACATAGCAATTCAGAAGAGAAAAAAATATCAGTATAATTTATTTCTGGTATAAATGACAACACTTTCATCATCAGACTAGTAGCTAGTCTACCGCATATATTAAAACCAAAATCTCGAGGATCCCGCAATTCTGGGATTTTATATATTTTAACATCAATTGATAGATATATATCTCATCATTAAACTGATACCAAGTTTATATTCTGACATGTCTAACCAACACCACCCTATGCTTTCCGGATGGTAAAAGCAATATTTCCGAGGATCCCGTAAGTTTTGCAAGTAAAATAATTATATCAAAAATATGATTTTTCGCATTTTCTTAACATTATCTGATAGATAGATAAATTGTTCATCTTAAAACTGATACTAAATTTATGAATATCGGATGAATACATATTAAGATATTCCTGTCGATCCGACACCACCCATCATTCGTCCCGGATAATTAAACATACGACCCCGCCGAATAGTGTAAGCCAGGAGTCCTGCATTTAGTATTAGAAGGCGGAGCAATAAAAATAGAGGCGTTACCTTTCCCACCGCACTTTAGCCATT
The DNA here is from genome assembly GCA_964019695.1 of Loripinus fragilis. Lineage (NCBI taxonomy): Eukaryota > Metazoa > Mollusca > Bivalvia > Lucinida > Lucinidae > Loripinus > Loripinus fragilis. The sequence continues at coordinate 161,680 of CAXHUL010000248.1, read as the reverse complement.
ACCTCGCTCTAGTCCTTACAGTTAAATGCCAGCCCCTAAAGTCTTGCTTACAGCTCAGCTGCTGTCTCGCTTTTCACAGGCTTTTTGAATGCACCGGTATCAAGGTGTGCTTGATTACCTCTATATTGATTAAACCCTCCTCAAGCCGGACCCTTCTGGTGCAAACTCCCCAGCTTACCTTTGTATCCCGGAATAGGATACCTGACATTTCACTACATGGATAAAGGGGTGGGGTTCGCTTTGCTGATTTAGTCTTATTTTTCTTAAATATCCCATAAAAATGAAATAATTTGGTCTCAAGGAGACAAAATTATTTCACTTTCATTGGATATTTAAAGATGGGGGACAGGGAGGGGGTTCGAGCGAGGGGTTCGAACCCCTAATATCTTGGATTTGTGCAGATGCACAAGGCATAGCTGTCCTGAAGAAAGGAGATGCAACTTTTACAGGTAATGCGGATCAGGCTAACCTACTAAATGCACAATTTCAATCTGTCTTTTCAATCAGATCACCACTCAGACTCGCAAAATTATGCCATAGTAAACTTCTCAATGGCACTGCATCCCTGTTAAAACTACTACTGGAAAATGTAAATTGTAAGTACCCCTCTATGCCTGACATTGATATATCTGCTCCAGGCATAGCTAAACTTCTCTCAAACCTAAATGTGTCCAAGGCAACAGGCCCAGATTCCCTCAGACCTATTGTCTTGAAAGAGCTCGGCCAAGTTATTGCACCTGCGATTTCCATAATATTCCAAATTTCATTGGATAGTGGCACCGTTCCCTCAGACTGGAAAAAGGCCCAAGTATGCCCTCTTTTCAAAAAAAGGTGACAAGACAGATCCCGTCAACTACCGTCCAATATCCCTGACATGTATATTATGTAAAACGATGGAACACATTATAGCATCCAACCTGTGCAAACACTTTAACAGAAATAACATTCTTTATGACCTCCAGCACGGCTTCCGTGAAAAAAGATCCTGTGAAACCCAACTAATCCAGCTTGTGGAAGACCTTGCTAGAGGCATGACTTCAGGTAAGCAGTCAGATCTTATCTTACTGGATTTTAGCAAGGCCTTTGACAAGGTGAATCATCTTAAATTGCTGTATAAACTTCAACTACATGGCGTTCAGGGCAAGACACTTGGGTGGATTGAGTCCTTCTTAATTGGGAGAACATAGTGTGTAGTCCTTGATGGTGACAGTTCGACTGAACTTCCAGTCTCATCTGGGGTTCCACAAGGATCAGTCTTGGGCCCGATACTCTTCCTGCTTTACATTAATTACCTGCCTGACAATATACAATCTAATGTCTGTCTATTCGCGGGTGACACGGCAGTGTATTTGACAGTTCAAGGACAGGAAGATGCAGATGTTCTCCAAGATGATAGCTTCTGGTTCCGGTTGTGTGAGATGGCGGAAAATTAAAGCGAGGAAAGAAAAATAATTAAAATCCGGTTGAATCGATCTTTTTACACACTGGGAATCCGATATTTTTGATAGAAATTGTAGTTTATTGTGTAGTCCATCATATTTGAGTAATATTTGACCTGAAATCATAATCTAAGATGGCCAGTAAAGAAACGCCCAGAGGCGGCGATGCGCGGGATACTCACAACATGAGCGGGAGTAAAATTCAGTGCATTGACTGTAAAACTGAACTGAATAGTGGTAAAGTGAAGTCGCTGAAATGTGATTTTTGCAAATCATTATTTTGTTTCAAATGTACAAAGCTGAAACAGTCCATCTTTAATGAAATCGGGAGAGAGGAAAGTATTCTGTGGACATGTATTCACTGTAGAATAGCAGCCCCCGGGGTGAATGCATTAAAGGCTCAAATAAATAATTTGGAGAAGAAAGTAGCAGATATTGAGAAAATGCTGACCGCACCAAGTACAGAATTGCCCAAGACTGAAAAAGAAGTAATAAGGGAGGTAATAAGAGAGGAAAAAGAGGAGGAAAATGAAAGGGAACAGAGAAAACTGAACATTATTGTCCATGCTTTACCAGAGAGCAGTGAAGGCACTTTAGAGGACAGAAAACTGGATGATGCAGAAAGGGTACATTCCATTTTGACTGACACTTTGAATGTGAATATTGATATTTTGCAGGTGATCAGATTAGGTAATGTGTCCAGAGACAGGCGTAATCCTAGACCAATAAGGTTTACAGTACAGACCATGAGTGATAAGCAAAGGGTGCTGAATGCTTCTAAAGCCTTAATAAATAATGAAAGGTTCTCCAATTTATATTTTTCTCCGGACTTAACTAATGGACAGAGAAAGGCTGCATTTATGTTGCGTGAGGAAAGAAGGCGAAGGATAGAAGCAGGGGAGGACAATTTAGTCATACGTAGAGGTAAAATTGTTGAACGGGTAGCAAGACAGGAGTCTTCTGATCACTCATATGCGCATGAGCGGGGTAGGATTCCAGCTAGAGGTAGGAGAGAGTACAGTCGATCACCTCCTGGTGGAAGCCAGCGGGGTGCGACTTTTCAGTAATTATGACTCTGATCAATCAACTTGTATATATGTTGACAGTTCGTTAAATAGTTCATTACGTTCTGAGTTAAATAGTTCTGAGTTAAACAGTTCTGAGTTAAATAATTCATCTACAAGTACATTTAGTGATTTTTCATCAAATGAATCTTTTTTAAATAAACTGAAGTGTTACTATACAAATGCAGACTGCTTACTGAATAAGATAGAGGAGTTAGAAGTTGTGATTTCAATTGAAGATCCAAATATAATTATTGTAACAGAGATTTTCCCCAAGAACTTGAAGTGTACAAATATTGACAATAATGAATATAAGATTCGTGGCTTTTCCTGTTTTATGGGGCCTGTGGCAGATGCGTGTAGGGGTGTGGCTATTTTCATAAAAGATGGTATTAAAGCAGACTTTTGTTATGATCTTGATAAGACATTATTTAAAGAATTTGTATGGTGTGAAATCTCAGTTGACGGTAAAGAGAAGTTACTTATTGGAGCTGTGTACAAGTCACCAAATTGTGAAGCGAGGAACCAAGAAATGTTAAATAAGTTGATAACACAAGCAATTGAAAGAGGATATAAACATACTGTCATTGTGGGAGATTTTAACTTTCCTGAAATCAACTGGGAATCCTGGTCAGTGAGTGGTAGTGAAACACACCCGGCTTTCAAGTTTATAGAATGCTTAAGGGACAATTTCCTGTTTCAACATGTACATTCAAATACTAGACATAGATTTGGTCAAGAACCCAGTTGTCTTGACTTAGTTTTATCTGACAAGGAGGAGTTAATTGAGAATCTGATGATAGGTGATAAATTAGGGGCTAGTGACCATAACAGTATTTTATTTAATATTACATGTCAATTTGAAAAAGAAGAGGTAAATCAACAGAGACCTAACTTTTACAAAGCAGATTATAGATTAATTAGAGAATTGAGCCAAGTTGATTGGAGTGAAATGAAAGGTTTGAATACTGAAGACTCATGGAACTTTTTTATTGAAAAAAATCAACATTGTATAGATCACTTTGTACCTTTGAGGAGGACTTGTAAAAAATTTAAGAAACCTAAGTGGATGGACCATTATCGTGTTAGGAAGGTGAAAAAGAAATATCAGGCATGGAAAAGATTTACCTATAGTCATAGCTATACAGATTATGAAAACTATTGTAAAATCAGAAACAGTGTGACCAAAGCAGTAAAGTTTGCAAAAAAGAAGTACCAAAAGGGACTGGCAGCTAGTATAAAAACCTCGCCCAAATCATTCTGGAGCCATGTTAAGGAGGAGACAAAAAGCAAGAGCACTATTGGTGATTTGAGAGACAAAGATGGGGATTTGAAGACTGAGGATCAGAAAAAAGCAAATATTTTGAATGACTTTTTCTCGTCAGTGTTCACAGTTGAGGGGAATTCTGAATTGCCTGATTTTGAACAGAAAGTGAAAGAGGAGGATTGTATAAATCAAATTGAAATTAACGCAGTGAAAGTACTGAAACAATTGAAATCCCTGAATGTGTCTAAATCTTGTGGTCCAGATAATTGTCACCCTTTTTTCCTGAAAGAGTGTGCTGAAGAGATTTATCTCCCCCTAACTGACATTTTTCATAAATCACTATCAAGCGGTGTCATTCCAGATGATTGGAAAAAGGCAAATATCACACGTATATTTAAAAAAGGAAATAAACAGGATCCTGGAAACTATAGGCCAGTGTCATTAACATCTGTCATATGTAAATTATTGGAATGAACGGTGAGGGAAGAAATTGTTAATCATTTGTCAGTTAATAAATTGTTATCAGACAGTCAATTCGGATTCAGAAAAAACAGAAGTACAATTTTGCAACTTTTGACAGTCATGAATGAGTGGACAGAAGCATTAGATGATGGCATCCAAATTGATACGGTTTACTTAGATTTTCGCAAAGCATTCGACAGTGTGCCACATAAAAGACTCATTAAAAAGCTGGAAGGTTATGGTATCAAAGGAATTTTGCTTGAATGGTTTAAGAACTTTCTAAATGGAAGACAGCAAAGAGTGGTGATAAATGGAAAAACATCGGACTGGACTAATGTATTATCGGGGATCCCCCAGGGATCAATACTTGGACCTATATTATTCATCATATTCATTAATGATCTCCCAGGAGTAGTAGGAAATGTGTGCAAGTTATTTGCAGATGATTGCAAGTTGTATAAAAACATTAAATCAGAAGCAGACTTAAAAGAACTTCAAGAAGATATATATAGATTGTGCCAGTGGAGTAAAGAATGGTTATTAGGTTTTAATTTCAAGAAATGTAAAATTGTCTCATATGGGAACTGCCAATTTGAATATGAATATTATATGATTGATGAACAAAATAATTATCATAAACTCTCTAATGAGGACTCCGAGTGTGATTTAGGGGTATTGTTTAAGACAAACCTGAAATTTGATGAACACATAGACAAAACTATTAACAAGGTTAACCGCATAATCGGTTTGATCAAGAGGAAATTTAAGTTCATTGACAAAGACCTATTTCTGACATTATATAAATCTCTAATACGGTCACATTTAGACTATGGAAATTTAATCTTCTACCCTACTACAAAGAAATACAAACAAGTGTTGGAAAATGCTCAGCGTAGAGCTACCAGATTAGTGCCAGAATTGAGAGGACTGTCATATAGAGAGCGACTAGTTGAACTGAATCTCTCTACATTAGATTATAGACGGAAAAGATTCGACATTATTCAGGTTTTCAAGATTATACATAAAATTGACGATATTGACATGAATGTTTTCTTCTCATTTGATGAAAATACCCAGTTACGAGGGCATAACCTGAAACTGAAAAAACCTAGGGCTAATAAATCAGTAAGAGCAAATTCATTCGCTTTGAGAAATGTCCCAGTGTGGAACAGTTTACCGACAGATACAGTTAACTCTAAGACAGTAGTAGAATTCAAAACCAAACTTGACAAAATCTGGCAAGATAGAAGATATAATATGAATGATATATATTAAATTTATTAACTATATTGTTAATTTATCACAATCCAACCGGAACCGACGACATCGAAAAATCAAGACATCGAAGGGAATAATAAGCCACCAGGGCTTAAAAATTTTCCCTATCATCAACAAGGTATCAACAAGGTAAGGTATGATCTTAATGTTCTCCAGGAGTGGTAAAAAGCATGGGATATGGAATTTAATCCATCCAAGTGTCAAGTCCTGCACATATCCAGGTCTCGCAAGCCAATCAAACATTCCTACACTATGCACGAAAAGGTCCTGGACTCTATAGACCATGCACGGTACCTTGGTGTCGACATCTCATCTGACCTAAATTTTAACCATCACATCAAATGCTTCAAAAAGTTTAGGCTTTCTTAAAAGAAACATCAAAACAAAACATCCAGGTATACGCGAAGCAGCCTATAAAACTACAGTAAGACCGCAGGTTGAATATGCTTCATCGGTTTGGAGTCCGCACACTGAAAAAGACATCCATAAGGTAGAGATGGTCCAGGGAAGGGCTACTCGGTGGATTCTCAGCTCCTGCTCTCCTTACCAAAGTGTTACGGAACTCCAACAACAACTAAATCTGAGAACGCTAGAACAGAGAAGAGTTGATGCTAAAGTTATTATGATGTTTAAAATTATACATGGCCTAGTTGCCATACCTGTGCCACCATACTTCGAACAACCAATGAGATCGACACGACATAGCCACCCCCTTGTATTACGTCAGATTCATACAACAGCAAATTATTACAAATTTGCCTTTTTCTACGGCAGCACTGAGGGGACATGTGAAAAAAATATTTATTTCGTATTTATATCAACATAATTATCTCGTTCCCACGACATAAGATCTCGTGCCCACGACATAAGATCTCGTGCCCACGACATAAGATCTCGTGCCCACGACATAAGGTCTCGTTCCCACGACATAATATCTCGTTCCCACGCCATAATTATCTCGTTCCCACGACATAATATCTCGTTCCCACGACATAATCCGCCAATCAGATAAGCTTATATTTTTAATAGCTTTATGATGGACGCCATGCATTCTGAGACTTTTGCTTATTGGATAACTAATTACTTAACAAAGGATTATGTTACAGAGATATACAGTATGTATTGAAACACGAACATTCGATTTGTTTAAGATTACGACATCTTCTACTTCAAAGAATAAATGATCACTGTATACACGCAGCTGTTAATTCCATACAATGACAGCTTTCTGGATCAGGACAACTTCATGGCATCGCATGATGTGGTAACTTTGTACATAATGAACATATGGAATCAACATCAAAATGAAAGATGCCTAGCTTGATACTACACTATTTGGATCCAGCCAGGGTAGTTTCGAGATTTGTGAGGCAAATGAGAAAATGTGTTCAACATGCATGCAGACCAAAGTTCATATGGCATATAGACGGTTTGTGTATCAATGGGTGCATATGTGGATTTTCTCGCAAAATTATATGGTTAAATGTTTATCAGACCAAAATTGACCCCAAAAATCATTGGTGGCTGCTTTTTAGAAGATGTTATAGCTAATGGTGGGGGCCCTCTAACAATAAGGACAGACTACGGAACAGAAAACGGACCTGACCGTTTGAAGGCAGTTCTTCTTTTGTGGATCTTTGTCTTACAAGTGTTTGTTATGCTTTCGTGCGCGTCTGTTCATTGATGCCTTGTGGTCAGTGACGTCTGTTTATTGATGCCTTGTGGTCACCTGATTGGAAAGGGCTCACCTCTTGGCTCTCGTTTGTGATGTTTAATAGTGAGTTTGTTACTTTCCCATTGATATCCTGGGTCAGGTGTGGTACTTGATTGTATCTATTCCTGGTCTTTGCCCTCTTCCTTACTTTATGTATATGTAGCAGCATTTCAAACATTTCTAAGGTTCATCGATCCTGATGATGACAGACCATACATACATGGTATAAGTACAAGTAAGCAAATACTGAGAGCTGGTGGGGATATTTACGAAAGGAACACATGCAATTTTGGACTGAATTGTTTAAGCACCTACCGTACTAGACATCGGGAGTTTCACTGGAGACACTTTAGACAGGAATCTTGTATTGTTCTGTTTCATATCATTAATCTATGCAAGGTTTAGAAATCACAAAAATATAGAGTTTATTTACTGTTTATGATGAAAGCCAAATATATTTCTTCAAGTGTGGTGAAAAACCAATATTATCATGAGTGCGAAGCACCAGTGTATCTGCTGATATTTTCACCGCACGTTTGGTATTTACCAGGGAAAAATCTCTTAATTTTATAAATTTAATACTCAGGAGAAATAAAGAAAGCAAACTGAACTTCTGGTGGTTTCTTGTCCGATTTGGCAGTTTCGAATAACATTGGGTTTTCACCATAGTTTACACCTAGAAAATGGCTTAGAAGAACATTTTAATGAATGAAACTAAAGACGTCAGCCTTTTAAGAAAACCTTTCAAGTGCGCAGGCCTAAGGATTGACGTAATGTGCAAACTAACGATAGCCCAGTCAAAAGGTGACATTATTTGCTTTGAAATTGACGTCATAACGCCGTTAGTGTTATGTCTGAAATATACTTTTCATTAAGAACCGTTTTGAAAAAGTTCCAGTCCCAGTATTAATTAAAAAAAAATTTGTTTGGCTACAGTAAAAAGGTATGTAGATAAAGCTTAAAATATTTTTTGCGCTTATGACGTCACACATTATCAAATATGATGTCATATTTATTATAACGTTTCATAATGTATCTGTCTTCCAAATGTGAAACCATAGGAGTTAGAGTCTCTAAAGATCCATCACAGACTGCACCTCCATGTATTGCAGCCACCTGTGAAGTTTCATGACGTAGTTCTAAACGGTAAACTTGAGACCAAGAGAGATATTTCAAAAACTGAGGCACCTTTCTTGTTAGAGATACCTTGTCTTTATATGACGCACATGCCTATGAAGTTGCATGCTATAATTACAAATGATACTTGAGATATGATTCGGAAAAGGCTCTCAGACCAAGGGAGTTGGTGGTGACTTCATACTTCACACTTTGAAATGAAAACTTAATTTAATTAATGGATGACAACAGAAAGTGATAATTCACAGTTCATACTCCATGGTCCATGGTTCATACTTAACGCTTCTCACTTCATACTTCAAAGTATACCCTTCAAACATTATTCTTCAGACGTCATACTTCTCACTTCATAGTTCAGACATCATACTTCACACGTTATAGTTCATACTTCATAGTTCAGGCTCCACACTTCACGCTTCACACCTCACAGTCTCCAATCTTTAAACACGTGACTGTGACGCATTACTGATTAACATGCTGAATGTTTTTGCTATGGTACGAAGTATGAAGTCTGACATGTGAAGTCGGAACTATGAAGTGTGAAGTTAGAAGTGTGAACAGTGAAGTGTAAGCTATAAAGTATAAACTGCGAACTTTGATTTGTGATTGCGGTATTTCCTGATCATAATCACTTACTATTTTTGAAATTTCACTTTCTCTTGTCTTCCATACATTAAATAACGTATAGTTTGGAAAACTATGAAGTGTGAAGTATGAGTGCTCGTATGAACTAAGACCTTTGAAATGAAGCGTCACTCTCTCTCTCACACACACACACACACACACACACACACACACACACACACACACACACACACACACACACACACACACACACACACACACACACACACACACACACACACACACACACACACACACACACACACACACACACACACACACACACACACACATGAACGTTTTAGAAAACTATGAACAGATAAGTATCACGTCTGAACTGTCAAGTATGACCTCATCACTGGTTTTTCGCAGTTTTCAAATTAAATGATTTTTTTTTTAAATTTCAGTCAGTACCATATGTGCGCCCAACGCAATGCACACTGGACCCAGTCTATGGAACAGCGAAGATCACCAGTTTGTCAAGCTTCATCAGATGACATACAATTGCGTGCAGAAGAAGCGGAATTCCGCCCTATCAGTCCATATGACGAAGATATCTACTCTGCATGCATATCCATCATGAAAGATAAAAACTGGATGCCCAGCATCTGATGCCCAAGAAGCAACAGATTTCATCAGCTTAAACAATTTAGGAAACACATTAGGATTTCAACTGCATAAAATATAGAAAGACAAAACTTCCAGTGAAACTGGTATTGGTCAGCTATTTTTAACATTGAATTTTATTTGAAGAAATGTCAAATATTTGAAGAGAATAGTGGCATGCGGTTTTGAATCTTTTCGTTTTTTTCCAACGTTAACTGAAAACGATAGGTTTAAAACCAAATCACGAACGTTAGAATGATGACAGAAAGCCTTGGCTATGGAACGCCAAAACTGTCTGATAATGTGTCAACTTTATTATATGATGTGTCAACTTTATTATATGATGTGTCAACTTTATTATATGATGCGTCAACTTTATTATATGATGTGTCAAATTTATTATATTATGCGTCAACTTTATTATATGATGCGTCAACTTTATTATATAATGTGTCACCTTTATTATATGATGTGTCAACTTTATTATATTATGCGTCAACTTAATTTGTGATGCGTCAACTTTATTATATAATGTGTCACCTTTATTATATGATGAGTCAACTTTATTATATTATGCGTCAACTTTATAATGTATTGCGTCAACTTTATTATATGATATGTCAACTTTATTATATTATGTGTCAACTTTATTATATGATGTGTCAACTTCATTATATGATGTGTCAACCTTATTATATTATGTGTCAACTTTATTATATGATGCGTCAACTTTATTATATGATGTGTCAACTTTATTATATAATGTGTCAACTTTATTATATGATGTGTCAACTTTATTATCTGATGCGTCAACTTTATTATATTAAACGTTGTGTCCCAGTGGCGGTCAGGTGTATATATCAATTAGTCTGGTTCCCTCCCCTAGATCTACCTATCTAATGTGCTGACAAGCTATTAAAGGGAGAGAACCAGTCTTTATATAAATTTGACAAGTATTAGCCTTTCAAAAAAAAGCTCTGGTCGTTTAGTTGAACTCTGACAAGGGAGTGTGGATCTAAATACTACTAAAAGCGGGCCATCATTGGCCCGCCGGCCAAACGCCATTTAAATGGGCCGATGATGGCCCAACATTGAATACTGTCATGCATGGTATTTTCGTTATTTTCCAGGGGATTTTGACCAATAATGCTAAGGAACGGGCCTATAACAGAGTTGATTTAAACCCGCCCCCCCCCACCCTCTGACAAAACATTTTGGATTCGGATGAAGAATACTTGTATTCAATAAAAGGGCTGAACGACCTCCAGCTTTTTTAAAACTAATACTTGTCAGCATGGCATTTTTCTCGTTGGGAATAAGTTTTACAAGGTTACCTTTTAAAAAAGCTTAGAACCATCGCATTATTTAGTGTTTTAATTTTGCATTTGCTGAAACCACTCTTTTTTCATGCCTTTCAACTCTCAGTATTTTTGTTTTAGTTAACTATTTGTACGTACTAAGTTAAATAGATGATCCATTTGGCCCAGGGGGGGGGGGGGGGTGGTGGGGGGTACTCTCATTTTCTCTTCATACGTAGGCACAGACACAGCATCTACCGTTCACCCCAAAAATATCAGGAATTTCAAGCACCCACCCACAAAAAAATATTTGAAATTTAACCACCCCCTCCCCCCAAAAAAATATCCCCCATTCTGTACCTTGACTTTAAAAATAGACCCTAAAATGCATAGAATTGATCCCTAAATATAGTCCAATTTTGTGATGACCCCAAAAATATCCACAAAATCTTCATAGTTTAAATGGCGTTTCGCTGGCGGGCCGGTAATAGTGGTATTTTGAGAATTGCTCCCCCATCAAACTAAAAAAAAACGTTGTCAAGGTTGGACCCCCTCTAGCAAAACTTTCTGGAGCCGCGCATGTAGTGGTTACGGATAAATGATGCATAATTAGGACAATGAGCTTCTACCAGCTAATGTTAATCGGTAACAGGACTGATTTAGAGTCCCAACTAAAGACTTGAATTGCCCGGTATTGAGCTTGGGATCCCTGGTCTGCTATGTCTACACCACATATGCTGAGAGAGAGAGAGAGAGAGAGAGAGAGAGAGAGAGAGAGAGAGAGAGGTACTCTAATATTTCCATTCATACGTAGGCTCGGACCATTTTAAGGGGTTCAAAATTTTGAATAATTATTTCAATATTTTGTTTTTTTTTAGAAAAATGAATATTTTTGAGAATATGAAGATGTTGTGGATATCTTTTGGGGTCATAACAAAGACACAACAAATATTAACCCCTCAAAAATGGTCCAAGCCTACTTATGTATGAAATTATCAGAGTAACCCCCCCCCCCCACCTCACCTAGGTGGAAATTTGCTTGGAATTCGAAATAGTGTTAACAATATCAGCGGACGTCATATTTTGTGTTTGGGGTAAGATAGCAAGGATATTTTGGGCCCCCGTTGGTAGTTGGTGGAAATGTGGGTGTCACCGCATACCAACGAACCAACGCAACCCAACGCACCAATGTCGACTATTTCTCTCATTATTAAACACCAATGTAAAGCAGCGGTCAGTTAAGCGTACAAACTTTGTTGAACCTGGTTACAACTATTTGACTTGTCACAACAACTTTCCTTTCAACAGTCAATCAATTAAACTTAATTTTAGCCATTATTCAAACACAGTCCTGTCAAAGCTACCTGGATGAATGACAGCTCCTTGAAATATCTTTTGTCCTGCCTCAAATGACCAGTCACTCTTGTTACCATAGCTATCCAGTTAAAAGTTTCAATGAAATGTAATAGATATTATCAAATGTATGGCTCATGAAAAAATGCTGAATATCATCATCATCATCATCATCATCATCATCATCATCATCATCATCATCATCATCATCATCCTCATCACCATCACCATCATCATCATCATATGTATGGCTCATGAAAAAATGCTCATCATCATTGTCATCATCATCATATGTATGGCTCATGAAAAAATGCTCATCATCATCATCATCATATGTATGGCTCATGAAAAAATGCTCATCATCATCATGATCATCATCATGATCATCATCATCATGATCATCATCATGATCATCATCATGATCATCATCATCATCATCATCATCATCATATGTATGGCTCATGAAAAAAAGCTCATCATCATCATCATCATCATCATCATCATCATATTATCATCATATGTATGGCTCATGAAAAATTGCTCATCATCAAGGGCATATTAAATGTAGATGCTGTGAGTAGAAATAGATAATGAGTTTTATCATTTTGTCTGGAGATCATACGACTTGAAAGTACTGCTAGTCTTTGAAAGTACCACTTTGATCTCACAATGATGGCTTTTGCACTCTTCTTTATTGAGTTTCAACCCGGCCCAGTATTCATTATTTAGAATAAGGCTTGATATTTCATATGAATCATCTTCACATGAAGAACTATCTTTCATTTAATTTCAAAGACGGCAACGTAATTTAAAAGTCAAAATTTTAAAGGTTGCAAGACATAGAGGAATATGAACAATTTTATTTGTTATATGGAATATACATGATTGGCCCAGCTGATGTAAGTTTTATTTTAGGATGTCTTTGTTTACATGATACTTGACACCCAAATCTAGCTGACACATTGGATATGTACACACATGAAGGCGTTGCTTTCTTTTTTGATAAATCCAATCAGCATCAATCATGTGAGTTTGTTCAGCGCTGACTGACAACTAGGATAGTAAATATAGGTTCATCACATTAAAATATTGATTATTGAATAGCTATACATTGTAACTGACTTCATGAAAGTTTGTACGCTTTATTGACCAAAGCTTTATCATAACAAAATCCTCTGTGCCTGTATTATGAATAATGTGTTTGGTTTTAAAAGAAGTTTATGTTTTGAGGGCACATTACACCAACATTGCGAAGGAGATTTGAGCCGTGACATGAGATTTCCAACAATGTGGTATGTGCGACCAGCAAAGGCTCAGACAAGCCTGCGCATACGCACAGTCTGATCAGAGCCTTTGCTGGTCCCTTGATATTCTGTGAATACTTAGCTACTGACTGAACATCATTTAAAGTTTCTAAGCTTAACAGGAGGTTGCACAGACTTGTCTGAGTCTATACTTGTCAAAATGCCACATTGTTAGAAATCTCATGTCGCGGCTCATTTTGTTTGATTTGATTCTTTACGTCCCATCGACAATCTTTCAGTTATGTATATATGTATATATATTTTGTGGGGTCTATGATGAAATTGTGGATATTTTTAAGGTGGTGGGGGGGGGGGGTTCATCACAAAACTGCGCTTATTTATAGTTACGAAGAGTGTCGAAAAAAAACGGCGTGTGCGCAAGCCCCTTAATATGACTTTAAAGCATGTATAGTATCATGCGCAGATCCAGGAATTCTGTCAGGGGATGGTGTCCAGGCCGACGGCTAGTAAACAGTCTGGACTACGTTTCTTTTAGTCCTCACATTATGTTACAGAGGGGGTCCACTGATTTTATTGTAGAGAAAATTATACTTTCCCAAGGATCCAGAGGGGTCCAACATTTTCCAGGGGGGGGGGGGGTCCAACTTTTTACTTTTTTCAGGGGGGGGGGGGGTCCAACTTTTTTCCAGTGGAGGGGGGGGTCCAAATGCTGATTGCTATCACAATAACTTGTGATTTTTTTCAGTGATTTTTCGGACCCCCTACCCCCCTACTCCTCTGGATCCGCAAGTGTTATTCTCTTCTTATAAACGTATTTATGCCCCCCCCCCCAAAAAAAAAAAAAACAAAAAAAAAAACAAATTTCGACCCCCCTCTGGAACCTTAAATGTTTTTTAAATCAAGCTGTCAGTTGAGCCTGCCCCCCCCCCCCCCCCCCCCCACCTTTAGCAATCTTGGTCCGGATCCCCTGGAAAATCTCAAAGCTACCAAGCCCGCATTCAATGTTGGGCTATTAATTCGGCTTGCCAGCGAAATGACATAATGACATTGACGCATATAATAAAGTTGACACATAATATAATATAGTTGACACATTATATAATAAAGTTGACACATCATATAATAAAGTTGACGCATCATATAATAAAGTTGACACATAATATAATAAAGTTGACACATCATATAATAAAGTTGACGCATCATATAATAAAGTTGACGCATAATACAATAAATTTGACACATCATATAATAAAGTTGACGCATCATATAATAAAGATGAGACATCATATAATAAAGTTGACACATCACCAGACAATTTTGGCGTTCCATACTTGGCTGTTTGCTACTTATATTAAGCAAAATGACTTACTTTGGAGGTCGATTAATGGTATTAAATGTTCAGATCACTATGACGAATGTTAAAAGATGGTCATGCTTAATATACGATTGTTATTTTTTTTCAATACATTCTGAGAAGGAAGCATGTATACAAGCTAAAGGAAACAACATTCTGTGATTTGCAGTAGAAAGACCGACCTCTTGTGACTGGGGCTTGGGACAATGGACGGTAGTACTGATATAAATGACAATTATCTATTGATGAGATGGTAGGGACCTGATGCTTTGGCTGTTGTCAGGCCCACCAGGGTTTACCTGTTGGATTTCTTTTGCTCTGGCATTCAGTTTTATTTACTGTCGAGTCTTTATCTTCGCTTTATCGCCTATTATCTTGATTTATATGTTCTAGGAGATGATGCATTGATAAGTTATGGGTCTTTGATGCAAACCAAACATCTATGTGTCTTGATCCGCATCTGAACTAAGGGTGAGGTTGGCACGCCGTGAAACCGGTTTAAGCCCTCTTGTAAAATATATTTACTGACCTTTCCAAGAAGGTGCTTCATTTGTGGATCATTTATGTTATTTTTGTCTTGTTTTTGTTATGCTTTCGTGTGCATCTGTTTATTGATATATTGTGGTCACCTGATGGGAAAGGGCTGTGGTACTTGATAGTATAGATTCCTGATCTTTGCCCTCTTTCTTACTCGGAGTAGTAGTACAGATCTCCAGTGACAGGTACTGGAACTCAGGATAGTAGAAATGATCTCTAGTATAAAAACATGTACTGGGATTCATAGCATTTCACCGACCTCTAGTGACAGGTACTGGAGCTCAGGGTAGTGTACTGACCTCTAGTGGCAAGTACTGGAACTCAGCTTAATAGTACTGTCCTCTACTTGCAGATACCATGACTAATAATAGTAGTACTGACATACTGTGACAGTAACTGTAATTCAGTGTATAAGTACTGGCCTATAGTGACATGTACTGGGACTCCGGATAGCAGTACTGACCTCTAGTGACATTTATTACCCAACTGTCTATATACGGAGTAATTGTCTATTTATTGCTACGTCATGAGTCACTGAAAGACAAACCGCATTGTCTACAGCAACTCCATTCACGGAAAACGGAAGTATTTCATCAATAGGATTGGGTAATAAAACAGTTATTTCATGCCTGTTTGTAGTATAGTCAAAACTATTACCCCGAGGTGCCGTGGACGACCTGATGCACTATTGCACGAGGCCGAAGGCCGAGTGCGATAGTGCATCAGGTCGTCCACGGTACCGAGGGGTAATAGTTTGACTATACTACAAACAGGCATTGAATAACTGTATATTACTGGACTCAAGGCAGTAGAACTTACCTCTATGCGTCGTTTCAGTGCTATAGTGTTCTAAGTGACATTTTGGTCAAAAATGAGTTATGCATACCGCTGGAAAGGATTAAATGTTCTATCTACTGGCGAAGGTTTCAATTGCCTATCTCCTCCCAGTAAGCTTAAAATTGCTCTGCTTTTATGTTCTATCTACAAAAAGACAATTTCGTTCAGTGCTATAGTGTTCTAAGTGAACATCCAATGGCCAATGATGAATATGTCATGTGACTGGGTGAGTTCAGTTTCATACTGTTCTATCTACCAAAAGTCACTTCCCTTGGAGAAATTGCTAAAAATTGCTGTTACCTCCCTTACATAAATTTAAATTTCCTAAATTGAAGCGGTCTATCGGTGTTATGGCGAACTAATGGTTATATCAGCTACATTTAACTCAAAATAATCCGCTCAGCAAATTGATCCATGGACAGAATAATATGTAGCAACAGATTAACTCCCTTACATATATTTAAACTGCTTTAATTGGAGTAATATGACGATGTAATTACTAATCAATGGTTAAATCTGCTACTTTTAGGTCTAAATGATAAGTTCAGTTTCAGATATTATACAAACTGACCCCATTGACTGAAAAATTAACTCTAGAAACAGATTACCTCCCCAACATAAATTTTAATGGCAAATGCCATGCGATTTGTTATCGTTATGCCAAACAAATGACTAAATCTGCTACTTTTAGGTGCAAATAATCACTTCTGTTGGGACGAGTATACGAATTGACTCCATAAACAGAATACTAAGCTGTAGGAAAATATAGAACACTATAGCACTGAACGCAGCAGGCGATTTTTAGGGGATAATGTTCTATCTGCAAACTGTAAAATGCCTGTAAATTCCATATTACTGTAAAAGTTTCTTCAAACCAAGGTCATTTACACTGTATGTATATATTTTAACCCTCTTGTATGATTCAAAGGTCTGTGATAAATAAGGCATAAAAAATCAGGATGATAAAATTTTCGAACTCATTTTTCTCAAAACTTGTGCAATGGTAGATAGAGCACCATAGCACTGAAGCGACGTAGTGACAGGGAAGGGGGAACTCAGTATAATAGTACTGACATCTTATAACAGTTACTGTGACTCTAGAAAAAGTGACAATTAAAGACAGGTACTAGGATTCAGGGTAATATACTGACCTCTAGTGTCAGGTTTTGGGACTCTTAGTACTGACTTCTAGTTAGAAGCATTGGAAATCAGCGTATCACTAGTAGTTTCAACCTCTAGTGACAGGTACTTTGATTCAAGGTAGCAGTGCAGGCCTCTAGTGACAGTTTCAGAACTCTAAGCAGTAGTTCTAAGCCTAAAGACAGGCATTGCTACTAGAGTTATTAGCACTGTCATCTTGTGACAAGTTATGGTACTCTGGGTAGTTAACTTACCTCTAGTAGCAGTTACATGTACCAGAACTCTGGGAGGTAGTTTTGAACTCTGAGGATAGATACTGGTACTCAGTTTGTTAGTACTGACCAATTGTGATAGGTACTGGGGTTCAGGGAAGTGGATTGACATCTAGTGACAGTAATTGGAACTCTGGACAGCAATACTGACCGCTAGTTACTGGTAGAGGTACGGTGGCTACAAGTACTGACCACATGTGACATGTACTGATATCTAGGATAGTGTAATGACATCTAGTGAAATGTACTGATACTCAGCGTAGTGTACATTAAATATCTTGATTTTTTGCACTCTAAAAGTGTTGCCACTCACTAGGGGCTATGACAGGCAGATCGAAGGCAAATTTTAATGAGGTGATTATGAAATGAGATCCCAATAAGGGTTATGTTCTTTGTCTCTCCCTCACAGTGCCATGGGTTTGTCTGGTGTGTGTGATTGTAGAATTTCCTGGTCTAGTGACAGGTACTGAGTTTCAGGGCAGTGTATTTACATCCAGTGACAGGTACTACGACTCAGACGCTAATGGTAGCTACTGGAAAGTAGTGCTGACCACTGGTGACAGGTACTAGGGCTCTGAAAAGTGTTCTGACATCTAGTGACAGGCACTGAGTTACGGGATAGTGTACTGACAACTAAGTACTGGAGCTCTAGACAGTAGTTGTGACCTCTAATGGTAACCAGGGTATTAGTACCCGCCAGTACAGTGTCTCAGGGTAATGTACTGAAATCTAGTACAGGTACTGGGACTTATAGTAGTAGTATGAACTACCTAGTGACAACGAAAGGATCTCTGGGCAGTTGTACTGACCGCTAGTGTCATGTACTGCTACTCAGGGTATGAGTGCTTACCTAGACTAGCTTCTAGTCTGATTAATAATAGTTTGATTTTTTTTTCTGTTAAGTTAGAAACTGTTTTGTCCTTTTTGATAACGTATCTACGTTTTACACACCTTGGCTTAAATTTATGTTAATATGTTCTTAAAAGAGTATCCTTTGGAAGCAAAGACTGCACCAAAGAACTGAAACTAGAGTGTGCATATTTCCTGGGCCAGACTAGCTAGTTTCTGCCATTTAGGCTTCATCAGTGACCCTCTAATAGTTTCAAAGTTCCACAATGATACCCATGATCCCAAAGGACAAGAAAATAAAATCTACACTATAGAAAATATAAAATTGAGACACCAGAGAAGACTAGACATATGGTGTACGTCTTAGATTTTATAGATTCCCCTTTTGTAGATATTTTCATTTTAACGTCTAGAGGCCAGGCTGGTGCTGACCACTTGTGACGGGTACTGAGACTGATAGAGAGTACTGATGATATCTAGTGACATTTACTGGAAATATAGTGCCCTCAAGTGAAAGGTACTTTGACTCAGATGACAGTCACTGGAACTCTGGGCAAATGTATGAACCGCTTATGACAGGTACTAGTACTCCAGTCATTAACTTTCTGCTGTAGTGACAATAACAAGAACTCTATGCTGTCATCTGGTCACAAACGCTAGTATTCATACTGTTAGTACTGACCTTGGTCTGTAGTATGTGATTGTGGCATTTCCTGGTCAAACTCACTTACTTTTTGGCAGACACGTCAATTGCTAATGACAGATACTGGTACTCAGGATGTTAATACTCGTCACTTGTGACAGGTACTGAGATTCAGCTGTGGTGACATCTAGTGACAGATACTGAGGCTCTGAGCAGATCTTTAGTGACAACTACAGTGTACCGTAATTCAGAACGATATAAGTACTATCCTCTTGTGACAGAAACTGTGACTCAGGGTAGAATACTGACCTCTTATGAAAGACACTTGCACTACTAGATTTGTACCCACAATTCCAGTACCTGCCACCAGAGGTCACTACTACTACTCAGAGCCCCAGTAATTGCCACCTGTGGGCAGTACTACAACACAGGTCCCCGAAACTACCACTAGAGATCGTTAGTACTGACCAGTGCTCAGTCTTTGTCTTCATCATGAAAATGCAAACAGAAATAAAAGTTTCAAGCGGTATTGCACGACCCTTGGGTCTGCACTTTAATCACTATGTGAGTTTGTCTGTCCGTCCATCCGACCAACATTATCTAACCACTGGTATGTGTAACAGCCATTTTTGATTGACAAGGTTTGCTGAGCATTATATCGGCTGGTTGTGGTCAGTTAGTGAAAGTGCTCATAATTCCTAAACTGCATGGTATATCTGATTACTTATACATTTTTTTAAATTGGCAGGGAAAATAACAAAGAAAAGAAAATATTTAAAGAAAAAATATTGGTCATGACAGGATTTGAACCACTGTGCGCCAGGCTGTTGGATTAAAAGAAAGCCTCCTAGACATATCGACCACCACATATGATATACACACTAGAGCAATTTACCTATATACCCTTTACCTGTACCTGTCAGATTAAAATTGCTCGACCCTTAAGTCTGCACTACGTTGCATGAACCTTGGTTAGCTTGTCAGATTCAAATGGCATGACCCTTGGGTCTGCACTATATTGCACGACCCTTGGGTCTGCACTATAATCACTATGTAGGTCTTACATGATCCTTGGTCTGCACTATAATCTTGCATGAGCCTTATGATTTACACCGTAGAGCAATTTTCCTATATACCATTTACCTGTACTCATCAGATTAAAATTGCAAGACATTGGTTTGCTCATCAGATAGAAATTGCAGTGGAAGTCTAAAATAACTGTAAAATAGTGCAATTACAGATATAAACCAGTAAACTATTACTTTAATCATATATACTTGTTTGCAGGCTTTAAATATTAATGAAAGAGCTATTGCTTCTCTTATTGCGTGTTCTAAAGATGAAGGAAATAGTTGTGATTACAAATAGCAAGAGCGTTTGACGAAATGGAATAGAATGGCACTAAAATGTTGTTCTTTTTCCATAGCATGAATTTAATATAAATACTTTGTATTGTTTTCTCCCAAATTCAACATATTTGCAATAAAGCATATATAAACATGTTAAATGACTACTTGCAAAAAAACAAAACTTATCTTTATTGTAAAAAAAATTCCAGATAAGGGCTTGTTTAGAATGACATACTATACTTCTTGTTGATAAATTGTCAGAATAATTGATAAGACTTTAAACACTGTGCTCGTTTGAATGCAGAACATTACTTAGTTAGTCAAGTTTTCTGCCAATTTAAACAAATTAATTGTATTACTTTGAAATAATAGTTTCAAATAGTTCAAATACCATGATGATTTTAAAAATCACCCTAAACAACAATAGTATTCGTAAGTAAGCTGCATGGCATTCTTTGGTGACATTACTTTATGCATTTGTAAAAACACAATAGAAACCAACAGCTGAAGAATTTATTTCCTAAAACAAGTTACAATCACTCATAAAGACAGGAACAGTTAATATATTGGCATAACCGTCGTGTTCATCCACTGGGTTCGGATAATGAAATTTAAGCCTTGGACTTTGGTCAAACCTAAGAGAGGGTATGCTAATGAAGTCTGCAATCCATTTGGTTCATTTGAAAGAAGAAAAAACGGCATTGAGCAATTGTTGTTTAGACTTAAATAGGGAAAATTGATATATGAGGGATGTTCCGAAAGTTATGATCCTGGCATGATATCTCTGTTACCAGCAATGCAACATGGCTGAAAATTGTACCAAATAATAATATATTCTTTGTCTATTACTGCTTTGACAAGTATTATGTAACTTAAAGTAGCGACCGAAAATCTACCCCGAAACGGTCATACCCTCACTGCACTGACCTATCAAGCAGACTGTGCATATTAGAGACCTCATAATTCAGACAATAGCAGTCTCAGCAATTCTTTTTCATGGCTGCTCAATATTTATTCATTATCCAACATGTCCTGTACATATGGCGAATTTTCTATATGATCTGGGTTTCCTAAGCCCTTTAATGTATGGCCATGCAACTGTCAGCTATAATCAAATTTTGACCACTTGAAGATTTGACCGCCCCAAACTGCCATAACAACAGCTGTATTAAAGGTAATAAAATGAGTCAAACGAACTGAATTTTGTCTGAAGCTATTATGAATGGTCAGTATTGCTGGAGACTGATAGTAACCCATAAAAGAAAATGCAAACGAGACCACAAATTAGGTCAATATTCGGAGGTACAAAAAATTGCATGTGTATATCTAAATATAAAACCCAATCAATTGTCCAAAGTTGCACTACATCGTAAAATGATGCAATATGGGATTCAATTGAGCAAAAAGCATCCATCAGAAACCAATAACAGTTTTTTCTTATCTAAAATCAATCATTTTTTGGCAAAAAATGAAACATTTTACAATAAGATATTTTGTTATCAAAATAATATTGGTCTTAAATATTTTGCCGATATTAGGTTTTGCATGTTTAAGTCCAACTTGATAGACAAAAATATTCTCAGAAATAAAAATTCTGAAAGGTATTCAAAATGACCTGGTTGTCAATTTCAATGACGTCATAAGAATTGCGCATTGTGTTATAAATATTGATTTGACACGACCTGTCGCAATTACAACATTTGAATTGACATAATAAGTAACAAAAAGTAAAACTACAATGCAGATTTATTTTTGGTTTTAAAGATGCTGGGCTTGAAATATTCAGATTAAAATATTATTATAATTCTATAACATGAAAAGGAGTGGGCGATATATAATATGCTGTAACTATAAGACGAAACAGAACAGTGAGAAAATATTAGCATCATTATAAAGAAAAAAGACAGTTCTTATGAATGGTGCATAGTATGCTTCTCAAAAATGTCTCTGGACAAAGCTTCAAGGTAGAGACCAGAACATTTGGAACGTCCCTCATAAAATATAGTGTCATTAATACTCGTATTGGGTTCTGGCAGATAGCAGAAAACCAATTTAAACTGATGCAAGGGGACTTAAATTGAGAGTTGACGCCGTATCTATTAATTATCACAAACAGATACTATGAAAACGAGTCTGTCATGTACAAAGAGCTACGTACATTAAGGGGCTATTTTAGCCCCCCTATGAGGCTAAAAAATAAAAAAAAATGTTTTTCACCAATTTCTTCACATAAGCCCAAGTGTAAAAGTCTGGTCTGGACTTTTACCGTTACTATGGTAAAAAGAGGGCCCAAGATCGCTCACCTGAATCATTGTCAGGAGAAAATGATGTTTACCGCAAAATATAAATCTCATTCTCCAACACTAAAGTCCATCTTGGGTATCACTCAGATCATAACTAAAGCCTATCAAGTTCAATAAAATTATACCTATCTGCACAGTTTCAATGCCTGGCATTTTTACCTAACCCAAAAGGCCAGGGGTGTGCATAATGTCAAACAGTTTAATGCCATAATGTGATGTGCACCATAACCTTCCTTTTTTACATTTTATCCCCATACAGGAGCCAATGGTGTGTAAAAGGGCAGAACATTTGCCTACGTGGTGTCATATGCTTCATTCTAATTGAGTTGATTATGCAACATGGCTACTTTCAGAAAAAAATCAGCCTTTTGAGTGTAAGTGTAAGAGTAAAACATTTACTAATATGTTATTGTAAGCTGCATTAATTTGATATGCAGCATGACCATATTCCGAAAGAACGAATTTTATTTTCATATGAGGGGATTTTTGGCCCCAGGGGCAGAATTCGAAAAAAATATATATTTCTCATCTGGAGCTCTGGTGGCCCTTTTGTTCAGCGGGATGGAACCATTTGTGCAAATTTTGTAAAGGGAATTATGAGGAACAATTCTGTGAAATTAGTTTGAATTTGGACCAGTGGTTCAAGAGAAAATGTCATTAAAAGACATTATTTATCTAGAGCTCTGGTAGCCCCTTTGTATGGTGGAGCAGAACCATTTGTGCAATTTTGGTAGTAGGCATCATGAGGAATAATTCTGTGAATTATTTTGAATTTGCACAGTGGTTCAGTAGGAGATGTCGTTTAAAAATATTTCTTATTTGGAGCTCTGGCATCCCTTTTGTTCAGCCGAGTCGAACCATTTGTGCAATTTTCGTAGAGGGTATTATGAGAAACAATTCTGTGAAATTATTTGAATTTGGACCGGCGGTTCAGGAAGAGATGTCATTTAAAGCTATTTCTTATCTGGCAATCTGGCGGCCCCTTGTACAGCGGAGTGGAACCATTTGTTCAATTTTAGAAGAGGGTATCATGCAAGAGGAACAATTCTGTGAAATTATTTTGAATTTTGGGCCTGTGGTTCAGGAGGAGATGTTATTTTTAAAAAATTATCTGGAGCTCTGGCGGCCCTTGTATTCGTTGGAGAGGAACAATTTATAGACTTTTGGTAGAGGGCATTATGGGAAACCTTCATGTGAAGTCATTTTAAATTTGGACTAGTGGTTCAGGAAGAGATGTCGCTTAAAGAAAAAGATAACCAACGAATGAACGCACGACGCACAATGGGCGAAGACTGACCACAATAGCTCACCTTGAGCCTTTGGCTCAGGTGAGCTAAGAAAAATGGCCACCAAAATAGGCTAAAATAGGAAAGTGACCATTTGAGCAAATTTGAGACATCTGACAGAGAAATCAACGTAGAGCACTGACAAGCAAATACCAAAAACTGATTATGAGTATTATCACGAAACACAAGATATTAAAAGGTTGTTTTTTGTATTATCTGCTGATTTCCAATTCTTTAAACACCTGTCTCCAAACGCCTAAAATTTGAGCCAAAATGGCAATTTCTCTATTTAAAGCCTATTTCGTCAGCCATTTGTGTTACTTTAGCAACGGTTATAGTTACATAAATGCCAGAACTTTACACTTGGGATATTTGGCTGTTTTCAGGCCCACCAGGGTTTACCCGTTGAAATTTCTTTTGCTCTGGTATTCAGTTTCATTTACTGTTGAGTCCTCATCTTTGCTTTATCTCCTTTTTATATCTTGATTTATATGTTCTAGGAGATGATGCATCGATAAGTTATGGGTCTTTCATGCAAACCAAACATCTATGTGTCTTGATCCACATCTGAACTAAGGGTGAGGTTGGCACGCTGTCAAACGGGATTAAGCCCTCCTGTAAAATATTTTTACTGACCATTCCAAGTCAGTCTTCTTTTGTGGATTATTTATATTATTTCTGTCTTGTTTTTGTTATGCTTTCGTGTGCGTCTGTTTATTGATGCCTTGTGGTCACCTGCTGGTAAATAGCTGACCTCTTGGCTCTCGTTTGTGATGTCTAATTGTGAAGTTGTCACTATCCCATTGGTATCCTGGGTCAGGTGTGGTGCTTGAATGTATCGATTCCTGATCTTTGCCCTCCTTCTTACTTTTATTCTTCTAATAAACCAATCAGAAGAAATTGGTGAAAAGCAACTTTCTTTTTTTTTTGCTCCAGAGGGGGCCAAATTAGCCCCTTAATGCACGTTGCTCTTTTGTAGGTTCTCTCTATTTCAAAAGTGTTCATTTTTTCTAGATTATTTATTGTGATTTCGCGTTGGTAGAATTTAACTTCTTCTTGTAATAATGGCATTCTTTCATATTATGGTCGTAAAAACGTTGAGTTTGGCAGAAAGCAGAATAAGTCAGTGCTAAGGGATGTGATGGTTGTGTTAAAGTTCAACTTTAGAGGTCAGTACCATGAGTGATTAACTTGAAAATAATTTTAAAAGGGCCACGTCAAAAAAAAATGCACATCGTAGATATGGAAGCCAGGTCAGACTATTAATAAAATATTATGACCAAGGTTTTGTTGTTTTTATTTTGACAGACAGACAGAGAAAAGAGCAAAAGCCTGATACAAAAAAATTAGGAAATTGAATAAATTCAATTATCATAAAATGTTATAATTCTATGCATCTCTTCCGGTGATAAATTCGACATTGAGGCCACAGAAGCTAACAAACTCTTAGAATAGAAAAAGTAGGCCTATATTTACTTTTATATTTTTACAGATACACGCCAACTTTTCTAAAATGAAAGTTTGTGACTAGTTCCTGTTATTGAGGTTTATTCCAGCTTGGCGATGTAATGTCAATTAATAAAGGGGTGTTTAGACGGCATGATTTTGTCAGCCTGACTTAGTCATGCATTACAAATCAGCTCGTGTAAACACTGCTATTACAGAGTCATATATGATTCCAAGAGTCAGGACGACATGTCATGGGGGATAGAACTGGTTCTATTTGCCATTACAAAATCATGGCGAATTAACCAATCAGCTTTGAGGTCACTGGGGTTAATTGCTTTCGAACCAAGATAATATTGATAACCCTAAACATGCCAGTATTTTGTCCTGAAAATGGTGTCTGCTGCATTTATTCAAGTGCACTTCAGAGGAGATCTTATCATGGAGGTAAACACTTTAAACTCTGACCAGACTAATTCCAGGGAACAGTCTGATCTGGGTCGATATTGTTCGCCATAAAGACTGCCTAAGAACATAAGCAGATGAAATAGCAGATCACAAAAGTCGTGACTTGCGGGAATGAGTTTTAACACCGGTTCTTAGCTATAGCAATGAAAAGATGTAGAGCATGATGAGAAAGCTCAAGGTGCCCAGCCAGTTTTCTTCACAGTTCAAAGAAATCACACATGACATTGTAATGCCGTCTAAACAGAAAAAATCATACATGACAAAATCATGTATGATTTTGTAAGGACAACTAAATCATGCCGTCTAAACATCCCTTAAGACATCCACGAAACCTGACCATGGAAACTGCTTATTGTGTTGCCTAGTATTAGTTGAAATAACTCATGACACTATTTAATTTCAAGCGCCATCTTGTTTTTCTTAAACTTTGGAAATGTTATCAAGATATAATGTCTTGCATGGCTTTGATATCTGTAATTATACATGTATTAGGTTAGCGGGTTAATATGTTTTAAGCTTATATTGACGTCTTTTCGCCTGGCGTTATTTTGTCAAGTTTTGTTAGGTGTTATTTCATTTTTTGCAGGTGTTATTTCGTCTTTTCAATTTGCGTCTTTTCACTTGCCTTCTTTTCGTTTTATCGCCTGACATTATTTGGTATCTATGCATATACTGTAAACATAAGTGTAATCACCATTATTTTTGTCTGTGACCTTTCAATTGATTCAAAATCTATTTCTGTGCTATTGGTTTGATCCTTACAATGACTCCAACAATAACGGGTTAAATATTTACCATTTATCACTGGAGAAATGTTGGTTTCAAGATGTTTAGTAAATGTAAGTTATACCAAAAGGGATTGCAGGAGGGTCTGGGGGGGTCTGGTATTCACTATTCATTAAAAATTTAGCCCATTATTCATCTTATTAAAATTTTGGGTTATTCATTAAAATAAGACTAATTGTTGATTAAATGTAAGAAAGGTGGCAATGAAATCTGATTATTCACTATTCACTATCTTTTCTTCAATTCATTAAAAAATAGGATTATTCATTATTTTAGGACCTCAATATTCACTATTCATTATTTTTTGGCTCATTATTCACTATTCATTATAAAAAGGGGCCATTATTCACTAATCATTATACCCCATCCAGACCCTCATTGCAGCGTAGCTGCCATAACTCACGCGTATCGTGCACAGTGTAAGCTTAGAGAACACAAAATAAAGAGAACCTACCACATTTGGGTCAATTTGGAGGGGGACACCCGTCATTTTTTTCAATATAGCTAAAAATGTATGGAGAACATAAACTAAAAAGAACCTACAAAAGTTGGGTCCTGAGGCGTCATCATAAAAATAAAAAGATAAATGATAAATTAAAAAAACATTGAGGGGATAACTGTATCTAAAATTCCGAATTTGGGGAGGTATATCGTTAGATATATGGAAGGAAAATTTAATTTTTCGGTAAAGTGTTAGTGGAGCCAAAACGTGACCTCTGAACGCATATCCGACGATATCCCCATTCTAATGCACATGTAACATTTTCCTACAAAAAGACAGTGAAAATGTAGTATGTTGCGACTACAGCCTGTAGCTGCCAGCTGCATAAAACCACTTGCCAGCTGCATAAAACAATTTCATTACAAGTAACGCATTTTGCCTAAAATATCACGTTTATGCCCATTTCAGTTCAAAATTTATTGAAATTTGCTTATTTGGTGACACCATATTTGGCGTTACCAGAAACATACTGTTTACAAAGGATAATGCTAGCGATGCCTTGAAATAAATTTTGACATATATTATTTTATATTTAGTGTATTTAGGTATGCCAAGCTTAAAGGTTGGGCTTTTATTTAAGTTTAGAAACGTTTCATACCTGCGGGACACCCTGTATATAGCCATAATTTAAAAACAATTGTTTAAAAAATACTAGACCTCAAAAATGGCAGACACTCCAATAGTTGCACAGCTTGCTTAAATCTGCAATTTTGACAGAACATTCATTAAATTTTGCTTGTACAAGTATACACTCAGACATAAGTTAAGCATCACCCGAACATTTTTCAGAAACGTTTTTCGCGTACAAATTTTTTTCAGAAGAACAACCAGTTTGTAATATTATGTTACCCTTGTCTTCCTGTGGTCTGCTGAACATATCAGAATGTCATTTGATCATTTTGCTGAATTTCTACGGTGTCCTATATACACCAACCCCTATTTTGGGAGTGTACCCTTAAAAAGTGTCACAGCTTAACCCAAAATGCTTACTTTGAATTTAAATAAACGCAGAAGTATTCTAGACTTATTTTTTAAAAATAGTGTCAAACTGATTCTGTCGAACTCTAGGTTTCATGTTAGTTAGAGAGGATCGTAGTGAAAGATAATCGCGTGTTTATAATTTTTGCATTTTCACTATATAACAAGCCATTCTTTACACATCCATAGCTTTTATTCTTTGAGAGATATGAATCTGAAATTTTCAGACAGAATTTGTCTTTGATATTGTAACAATGTGACACTAACACTTTACATGTCTAAGCGTTTTAAAAATATCATAATGGGCTAGAGAATATGGACATTTTTAGGGGTAAGTGTACATTAACCATGCCTGGTTGTTTACCTTTGTGATAATTGAATCGAAATTTGCTGTGAATTGTCACCACTTTATCTATTTTAATAAGTAAACCAAGAAAATAATCATGACTGGAAAGCTTCCTTCGTTTTCTAGGAAACTATCGAGGTGATGCTTAACTTATGTCTGACTGTATATATGATGCCGAACATGACAGAACGAGTACAATGAAATATGTGCACAGCGAATATTCAGAACAACTTTTGCACGAATCCAGATAAATCTGAGTGTACACTGAATCGGTACAGGTAGTTACAATTGTAAGGCATTAGTGTTTTCCATGCACTCAGAAAAAGTATTCGCAGGTTGGACAGGCCATTTTTGGGGGGTTTTGGCATGCACTGTCTGTTCCAGAGGGCAATTTGTACAGTCTAGTTTTAACCCCATTTCCCAGAATTAACGTGTCGTCTGTTTTCTCATCTGCTGATGTGCTTTAGTTGCATTTATTGCAAAAATATGGACCCATATCAGACTGCTCCTAAGGTTCATGGTGTTCATATTGTTTGCTTCCATGTTTAAAGTGGTTTTAGAGTCGTTTGAATATATGCAGCAGACATAATAAGCAGACGACGTTTTCAGGACAAAACATATCATGAAATCAGAAAGGGAAATCAATTGAGTAGATCGACTAGAAGGTGGATCAGTTTGATGGGACCAAAATTGATATTTAGTTGCGTTACCTTTTTTTAAATTCAGCCCTTTTAAATTCAGCCCTCATGTTTACAATGTGGATCGTTTGATCCAGCATATGTTAGAACAGTTCTTAAATAAATCAACAGCTTGTTTAACATGGCAAATCGTACTTACCTTTTATATATCTAGCATTGTTATCTAACACATTGTAGGCCTAACAAAAATGTCGAAGGTCAGTAATGGCTCATTTTCATTTGATAAAGATGTCGTGGGAACGAGATATTATGTCGTGGGAACGAGATATTATGTCGTGGGAACGATATAATCATGTCGTGGGAACGAGATCTTATGTCGTGGGAACGAGATAATTATGTCGTGGGAACGAGATAAATATTTTTTTCACATGTCCCCTCAGTGCTGCCGTATTTTTCCCCTCAACTGTTGTTTATTGGAATCAGCTCCCAGCCCAGATCGTACTTCTGCTTACTCTGGACCAGTTCAGTGTGGTAGTACGGGTGCATAATCAGCACATCCCATAAATCAACATAAACTGTTTTTATCCTGTTTTTATCTTTTCCTGTACATGTACTTTTAACAAACTATCTTCTACCATTTTTCTTTTTCTTAAACTTAGTACCGTGACTGTAAGGCGTAATCCACCTGCACGTAATCCTCGCGAGGGGGTGTTGCAGAATCTAAAGAAAGAAAGAAGAAACCCCCGGATTCCCCTCTGGATCCGCAATTGCATTGGAAGGTGAACTTGCAAAATTACGCTGCTGAGTTTTTTTCTTCTAGTAAATACATATCATTATAATACATGCCAGAAGAGTTCTTTGTCGACCTTATGAATAAGATATCAAGTCAGACAACACTTGTTGTCGATTGATCTGGGTCGTTGCCGGTTGTTGTCGTCGGTAATTGTAGGTTTGTTGTCGGTTGTTGACGGTTGTTGTCGGTAATAGGAAGACCGGGTTTCTTTGAAATAAACCGTTGGAACCATCTGCAAATTTAAGTTGACTGAAAACAAAAATAAACTGGACCCTCCCCCGCTCTGACGAAAACTCTTGGATCCGCGCATGCAGTGTGTCAACCTACCGTACCACCCCAAAATGCCTGACATAAGCATAACTGCCGCAAGCATGCCCTGAAACACTGCACAAGGGATTAGGTCCCATGTCCTGCACTTGATCGTCGCTAATGTTTCTACATTTTCAAAGGGTGGGGGGGGGGGGGGGGGGCAAGCCTGACCCATCCAACTGCAGGCAAGTTGCACTGACCTGTGTCCCGTGCTTCTAGCCTGGCTATATAAACACTTCACTGAGTCTTAGTGCGGATCCAGAGAGGGTCCGGACCCCCTGGAAAATCACAAGTTATATGGGTTTTATGGGTAATAAGCAATTGGACCCCCCCCCCCCCTGGAAAAAGTTGGACCCCCCCTGGAAAATGTTGAATCCCCTCTGGAGCTTTGAAAAATTATAGTTTTCTTCGAAATTAACCATTTGACTTCAGTAAAATAAGCTGAGGACTTAAAAAGGCATTGTCAGAGCTTTTTTGTCAGTTTGACCTGTTATCTTTTAATTATTGCATGCAGGCAAATCTCGAAAAGCAATTGCAAAAAGACATTTGAAAAGCGTCCGATTTTCAACTTTGAGTCTGTGAACATCACATGCGAAGAAGTTGTCAAAGGACCTCGGACAGTCTTAACGAATGATTACCCATAAAGTAAGTGAGTATGATCAAGAAATATCACAATCACACACTGCAGACCAACCCACGGCACCGTGAAGAAGAGTCACAAACATTTACAGTAACAAAACATCCGTAAGAAAATAAAAGCAAAGCAACCAGCTCTCTCTTCCTCTTCAAGATGATTGCAAAACTAGAAAGGAAACAAAGTAATTCATAACAAAACAAAGACAATCACAGAAGCCCCACAAACAATGGGAAGTATATAATTAAACAATAGATCAAACAACAACAGAACCAACGCCTTAGAACGGACAGCAGTCTAAGCCACCAGGGGCCTTAAATGCATTTTACTGGCACCAAATCCTCGCCCTAGATTATGTTGTTGTTAAAACACATACTTGTTAAGCTCGTATGGAGGCTTCCTAACTAATGCAATGTATCACCACAGAGAAACAATCGAATCAAATTAACACATTATGATGAAACAAAGAAAATGGCTTATGACTCACAGATAGTCAGAGTTAAAGAAAATCTCAAGTTGAGCTACAGTGGTCCCTGCCAACGACAAGCAACCGAGTAAAGCTTTACGCCAGGGCCGTCATTGAGCCTGAGGCCTGGCCCGCCGTCGGCGGCAATTAAAGAGGAAACCATAACTATAAACCATAATTGGGTTTACAATCAGACATGCAGACTGTCGCATGATATCCATGCTGTATCCCAGGATACATTGGAAAGTAGTAAAAATACAACAAACATCACCAACAAGAGCCAAGAGGTCAGCCCTTTCCTAGCAGATGACCACAAAGCAGCAATGAACAGACGCAAAAGCATCAGAATTACAAGACACAAAAACACAAAATTTAATGGTCCACAAAAGAAGTACCGCCTTGGAACGGTCAGTAAACTATTTTACTGGAGGGCTTAAACCGGTTGCACGACGCCAACCTCACCCTTAGTTCAGATGTGGATCAAGACACATAGATGTTTGGTTTGCATGAAAGACTCCTAGCTTATCAATGCATCATCTCAATCAAGATATAAATAGGAGATAAAGCAAAGATAAGGACTCAACAGTACATAAAACTGAATACGGGAGCAAAAGAAACCCAACAGGTAAACCCTGGTGGGCCTAACAACAGCCAAAGCATCATACCCCTACCATCTTATCAATAGATAAGTCTTTAAGTCGGAACCGTCATAGGGTCTGAGGTCCGACCCACCGGCGTGCAATTAAAGAGGAAAGGAAAGTTACCAGCCATGATTGGGTTGACCACCAAGCATGCAGTCTGTTGCATTACATTAATGTTATAGCCAATCTTTTTATAATGGGAACTGCGCTGAAATTTTATTAGAGCCAACAATCTTCTTCAACTTATACACCAAGTCACCATAGAATTCAGGTGCAGAAAGTCCTTGGCGCAAGAGAGATTTAAGTCCAACTTGGAATTTAGATATCAAATCATAGTATCGTTTATAAAATTTAGAAAAGGTTTTTCGAAGTTTATGATACCGATAGCCTTGTTTAAGAAGTTTCTTAGTTAACAATTTATTGCGAGTGTTGAAGTCAGCAACATGGCTAGATGCTCTAGCAAAACGAATGAGTTGAGAGATATAGACTCCATAAGATGTAGAGCAAGGAACATCGCCATCTAAAAATGGGAAATTGACAATTTCAAAATCAAAATCCTCACGTTTATCATAAATTTTGGTAGAAACAATATCATTAGAAATTTACAAATGCAAGTCTAAAACGAGGCTTCGGTATCAGAGGTATTAGCTTTATTAAGTTGGAGCTCTTAATGGTATATTTGACTTACCATATTGTCAAAATAAACATTATTAATGTTTGGAATATTACCCAAATATCTGGATGTAGTATTAAAAACATCAATAATATCAGCCTGCTTCTCAAACACAGTCGTATACGTGACATCGTGTAGATTTTTTGGCTGCAGTATAGACTTTCAAAGATAGCGGCAAATCGTGGGTACACTTTCATTTGCAAATATGACATGTTTATTTACACCCAGCGGCCAGTCATAGACGCTAACACGCGGAGAGAAAAAATGGATTTTATGATTTTCCTATTCTATTTGCTCAGTTTGATCTGTTAATAAGCAAGAATTTGACAGAGAGAAGTGGTTGACTTGCAGAAAGTGGAAACGAAGCGGAGACTCGACCGATTTTCGTGTAATTTTATCCTTTTAGCAACAATCATCGCGATTTCTTTACTATATACCATTAGACCAGTCCTTGATATTTACCCTCTAGCCATGAAAGCCCAAAAAACCGTCTTGGATGATGATATTTGAGTTTCAAAATATCAGCCTCGATATTGTGCAGCACATGGCTTTTTTCCGCTGTGTATCGTGTAGACACAAGTAGTTTTTTGAATTATGCGACAATGTAGACATAGGTTTTTGGATACCTTGAAGATCCATAAAACTGGCCATCATCACCATGAAGCATTTTGTCTGATTTAAGCTACCCACTGTATTTAGAAAGCCAATATCGTCAAAAATGGAGAATGCAAACCCTAATAGACTCGATTACCTCGCATACTAATCTGAGCTTTTGCTGCCCACACATTCCATTTTAGCTTACGTACCTTAGCCATATCTTCAAAATTAACATTAACTTACAGCTGGATTTTGACCAAACTTGTGTTAAATGGTCAGTATATGGTACCATTATAAGTTGTTTGTATGGTTACAGACAGTTGCATGTCTAGGTCACATGAGCTTAAAATGAATATAAATAACGAATAATAAAAGATTCATGTCTGAGGTCATAATGTCTATAGCCCTTATATTTTGGCATCAAGCATTACCTAGTGTACTTCTACAATCTATGGTCAAATTATGGATTTGGGACAAAGTAGTGGCTCAATCTTGGGATCATGTTCTCATCAAAGGCTTATATAGGAAAATCATAAACAAATATTTTTATATGAAACCCAAAGATCTAGAGCTTTGATATTTGGTATATAGCATTTGCCAGTAGACCTCTACCAGGTTTAATGAAATTATGACCCTAGGACTAAAAGGGCTTGACCCCCAAGGGGTTGCAATCTTTACGTTGGCGTTTATCTGAACCACTACTTGCAAAGAGCATTGATATTCAATATGTATATGTATTATCATCTAGTAGAGCTCTACCAAGATTGTTCGAAATAAGGAATAGCGATATTTAGTAAGCCATCTAGATATCTTGAAGTAGAGTTGAATGCTTCGATCTAACACCAGCTAAGAAAGAGACAAATATTGCCTTGTGGTCACCTGCTGGGAAAACTCTCGTTTGTGGTGTCTAATTGTGAGTTTGTCACTTTCCCATTGGTATCCTGGGTCAGGTGTGGTACTTGATTGTATCGATTTCTGATCTTTGCACCCTTACTTACGTTTATTAAATGTCGCCTGGTTTTAAAATGGCCCCGCCCTTGGGTCATATGTTTTACACATAGCAAAACATAAAAAAAACTCTTGAAACAAACTGCTAGGCATAGAATCTTTATATTAGGTATGTAGCATCACGTAATGGTACTTTATCGAGTGTATTCAAATTATGGCCCTGCAGATTAATTTACACCTCAGGGGTCACACATTTTACATAGTTTTATTTATAGAGATCTTTATATCATTTTATCCAATTAAATGTGGCATAGATATTTGGGCTAGTGTGCGATGTTAGGGGACGGGCAATGTTAGGTGACATGACTAGAGGGTCTGGCAGTATATAGAGAAAGAAAAGGGGATATATCTTTCAAAAGCTCTTACTTGCATGAATTTTTTCCTGTATAAACAAAAATAATGCCTTTTTATCAAGGAGACAGATACCTTTGGCCATATTGTTTTATGAACAATTAATACATCTCGCATAGATCACTTTATGCCCCAACATAAGCCTTTGAGCAATATGGTCTACATGATATCAAGGCCGATATTTTGATAATACATGTATAATATCATCATTCAAGATGGGTTATTTGGGCTTTCATGACTAGAGGGTAAATGTCAAGGGCTGGGCTAATGGTATATAGTAAAGAAATGCGACTGTGTATCATCAGAAAGAGACATCATAAACTCCCTCTCATAACAAATCAGGAATAAATCAGCAAACAGGGGAGCACAATTAATG
>CAXHUL010000248.1:0-126391 GCA_964019695.1 Loripinus fragilis | reverse complement strand
ACAAGACTGCAAGGAGCAAACAAGGCAGTATGGAAGACAAACGCAAAACACAACAAGAAAAACGAATCTACAAAAGACGCATTGCCTTGACTAACTGCCCATTTGGTTTCAAATGCATATTTCAATAAAGGGAGCAGTTTTTAGAAGCGAGCAAAGTGCATGCTTCCATTTACGACTAATTCGCACCAAACATAATGCCCTTTTCTTTTCCTTCCGCTGTTGGACATGGTAATTAAATACAAATCTTAAAGCAATATGAAAGTGGAATCGCATGTGGCCTCAAAACAGTGAAAAAATCTAGACTGCTAAAAACCTTTATCAAACTATTAACTTGCAAAAGAGAAGAATCTAAGACATTATGCACATAATATACTTCGAGCTAAAAAGGTCCTGCTCCCCCTCCCAAATCTTGTAAGAGATGTTTGCACTCTGTGCTCCGGGGCGTTAGTCTCTGACAGCCTGTTACATATGTTACTGTAACAAACTAAGGAAAAATCAAAATGAAAGTTTGAGCTACAGAAAGAAGACATTAAACCATTTTGTTATTCAAATTTCTTATGTAGTTTGCTAGCTGGATGCCTAAGCTACATAAAAGCAGCTTTTTAAACAAAATTACAGCCTTCAATGGTGTTTTATGCGTTACATAGATTATTTTTCTCTTTGAAAGTTGAAATCGTGACTAACATCATTTAATTTTATAGACGATTTGTACATTTTTACGAGTGTTTTTAATCTTAGTTTACTAAAATTCCCATTCAACTAATTGAAATAACAAAGTTTGCTTTTCTATCTCAAATACATTGTTTTATATGAGCTATTAAACAACCCTTCCCCCAATTTTAAGTATCCAATTTTGGTATCTATTATTGAAGAAAAATACATGAAAATATTTGACGCTCGTGGATATCATAAATTTTTGTCACTGTCTTGCTAATGCAATAAAGAATCATACATTTGCAAGTTTGACATCAGGATCAGAGCACTTATTAAAGTATGAAACGTATGTTACATGGCATAATGAATGAATAAGGACATTGTCTTGGAAGTAAGAGATGATATTTCAGAAAAATACTATTTTTCACATTTTCCCCTATTAATCTCTAGCCTCTAGTGCCATAGTCTTAGTAATTACAGTCATTGCTGATAACACGCCTAAGGAGTTGTGTTACAGATGTTATATGTAATCTTTATATCACATATTTCCCAACGCCTATAATATTAAAATATACAGAAATATAGATAGAAAATAATAGTTCTCATTTAAATGACACAATTTAATAAATTTTCCTATTAAATATAATCATTCAAAAACAATCTTTATTCAAGTCACCCTCACAATGTCTATCATTGTGTCTGCTTCTATGGCAAAATAATCACCCATTTCATCACAACCAGTAGAAAGGGAGCGCAGTGACTCAGTGGTGGAGTGCTTGACTCGAGACTGAGCGGCCGCGAGTTCAAGCCTCAACGACGTTACTGCGTTGTGGTCCTTGAGCAAGACACATTGATCCTAGCTTAGTACTGGTTCAACCCAGGAAGACCCGTCACTGTTTAACTGAAAGATTGTTGATGGGACGCAAAGAATCAAATCAAACAAAACAACCAGTAGAATCATGGCATAGTATTAGGACTGAAAACTGAGTACAATCCTGTTCCTCTCAACCCCTTTGGGAGTTGTGCAGACATGTCCTACCTTAAAGAACAATTCAAGCTGCATCAAATAAGAGATGTTTGCACTTTATTAACTAGGGGGTTAGCCTGTAATGGTTGATACGTATGTTACCATATCAATTTAAGAATAAATGAATTGAAAGTCTGAGAAACAGAAAGAAGACATAAAACTATCTATTTATTTGAATTATTCATGTAGTTTGCATGCTGAATGCCTTTGATACATAAAAAAGTGTTTGTTTTTTAACAAATATACAGCTTCCTGTGGTGTTATATGGGTTACATTAATTAAGATTACTTTTTTAAAATTGGTAATTGTGACAAACATAACTTATAAACATTTCGTGTGATCCTCCTCTTTTGCCATTAAAACACTTTATTTTCTTTGTATGTGTGGTAAGTGCCAGCGTCTAACAAATTGACTCAGCTATAACTTGAATCCTTTGCATTCTTCAAAAGCAGAAACAGCATGTCAGTGTCATGGGATCAAACATCTGATTAAATAAGGGTTTAATGCCATTTCACATATATGCATACAATGGAGTATGACTCTGGTATATATCTCTTCCTGTGAAGTGGCAAGAGCAATCTTACTGCAGCTGCCTCTGCATCCGTGCTAGTCAAATGATAACTTTGCTCTGATTTTGCAAAAGCTATGTCTCTACCGTGTACCTCTAAGAATACTTTAATATTTCTGACATTGGTCAAACAGAAATTTGATAGGCTGCTGTTTTGCATCATTTGCCATGGATCCTATCCAGTCCTTTGGTGCTTACGTCCTCAGGTTTTCGATCAATAGTATTTTCCTGGGTCCAAAGAACTTTATAAGTTTTCTTTAGTTACAATGTTGACTCTTGATGGTTTTAGCAGACCGTCTGAAACAATTTCTGTTACACCCTGAAAGTTATCTGGTTTAAGAGAAATACTATGAACTTGGACATTGCCATCAATTATGTTTGCAGCTGGTTGTTGTTTGATGTCAGTACATTGAAGCAAGCCTTAAAATAATGTAAAACCTATGATTTCTTAGTTTTTTCAGCCATATCATTAACTGTTGCATTAAAAAGAAGGAAAGTGGACTATGGGTAGAATAGGATACCCGGTAGTCTATATTATGCTCTATTGAAGATTTATGCAGAGTAAACAAGTTGATAAGGGGCCTCATTTCATTATCCATTGAACACACTGAAATTGATAACACTTGCCCCTGACTGTGTAATAAAAAAATGTCACGACAATGCCCTTGCTCATTTATTATGATGAGTTATGCATGTTACATCCTTTAATAAGCGCTCTTATCTTAGAAACTTAGTGAATCATTGAATTGAAAGGGTCTCATTTGCGCTCTGCCCATCCTGCATTTCATTGCTTTACCTACTGTAATACATCTAGTTCATTTATCTGAAGCTAAAGAGTTACCTCGGTTTCAGCACTTCAGAAGTACTAAGACTTCATATAAGTTTTTGAATGCTTGGGGAAATATTATAAGTGCAGAGACATTATTAGATAAAAATATGTTTGTTGCATGTATGGAAAGGCTACATTTATAAAAGTTTACCAGCTAAGATATGATTCTTTATCCCAGAAATATCCAGGAACATCAGTCATGGTACTCATTGATTTTACTGGCATAGTTTTCCTCCTTGTAAAGCTTTAGTCTTTCTCCTACTTGCAGAGAAGCACTTGAAACACATACTCAAACAGCCAACTATTAGGAATTCATATCAGTTTTCGAATGTTCCAAGCCATGAATGGCAAAATTGCAAAGTTGATAATGGCTCATCAATGTTGAGTGGACTGGTGGTAAAATTGTATATCAGTAAATGATTGAAATATTGTGTGATTATGCTACTAGTTGCAAGGAGACGTGTGATAAGAATGATTACCACAGAAGCAGACAACGACAAACGTTTAACATGAGTGTTAAATCGAATAGAATTAGTTTTGACAATTTCATTTATTGCATTGTCTTGTACAAATGTAAAGCTATCTTTTCTATTTATGGCTCTATATTTAGTATTAAATGCACAGTATTAGGAATGTGTCCAAAAGGTCATTGATAACATCTGTAACAACAGTCCATTGGTTTGATAATCAGAAATGAATATAATTTCTAGTGTTTTGGCACCAAAGACTTAAAAGTGCACATTAAGTGTCCTGATCTTAAACTTAATGACATCTTGCAGATATATGAGCGAGACAGACAAAGAAAAAGTAAAATATCCACACGCTGCAATCACTTTCATGTGTTTTACTTCAAAGAGTAATTACAAATTTTTCATCTCTGTAAAACTGGGAGTAGGGCTGTGTATTAGCTCCTATAATACAATATATTTAAGATAGAAAAGCAAACTTGATTTTTCCTATTCATCAATTGAGTATATGTTTGTAAAAATCTAATAAAACAGTTTGAAACCAAGTCATAGTATTTTTAACTAAATGACGATAGCCACAATTATAGCTTTTAAATTATAATTTGGTTCATGTAGCGCACATAACACCACAGTAAGCTGTATTGATGTTAAACAGCTTCCATATGTAGCACAGATATCCAGTATGCAGACTATAAGAATGCCAAGTCATTAGATAATTTAATGTCTTCTTTCTGTAGCTCAAACATTCAAATTTCTTTTTCTCAAATTGATATAGTAACATATGTAACAAGCTGTTACAGGCTAATGCCCCGCCTTACAGAGTGCAAACATTTCTTATTAAATGCACCTTGAATGGTTATATAAGATGTAATATGTCTGCATAATTCCAAAGTGGATTAGGATGGAGCAGGCCCTTACTCAGCTTGATGTCAAAATACTGTTTGATGGTTTTACTTATCACGTTAACATATGTAACACCCTTTGATCTTTAAAACTTGGTGACAACTAGCAGATCTATAAGATTTTATCATACAAGCCAGCTTAAAATCCCTAAACAATGAAAGCTTTTTCACAACTTAAGCTTAAACTTTCAAACTGCATTTCCTTGATTTGATATAGTTACGCATGTAACATGCTGTTTCAGACTAACGCCCCAACACAGAGAGTGCAAACATCCCTTATTGATGCAGCTTGAGTTGTACTATAAGAAGGAATATGCCTGCAAAATTCCTGCGAGGTGATTAAAACATTTTTGGGCATATCCTAAGTAAAGACAATGAGCTTGCCCATTTATTGCATCAGGTAACATATGTTACAGCCTCTGATATTAAAAAAATTGCAAAAAACTTGCAGATTTATGAGTCTTTTCATATAAGCAAATAAATCCCAAGCAATGAATCATATTCATCAACTGTAAATATTTTTCAACTATTTTTACTTTAGTTTTAATGCCAAACATTTCACCTTAAAATTGGGTAGTGGTAGGGTTGTTAAATTGCTTATTCCAGAAAAATAATCTAAGCTAGGGAAACATACTTTAATTTATCTGTCAGCCAATTGCATAAGCTAGTCAGACATGGTAAAAACATTTTGCAAAATACACAGAGAGATTGTGAATGTAAATGAAGTTAGCCGCACTTGCAGCTTTTAATGGGTTATCTGATTTACGTAACACATATGACACCTTAGGGAGCCGCAATTTAGTTCAAATGGCTGTCATACGTAGATAAGATATCCAGTATGCAGACTACATAAATGATTTTTAAAAATAAATATTTTAATATCTTTAATTTCTAGCCCAAACTTTCAATTTACTTTTTCCTTACTGTTGATAAAGTATAGTATATTAAAGGCTCTTACTGACTAACAACCTTACGCACAATCAAATAACCAACAAAATGCAAGAAAGTATTATCAGGTAATGTGACATGCACTGACCAGCTTTCGGCGCCTCAACGAATAGATGCACAACATTAAAAGCCTCAGAATAGTAGAAGAAAAATTGGCCAGATGTTTGCTAGAAAAGGCAATCAGCATTACAAAATAGGAACCAAACAGAAGCTCTCACAAACAATGAGAGCGACTATAAACAATGTGTAAACTTAGAAAGAATGCACATCTGTCAAATCTACTGGAATATGTAAGTACTTATACTTTATCAGCATAGGTCAGCAGCATAATTTTATGCCCCCTACTTTGGAAAAGTTGAAGGGGCATATTAGTTTGTGCTTGTCCGTGCGTGCGTCCGTCCGTCTATCCGTCTGTTCAAAAGTAATTGAGATACAGTAAATATTTTGATTTCATATATGGATACGTCATCAAAAAATAATTGACATGTATTGTTTTCTTAAGGCTTGATTATCTCCCTTTGTTGAGTTATGCCCCTTTGAAATGCTCATGATGATATTTTGTAATCAAGATATCTCGAAAACTATAACAGCTATTAGCTTCAAACTTGGTCAGGTAATATAAGATAATGAGTAGATAACCTGGTGAAAGTTAAAAAAATACATTTTTTAGTTATTGCCTTTTGCAAATTTTGGCGTTGAAAACTTGCAATCAAGATGTCTAAAACTATAACAGCATGTAGCTTCACACTTGGTCAGCTGATAGAAGATAATGTGAAGATAACCTGGCTAAAATTTAAAACAAAAGGTTATTTTATGTTTTTCGAGTTATTACCTTTTGTAAACTTTGGCATTAAAAATTTGTAATCAAAACATCTAAAAAACTATTACAGCAATTAGCTTCAAACTTGGTCAGATGATCGAAGATAATGACTAGATAAACTAGTGAAATAAAAAAAATGTTATTTATTTTTTTGAGTTATTGTCCTTTGCAAAAGTAGGCATTGAAAACTTATAGTCAAGATATCTCACAAACTATTACAGCTAGTAGCTTAAAAATTTGTCAGCTGATAGAGGATAATGAGTAGATTACTTGGTCCACATTAAAAAAACAAACTTTTTTTAATTATTGCCCTTTGCAAATTTGTTTATTGGAAACTTGTAATCAAGATATCTAAAAAATATTATAGCTAGTAGCTTCAAACATGGTCAGTTGGTAGAAGATGATGAGTAGACTACCTGGTGAAATTAAAAAAAAAGTCATTTTATTTTAAGTTATTGCCCTATGTAAATTTGGGCATTGAAAACTTTAATGAAGATACATGTATCTCGAAACATTTTATGGCTAGCGCTAACGTCACTCTTAGTTCAGATTTGGATCCAGACATTTAGATGTATGGTTTGCATGAAATACCCCTAACTTTTCAGAACAACAGCAAAATCTTGGGCGAAGATTTGGTGCCAGTTAAATGCGCTTAAGCCCCCCCCCCCCCCCCCCCCCCCGATAGCTTAGGCTGCTGTCCATTCTAAGGCGGTGATTCTCTTGTTTTTGACTTTTTGTTTATTGCTACTCCCATTGTGGGAGTCTGTAATTGTTTTATGTTTTGTTGTACGCTACTTTATGTCCTGTCTGGTATTGCAATCATCTTTATGGGTAAGAGAGAGCTGGTTGCTGTGCTTAATTTGTCTTCTTGGTGTCTCATGATGGTTTAGTGGCTCTTCCTCGCGGTGCTATGAATTTGTCTGCAATTTGTGATTGTGGTATTTCCTGATCATACTCACTTACTATTTTTTATCAAAGCATTATCTCCTAGAACATATAAATCAAGATATGAAAAGTAATAATCCTACTGTTTTTGACATAAATGTAGTTGTAGACTTAATATAATTAATGTTGATATCCGCACTACATCACGTCCATATACAAAGCAAATGCATGTATGTTGTTATGTAGAAAGTAGCTTGAGGTCTGGTAAAGCTTCTAATGCTTTTTCTAGTGTGTCAGGCTAGGGGTCTGGTAATGTATTACTAGTTTACTACATGAGACAATACAATACTCAGCATCATCGTCATCTAATCCAAAAGAGAGTTTCTATTATCCGTTTTTTTAGCACAAACATATACGTGATAAAACAACTGATAACTGTAAATTCAACAGCTTTAAAATATGAGCTTATTGTTTAGACGTGTTAATAAGGTAATGAATTTCGACCTATCATGTTAATCTATTAATGAATCAAGCATGGGGTCTTTGCTAGTATGAATGATAAGAGTACAAATAGTTCAGTACATTTTACACAATGCCCACAATAAATTACATCAAGCTAGTTTCGCCTCACTGTAGTTTCTAGCAAACACAAAACAGAGAGGGTCTTGCAGAAAAGAACTTAAAGAAGCAGAAAAGAGCTGAAAGAAGTGAATTCCTTAAGTAATTTACAACTCTTTTTGGTAATCTTTGCAAACATTTAAGGTCACTGCCCACACCTTGGCGACTTTTTTTCCATTTTTTTTTCATACTTTGATATTCTGCAGTACATCATATTATAAAAAAATAACGCAAAATAAAGAAAATTTACCGTCCAGGTCAAAAGTTACAGCTCTTCATTATATGGCCTATGTTGGCTTTTTACGCAGCTTTTTGGAAACTCATTAAGACAAGTAAAATATTCTGTAACTCAATTTTGTATTTGAAAATCGTTATTTCAAACAAGCACGCGAAGTCATTAATAATTAAGAAACTTTTCTCAAACCATTCTTTTGCAGCTATATAAGTATTTTTCTTCCTATCACGCTTTTAAAGCAGCATTCACCGATATATATGTATGCATTCATTTTCAGCAATTACTGACTGATAATTCAGTATTTAAACAAGCTCTACAAAAATATTTTTTTTTCTATTTTTTATGGAAAGTGATCATTATATAAGATGCACTATGACAGAATTAAAAAAAATCACCGTCTTATTAGTGAGATATTACCAAATAATTATCCCTACCCCATAAACTACAAAATAATGAACTAGGCAGGCTTTTCCTATTTCTAAGCATGTTAAAGCCATATGACCACAGGAATATTATTTACAATAAACCTCTTTGATATTTCAAATAAAACTGTATATGTTTGAAAGATTGGTACACTTGCAAGTTCATACGGCAGGACTTTTTCC
Organism: Loripinus fragilis; assembly: GCA_964019695.1. Lineage (NCBI taxonomy): Eukaryota > Metazoa > Mollusca > Bivalvia > Lucinida > Lucinidae > Loripinus > Loripinus fragilis. The sequence goes on along the minus strand of CAXHUL010000248.1, from coordinate 117,833 downwards.
AAACCAAAACGAAACCCACAGTAAAAAGAAACTTATCTGCATTTCGTCTGAACACCTGGTCGATATATTATGACCAAATTTGCATAGATACATCATTAGGATAGAGATATAATGTTTTGGGGACATTTACCGTTTTTCAAGGTCACGGGGTAACTCTGCATGTCTAATTTAGGTAAAAAAATGTGCTGTTTTAATATGCATCCCTTCAATTTATCGATGCATATACTACATGTATTTATCCAAGAATATAAAATGTTTTTAAATATTTGTTGCGGCCTCGGGCGCCATACTAATGCCCGATCGCGAAGCACACTTGACCAGAGGAGAATTATTTCTATTAGATCTAAATATCCCTTGACGGACATCCTTCGGTTGAAACATGTCAAATGTAGAGTAAACTTGGAGATTAGCAAATTTTAGCGTAAAATTGTAAATATTGTATTGCTCATTACATGTTGTATCTTTATATTTGTTTTGGGTGCTCAAAAGAACCGTCTCACTGAGTACCTATAACTTACAGATGCTTTGGTTGGACATAAGGGGGTGTTCAGTGGCGCGGAGGGAAGGGGATATTATCTTTGGTACGGATCCCGTCGGCGCTGGTCATGGACGGAATTGGCCACGAGTAGTCTAGAGGGGCAAGACATTTTCTATGTGCATATCACATGAACAAGGTTTGTGGATAGGTTCCGCATTTACATGAATATAAATGAGCATCGATGCGACAGGGTTTCCGATAAGATCATACCAAAACCAGCCTTCTTAGCCACATAGACTAGATAAAATAGTGACATCTCGCTTGTAGCAAGTTTTAATATGATACTATTCAATAATAAAATAGCAAAGGCGCTGATCAGACTGCGCGGGTGCACAAGCTGGTTTGCGCCTTTGTTGCTCTCAGAAACCCATAGCAGAATTCCTCGCGTACCTTTGTAAATTTAGAGCAGGCCTACTATAAATTAAACTCACGATTATACTTGGGTCAACCTTAGCCCAAGATAGCCCTTGTAGCTAAATATTGGAACACATTTGACGTACAGCAAATTGTTTAGGACCCAAATTAATGCGAGGGACTCTCAACGTCAACGTAAAGTCCAATACTTGTCATTTACGCATAATGACGTCATAAAACAAGTCATTAGCGCACGTCAGGTAGTAGACGCTAGAGAACGTGACGAGAGAGTCTGTTCTGGTGAAATTTTAATGCAGGCAAAACAAAACCAGAAAATCATAGATAGATCTATATACATGTAGTTAAATCATTATTGTTGTTGTGGACTGTCAAAAAACCGCGAACAGTCGACTGACATTTCCCTGGTAAAATGCGTGTTCCATTACACTGACTGATTTTTTGTCTTCACGCAGAGCTCAGCGAGAGAGTGTCCATCGTTTAGTTACCGTAAAGAATGCCACATTTTGTTGTTCATTATACTTAAAATCTTGTTTGCGTTTTAATGTGATATAAATCACTTTCAGATTAACAACGTGCAGTGTAACGGGCATTACTGTCTGGAGTAAACATATCATAGTTGCGTAAAATTACACTTTGCCATAATCACACGCTGCCAAGTATTACCTCGCTTAATTTAGAGTTACGGTTATTGCTATGGACAGTGACCTTAAGACCCAGATCAGGGCCAAACTTTCATCAGTCCTGATCTGGGTCCCAATTAATATTCAACTTACTTTCCTTGTAAGCTTTTACTTTTGTCATAATAATCTGCTAGCCTTTGCAAACAATAAGACACAGATCAGGTCTGAAATTTGGTCGTACCCATTCTGGTAGCACCTGTATCCAATCACATGACACTCTGATGGTATTTCAGAAAGTTTTATGGAGTCTCTGGTAGTTAACATAACGCAATAGAAAGATAGATAAATAGATAGATAGATAGATAGATAGATAGATAGATAGATAGATAGATAGATAGAGCCTTTTGTTCAGCTTCCTTTTCGTTATACACAGTTGAGCTTTATCTGCATGAACTTTTCTAGAACTGAACACTTTCTACTTTTTGATAGAGCTTTACCACAGGAAAGTCTACATAGTTTACCAATTGTAAAAATCATTCTGACCATCTGAAAAGCCATCCAGATATCAAACAATTTAGATCCAGATTACACCTGACGAAAATTAGGGCCTGATCTGGACCAACACTGCTTTTCAAAGGTTATCAACAGACGACACAATCAGGTTAAGAGTCCAACAGAAACTACTAAATGGTATGTGCATCCATTTTTAATCACCTTAGCTGATAAGGAAGCAGAGCTGTAAGATACTGAGGATTTCTTAACAAGTAAACATTAATATGTATATTCATTTTAAAGAGAAAAAAAGTATATATTTTAACACATTATATTTCAGTGTATTTTGGTCTTAAAATCGATCTCGAAGCACTATCTATATTTTCTTTTGATTATCAATGTATGATGGCAGCAGCTAATCGTATAGCTTTTCCACCACATTTTGCAGCTAATGATTGCGTACAGTCGCAGCTAAACGTACAGTCACCAAATGGATGGGACCTCAATACAAACAGATGCATTTAAACTGAATGGCCACCGAGCTATAAGGTAGGTAAATTATTTCATAAATGATGCGGAATAGTTACTTTTTCTTTTCGCTAAGTTAGAAAATATGAAAAATATCTGCAAAACAGAAGAAAAGCAAACATTTGTGGTTCATCGCCGGCGAAAATGAAACAAGTCATTGATGCAACTGCTGAATCATATTATTGTATAAAAACAAAAGGTTGATGGTTACAAATGGAAGTAAGAAATAGCAGAAGTATCTACTACCTTTCAATTGCAGCTACCTCCGATGATAAAGCGAAAGCATAAATAACATTTTAAAGCTGTTTACACAACAATGTGTAAAGCAGCTAATGATTTTTGAGCGTTTAGTAGCAGCAGCTTCCGATTTGAAAAAAAAAATGTACGATGGTCAACTGTCCTTACAGGCGGTACGACAGATTTGGAATATATTTGACCTTTGGTTCAAAGGAAGTAATAGCACTGATCTGCAACTTACACTGTAATTGACGCACCATATGCAATCATTGCGTCATGTGTTCACACAGGGAATAAAAAATAAAAGAGTTTGTGTTTCATACGGCAGCACTGAGGGGACATGTGAAAAAAAATATTTATCTCGTTCCCACGACATAGAATCTCGTTCCCACGACATAAGATCTCGTTCCCACGACATGAATATCTCGTTCCCACGACATAATATCTCGTTCCCACGACATAATTATCTCGTTCCCACGACATCTTTAACCAATGAAAATGAGCCATTACTGACCTTTGCCATTTTTGTTAGTCCTACAATGTGTTAGATAACAATGCTAGATATATAAAAGGTAAGTACGTTTTGCCATGTTAAACAAGCTGTTGATTTATTTAAGAACTGTTCTAACATATGCTGGATCAAACGATCCACATTGTTAACATGAGGGCTGAATTTAAAAGGGCTGAATTTAAAAGGGTAACGCAACTAAATATCAATGTTGGTCCCATCAAACTGATCCATCTTCTTGTCGATCTACTCAATTGATTTCCCTTTCTGATTGCATGATATGTTTTGTCCTGAAAATGTCGTCTTCTTATTATGTCTGCTGCATATATTTAAACGACTCTAAAACCACTTTAAACATGGAAGCAAAACCATATGAACACCATGAACCTTAGGAGCAGTCTGATATGGGTCCATATTTTTGCAATAAATGCAACTAAAGCACAACAGCAGATGAGAAAACAGACGACACGTTAATTCTGGGAAATGGGGTTAAAACTAGATTGTACACATTGCCTTCTGGAACAGACAGTGCATGCCAAACCCCCCCCCCCCCCCAAAAAATGACCTGTCCAACCAGCGAATACTTTTTCTGAATGCATGGAAAACACTAATGCCTTACAATTGTAACTACCTGTACCCATTCAGTGTACACTCAGATTTATCTGGGTTCATGCAACGTTGTTCTAAATATTCGCTGTACGCATATTTCATTGTATTCGTTCTGTCATGTTCGGCATTTAATACTTGTACAAGCAAAATTTAATGAATGTTCTGTCAAAATTGCAGATTTTAACAAGCCATGCAACTATTGGAGTGTCTGTGCTATTTTTGTGGACTAGTATTTTTTTGAAACAATTGGTTTTAAATTTTGGCTATATACAGGGTGTCTCAAAAGGTATGACACGTTTCTAAACTTAAATAAAAGTCCAACCTTTAAAGAGACTAAGTCTGAAACTATGAACATTTTTTCGAGAAGTATTCTTTTCTTTTCAAATCATTTGTAAAAGCAGAATCAAGTTAAGTTTTCACAATAAATATGTTCACTATAGCTGAAAACTGCATGGAAAAGTGAATTATCTTATGAAAACAGGTGTTTTTCTCTTGTTGGTAATTATTTGCGTCCCTCCAATAATTATAGTCAGTCAATTTTTAGCATAAATGCTGTTGTTTTGATACTGATAATTTGTAAAGATTTACGAAAATGGTAGAATGTATACCTGAATTTTAGTTTTTTATTGTGTTCTTGTATATAGAAACACTATTTCAAAAAATTAAAAGTAAGTAAGGGTGCAAAGATCAGGAATCGATACAATTAAGTACCACACCTGACCCAGGATACCAATGGGAAAGTGACAAACTCACAGTAGACACCACAAACGAGAGCCAAGAGGTCAGCCCTTTCCCTGCAGGTGACCACAAAGCACATATAAAACAGACGCGCACAAAACATAGCAAACATAAGACAGAACAAAAACATAAAAGATACACAAAAGAAGTACCGCCTTGGAACGGTCAGTATAATATTTTACCGGAGGGCTTAAACCGGTTTAATGGCGCCAACCTCACCCTTAATTCAGATGTGGATCAAGACACATAGATATTTGGTTTGCATAAAAGACCCCTAACTTATCAATGCATCATCTCCAAAAACATATAAATCGAGATATAACAAGGAGATAAAGCAAGGATAAGGACTCAACAGTAAATTGAACTGAATACCGGAGCAAAAGAAATCCAACAGGTAAACCCCGGTGGGCCCGGCAAACAGCCAAAGCATCAGGCCCCTACAAGATCAAAAGTTACAGACTATGCAACTTTAAGCTTGGCATACCTAAATACCCTAAATATAAAATAATATATGTCATAAATTTATTTCAAGGCATTGCTAGCATTATCCTCTGTAAACAGTATGTTTCTGCTAACGTCAAATATGGTGTCACGAAATAAGCCAATTTCAATAAATTTTGAATAGAAATAGGCATACACGTGATATTTTAGGCAAAATACTTGTCATGAAATTGTTCAGTATTTAGGTAAGGGTGCAAAGATCAGGAATCGATACAATCAAGTACCACACCTGACCCAGGATACCCATGGGAAAGTGACAAACTCACAATTATAATCAATCACAAACGAGAGCCAAGAGGTCAGCTCTTTCCCAGCAGGTGACCACAAGGCACAAATAAACAGACGCGCACAAAGACATAACAAACACGAGACAGAAAAAACATAAAAGATCCACAAAAGAAGTACCGCCTTGGAACGGTCAGTAAAATATATTACTGGAGGGCTTAAACCAGTTTCACGGCGCCAACCTCTCCCTTAATTCTGATGTGGACAAGGACACATTTGGGAAAGTGACAAACACAACACACAGGACAGCCAAGAGGTCAGCCCTTTCCCAGCAGGTGACCACAAGGCTACACGGAACAGACGCGACAGCACAACACACACCAACATGAAGCATAACTGACAAAAACGATCCACAAAAGAAACACCGGCTTGGAATGGTCAGTGAAATATTCACTGGAGGGCTTAAACCCATTTCATGGCATAACCCCTAGTTTTTATGTTAAGGCAAAGAACAAAACAATAGTGTCATACAAACACATCGATTGGTTTTGTTTTATTACATGCACACTTAGCTGTCATATGAAAGTTCAAACTAAACACCAGGCCTCGAGGTTATAAAACTTGAGTACAGTCTCAAACTCAAAATAAAGCACAATGATTGGCTGCTTGCGGACACATATCTGCAAGCAGCCAATCATTGCGCTTTATTTTGAGCTTGAGAATGAACTCAAGTTTAATAACCTCGGGGCCAGGTATCTTTGGCCTTTATAGAGAAAAGTGGGTGGGGTAACAATAAAGTGCATACCTAATGATATTGTCAATACATTTAGTTAAAGCAACTGTATAATCTAAATGAATTGGGCCATATGCAATAGCAGTCTTTTCAGTATTTTTACATGACATCAAAATTACAGTGTGTTGGTTACCATGGAAACAGACTTGATTTTGTAAAACTAAAAGGTCTTTCAAAATACTCTTTCTGAACAAGGTGGTTATATAATTTGAGTCTTGATTATAAAACTTGAGGAACACTTATGAAGACAAAAGCTATGACAAAAAAGTGTAGAAATAATATACATTTACAAGAGCAAGCACCAAGAAATGAATATCAATACAATGCTGCAACAAAAATTAATAGATATATAGTGTTAAAAGCTAGCCAGAGAAGTAAAAACTGTGTAAATCAGAAAATTAGAACCCATTTTTTAAAAGCTCAACCTTGAAATCAAGTCGGAATATGACATTATATCATTTCTATGCATAGTATGTTAATCAATAAGCAACTTATCTTTGTGGAGTCAAATGTTACAGGACTTTCAAAACGTTTCATGTGTTTTGGGACACCCGATACATGTAATGCAATCGGTCAGTGCACACTTGATGAAATTAAAAAAAAATCTGTTCAAAATCGCACAGATTTCACATTTGTACAAAATTTGAAATCCGTGCAAACTTAAAAAGATTTTGTACTATTCCCAAGAGTGAAACAGCAAAGTAGAGATATCATCACATGGGTAGCATTATGTTTCAACATGTTGTGTCAGCTTAATTTTGAAACTGTTAAAGTGCTGGAACAATGAGTTAAGCTCACTGCATAGTGATATGAAACAAAAGCGGACAGAATGGATAACTCATGGTAAGCTAAGGGGAAATTGCCACCCCACTTACAAAATGTATAAATTGGCTAAAGCATTATTTAGACGAAAGCATCGTTTTTATGTGCAGGTGTATATAAAAAAGCAAATTGAAGAAATTGATAGGTTAGCAGAAGTAAACAGTGACTTGTTTTGGCGACATGTCAACTCTAGACGAAAGAAATCTAATTCGTTCTCAGGTTCTGAATTAAATTTTAATGGTAGAATCGTATCTACCCCGCAAGAAGTTGCAGATGGATGGGCCAAATACTTTGAAACGCTATATGGCAGACACGAAGGTAGTTTTGATGATGAGTTCAAATGTCATATCACAAAGAGATGCGCAACATCAATGAGTCTCTAGCTGATGAATCTTCTCTCACTGAGTGTCCAATTATAACCGCAGATGAGGTACAAGCAGCTGCTCGCTTAGCACATAGGGGAAAAGCTGCGGGTGAAGATGGGATCACTTATGAACATATTATATTTGGCTGGGACTTCTTATATAAATTATTGGCAAAGCTTTTCAATGCAGTTCTACAGTTTTCCTTTGCACCAAGAGAAATGAAAAAAGGGGTGATTATTTCATTGTTTAAGGGTGGGCGGAAAAAGAGGGATAATCCAGACAGCTATAGAGCTATCACACTGACCCCCCGTTGTTACGAAATTACTAGAAAGGATTCTATTAACAAGAATTGAACTGTTTGATAATATCCGTCCACAAATACATCATCTTCAAGGTGGCTTTCAAAAGAATTTTGGTTGCCTTATGACTTCATTTATGTTACGAGAATTAGTCTTTCATGCGAAGGAAAACAGTAGTAAGCTATATGTCTGTTTCTTAGATGTCAAAAAGGCATTTGACTGTGTTTGGCACGATGGTCTTTTCTATAAACTGTACAGATCTGGCATAAATAAGCGGATATTCAAAGTATTCCAAAATCTTTTCACTGGTATGAAAAGTTGTGTTAAATGTCAAAATTGTAAATCAGGTTAGTTTTCTGTGCTAAGAGGTACTCGTCAAGGAAAAGTTATTTCCCCTCCATTTTACTTGATCTTTATAAATGATCTAATGTATGAGCTAGAGAACTCTAAACTAGGAATGTGTTTTTATCATATAAGCTGTTGTTGCCTAACTGTGGCGGACGATATGGTTTTGATTTCATTTTCGAAGGCAGCCTTGGAAAAAATGCTGCGTATTTGTTTTGAATATGCCTTAAAATGGGGATACGAGTATAATGCCATTAAGAGCTCTGTTATGGTGTTTAATGAAAAATTGTCTAATCAACTAATGCCTTCTCGAATATGGAAACTTGGTGAGCAGGAAGTACCCGAAACAAGCCAATATAAGCATTTAGGCATTACAATCGAAAGTGACATGGCTCTTAATACTGTAACAAAAGAAGCCAGTACGAAGCTAAAAACCACCTTTCTAAGTTTAGTAAACTGCGGGCTGCATGAGGATGGGTTTACCCCTCTTACAACCAAGCACATTTATAAATCGATTGTGTTGCCTAAAGATTTGTATGGATGCGAGGTATGGTCGCAACTGTCCCCTACTCAGCTCTCAACACTAGAGAGAGCTCACCGTTTTTGTGTTAAATTTATGCAAAGTCTCCCGAGAAATACTGATACAGATGTAACTTTGTCACTTTTAGGCTTAAACTCGATAGAGCTTGAAATTGATTACAGAAAAATGGTGTTTTTGGGTCAGTTGTGTCGCCTGCCTAGCGACTGTACTATAAAGCAAATATTTATGCATAGGCTTAGTCATTATACTAAAAATAGGAATCTCCAAAGGGGATTTATTCCAGATATATATCGAATACTAGGGAAGTATTCTTTAATTCATAGCCTAGAGCAGTTTATTGTAACTGGAAACTTCTTAAATAAGTACAGATGGAAGAGTATTATACGTGAGAAATTGGCCATCTTCACTCGGCAGCAATACCAGGTGAAGTCCACCAATTCTATGTCATTTAAAAAGTTTCTGACAATGCATAATTCAAGTACACCGTATATGTTATGGGATATTTGTAAAGAATCACCAAACTATTCTAAATATGCTCGACTGGCTGCTCATCTGCTTGGTAACATGTTTACCGGTGCGAGATATTATGCATGTCACAAGTGTGGTCAAGAAAATGGTGCTCAAACAAAGCACTTGCTGATGTTCTGCAGATGCACAGAAGAATTCAGGGAACACCTGTGGAGAAAATTAATAATTCGATTTGGCCTGGGGTTTTTTAACCTGTACATAGCGTTGCCTACAGATGAGCAGCTAGTGTTGCTTTTTTCAGGCTGCCATGCTCTATTATCAAATATAGATGACATCAGAGATTGCTTAAAATTATTTGTTATATCACTGTGCAAACTAAATCAAAACCTTGTTCTCGCTCTGTAAATAGATCTGTCGCAGGGTACGTTTGCTAAACAACGAAAATGCACTAAGTCATTAGCACAGTGTGTCAGTGCATACGCACTCACGTGCGCACGAACACGCGTGCATACGTGGTTGAATATGCGTAGATGCTCTATGTTAGATAGAATATTGTTGTGCAGTGATGATGTAACTTAAAGCATATCATTGAGTCCTACCACCAGTCGTAACTGTTCAGATGTCCAACAGTGTTTACTCTATACTGTATATGTACCTTTCTTGGACCTTCATCTGCTCCCATATTTATTCAGCAATATGCGAGTAGCGAAGGTTCTGATGAGACTACATGAGATACGCAGACTAATTTGGGCCTAAGTTGGTCGCTTAAGCGATAGATGCTACAATTTTGTGCTTGTAAAGTGTATGCATATACGTTCCATGAACCCTTCTGTTTACGCTTGGATTTCGTTTCGCCAAGGTTGGCAACTTTGCTTTCCTCTTTAATTGCACGCCGGTGGGTCGGACTTCAGACTCTATGATGGTTCCGACTTAAAGACTTATCTATTGATGAGATGGTAGGGGCCTGATGCTTTGGCTGTTTGTCGGGCCCACCGGGGTTTACCTGTTGGATTTCATTTGCTCCGGTATTCAGTTTAATTTACTGTTGAGTCCTTATCCTTGCTTTATCTCCTTGTTATATCTTGATTTATATGTTTTAGGAGATGATGCTTTGATAAGTTAGGGGTCTTTCATGCAAACCAAATATTTATGTGTCTTGATCCACATCTGAATTAAGGGTGAGGTTGGCGCCATTAAACCGGTTTAAGCCCTCCAGTAAAATATTTTACTGACCGTTCCAAGGCGGTACTTCTTTTGTGGATCTTTTATGTTTTTGTTCTGTCTTGTGTTTGCTATGTTTTGTGCGCGTCTGTTTATATGTGCTTTGTGGTCACCTGCTGGGAAAGGGCTGACCTCTTGGCTCTCGTTTGTGGTGTCTTCTGTGAGTTTGTCACTTTCCCATTGGTATCCTGGGTCAGGTGTGGTACTTGATTGTATCGATTCCTGATCTTTGCAACCTTATTACTTTAAGGAGGTAAATGGGTCAAATGCTGATAATATTCTAACATATTTATATTTTTGCATCTTCTCGATTACTTCAAGAGTACAATTATGTTTAAAAGTATAAATTGTTTTAGCTCAGTAAGCATACAGCGTCGGAGCGGCGTCGTGTCGACGGTGATGTTACAAAATGACGTCACATCAACACAGATTCGACGTTGTTCCGACGTAGTGTGTCTTCTGAGAGGCGTTGTTATGGTATCCGTGCTTAGTGTCGACGGTGTTGGTTGACTGATAAAATGAGTCGCCATGGTCATTTTTATTGACACAAAACGCAATTTGATTATCTGTTGGGACTGGCTCTTGCCATAAGAGTGGCTTGTTTTGCCATTTTCTTCTTTTTTCTAGTAGCTTCTGTAAATTCGTTCAATTCTTTTGTTTATTACTGTTGCATTTTCTTTGTAATTTGAAACTGTATGTATCATGTATGCTCTCCTGAACTTGGAGGAAATAAAGATTATATATTATGTTTCAACATGTTGTGTCAGCTTAATTTTGAAACTGTTAAAGTGCATCTGGACTTCCACTGTGCTTTGGTATGGAAATGTAAAGCGACATACATAACGGATACCAAAGAGTATGCAATTTTGAACGTTGTATTTGTATTGAAGAAAATAAAAACGCAATTTTGGGGCGAAAGGTTGGCCACATTCTGAATCTTTTTAACATTTTCCCAGCTTTACCGAGGAGGACAGTATTAACTCTTAACTTGTTTACAACCTTTTTGTTTTCAACTTAATATAATATTCTGTCTGTGAGAAGGGATTTATTAACGTACTGGATTCATTGTTTAATGTCACTTCCATTTGATTGTGGGGCTCTGTGTTTGGTCCTTGTTTTGTTATGCATTACTTAAGTGTCATTTCTAGCTTGCAATCATCTTAAGGAAGAGAGAGCTGATAGCTTTACTTTATTTGTCTGTGAGAAGGGATTTATTAGCATACAGGTTTCATTGTTTAATGTTCCTCTCATTGGATTGTGGGGGCTCTGTGTTTGGTCCTTGTTTTGTTATGCATTACTTAAGTGTCATTTGGGCCAGGATATGACAAAAGGTACCCTATGGCTATATAAATCCAAATCAAACTTATGATGCGTATGCAAAGTACTACTACTTAAGAGCATTTTTCGAAACTTTGAAGCAATTATCTTCAAAATTGACGAATATATGGAGGTTTGAATAAGCGTTTGTAATCAGGTTTTGAACGCGACGTCAAGAAGCACGTTAAGGCTAATATGACGTCAGAATGCTGGTCTCCAGTTGCTCGTTGATTATAGTCGACTCGGTATAACTATCTAGCAAATATAATGCAGTTTCATGCTTTATCTATGGTTTAAAGTGGATGCAAAAGAAATTGTACGAATTTTAACTTTTTAAGTGGTATTGTAGGCATTTAAAGTGACCCACCCTTCATTTTGGGCCCATGCAGGTGCTATGGTCTTAATGTTGCCATGGCAACAGGCAACATACAAAACCTTAAATATAATCAGAAACATTAGATACTTTTATTACATCAAGCTATAGAACCATTTTTGTGGTACTTTAAAAGCATGTTATTTTTTTTCATTTTGGGCATTTTTCAAATGTCTATTACGTAATAATAGTTGAAATGCCTTAAGGACCCTTTTCTCAGATCGGCGCTCATTTCTAGGTTGCAATCATCTTGAGGAAGAGAGGGCTGATTGCTTTACTTTAATTGTCTTCCTGATGTCTTGTGACTTTTGGTATTCTGTGGCTCTTCTTCCCGATGCTGTGGGTTGGTTTGCAGTGAGTGATTGTGCTATTACCTGATCATACTCATTTACTTATTGCGACAGTTTGTCCTGCGACGGTATTATGCAACGGCATTACGCAACGTCTCGTTTCAATGCCTGACAAGTGGTTTTATGCAGCTGGCAGTTACAGGCTGTAGTCGCATCATACTACATTATAACTGTCTTTCTGTAGGAAAATGTTACTTGTACATTAGAATGGGGATAACCATACTCAAAATTATCATTTGGGGAAGTATATCGTCGGATATGCGTTCAGAGGTCACGTTTTGGCTCCACTAACACGTCACCGAAAAATTAAATTTACCTTCCATATATCTAACGATATACCTCCCCAAATGAGGAATTTTGAAAACAATTATCCCGTCAATGTTTTTTTTTAATTATCATTTATCTTTTTATTTTTACGATGACGCCTCAGGACCCAATTTTTGTAGGTTCTTTTTAGTTTATGTTCTCCATAAATTTTTAGCTATATTGAAAAGAATGACGGGTGCCCCCCTCCAAGTTGACCCAAATTTTGTAGGTTCTCTTTATTTTGAATTCTCTAAACTTAAACTGTGCACGATACGTGTGAGTTATGGCAGCTTCGCTGCAATGAGGGTCTGGATGGGGTATAATGATTAGTGAATAATGACCCTTTTTATAATGAATTGTGAATAATGAGCCAAAAAATAATGAAAAGTGAATATTGAGGTCCTAAAAATAATGAATAATCCTATTTTTTAATGAATTGAAGAAAACAAATAATGAATAGTGAATAATCAGATCAAAATTTTAATGAGATGAATAATTGGCTAAATTTTTAATGAGTAGTGAATACCAGACCCCCCACATCCAGACCCTCCTGCAATCCCTTTTGGTATAACTTACATTTACTAAACAACTTGAAACCAACATTTCTCCAGTGATAAATGGTAAATATTTACACGTTATTGTGGGAGTCATTATGAGGATCAAACCAATAGCGCAGACATAGTTTTTGAATCAATTGAAGGTCACAGACACAAATAATGGTGATTACACTTATGTTTACAGTATATGTATAGATACCAAATAATGTCAGGCGATAACATGAAAAGACGCCAAGTGAAGAGACGCAAATTGAAAAGACGAAATAGCACCTGCAAAAAAATGAAATAACGCTAAGCAAAACTTGACAAAATAATGCCAGGCGAAAAGACGTCAATATAAGCATATTAACCCCCTAACCTAATACATGTATAGTTACAGATATCAAAGCCATGCAAGACATAATATACTGATAACATTTCCAAAGTTTAAGAAAAAAACAAGATAGCGCTTGAAATTAAATAGTGTCATGAGTTATTTCAACTAATACTAGGCAACTCAATATGCAAAGTTTCCATGGTCAGTTTTCGTGGATGTCTTATAAATTGACATTACATCGCCAAGCTGAAATAAGCCTCAATAACAGGAACTAGTCACGAACTTTTTTTAGAAAAGTAGGCGTGTATCTGTAAAAATATAAAAGTAAATATAGGCCTACTTTTTCTATTCTAAGGGTCTGTTAGCTCCCGTGGCCTCAATGTCAAATCTATCACCGGAAGAGATGCATAGAATTATAACATTTTATGATAATTGAATTTATTCAATTTCCTGATTTTTTTGTATCAGTTTTTTGCTTTTTCCTCTGTCTGTCTGTCAAAATAAAAACCACAACACCTTGGTCGTAATATTTTATTAATAGTCTGACCTGGCTTCCATATCTACGATATGTAATTTTTTTTGACGTGGCCCTTTTAAAATTATTTTCAAGTGAATCCCTCATGGTACTGACCTCTAAAGTTGAACTATAACACAACCATCACATCCCTTAGCACTGACTTATTCTGCTTTCTGCCAAACTCATCGATTTTAAGACCATAATATGAAAGGATGTCATTATTACAAGAAGAAGTTAAATTCTACCAACGCGAAATGGCACAATAGATAATCTAGAAAAAATGGACACTTTAGAAATAGAGAAAACCTACAAAAGAACAACGTGCATTAAGGGGCTAATTTGGCCCCCTCTGGAGCAAAAAAAAAAAGAAAAAAAAAGAAAGTTGCTTTTCACCAATTTCTTCTGATTGGTATGGAGGGCAAAGATCTGGAATCGATACAATCAAGCACCACACCTGAACCAGGATACCAATGGGAAAGTGTCAACTTCACAATTAGACATCACAAACGAGAGCCAAGAGGTCAGCCCTTTCCCAGCAGGTGACCACAAGCACCAATAAATAGACGCACACGAAAGCATGATAAAACAAGACAGAAATAACATAAATAATCCACAAAAGAATACTGTCTTAGAATGGTCAGTAAAAATTTTTACTGGAGGGCTTAAACCCGTTTGACGGCGTGCCAACCTCACCCTTAGTTCAGATGTTGATCAAGACACATAGATGTTTGATTTGCATGAAAGACCCATAACTTATCGATGCATCATCTCCTAGAACATATAAATCAAGATATAAAAAGGAGATAAAGCAAAGATAAGGACTCAACAGTAAATAAAACTGAATACCAGAGCAAAAGAAATTCAACAGGTAAACCCTGGTGGGCCTGACAACCGCCAAATATCCCAAGTGTAAAATTCTTGCATTTATTTATCTATTTCCGATGCTATGGTAACAAAAATGGCTGACAAAATAGGCTTTAGATATAGAAATTGCCATTTTGGCTCAAATTTAAGGCTTTTGGAGACGGATGTTTAAGGAATTGGAAATCAGCAGATAAATACCAAAAACATCCGTTTAATATCTTGTGTTTCGTGATAATACTCATCATCAGTTTTTGGTATTTGCTTGTCAGTGCTCTATGTTGATTTCTCTGTCAGATGTCTCAAATTTGCTCAAAATGGTTACTTTCCTATTATTAGCCTATTTTGGTGGCCATTTTTGTTAGCTCACCTGAGCAGAAGGCTCAAGGTGGGCTATTGTGATCAGTCTTCGCATATTGTATGTCGTGCGTCCATTCGTCTGTAATCTTTTTCTTTAAACGACATCTCTTCCTGAACCTCTAGTCCGAATTTAAAATGACTTCACATGAAGGTTTCCCATAATGCCCTCTACCAAAAGTGCATAAAGTGTTCCTCTCCAGCGAACACAAGGGCTGCCAGAGCTCCAGATAAGATTTTTTTAAATGACATCTCCTCCTGAACCACTGGCCCTAATTCAAAATAATTTCACAAAATTGTACCTCTTGCATGATATCCACTTCTAAAATTGCATAAATGGTTCCACTCCGCTGTAAAAGGGGCCGCCAGAGCGCCAGATAAAAAATAGCTTTGAAAGACATCTCTTCCTGAACTGCCGGTCCAAAAATTCGAATAATTTCACAGAATTGTTCCTCATAATACCCTCTACAAAAATTGCACAAATGGTTTAACTCAGCTGAACAAAAGGGCTGCCAGAGCTCCAAATAAGAAATATCTTTTAACTACATCTCCTACTGATCCACCAGTCCAAATTCAAAATAATTCACAGAATTATTCCTCATGATGCCTTTTACCAAAATTTCACAATGGTTTTGCTCCACCATACAAAGGGGCTACCAGAGCTCTAGATAAATAATGTCTTTTAATGACATTTTCTCTTGAACCACTGGTTCAAATGCAAAATAATTTCACAGAATTTTTCCTCATAATGCCCTTTACAAAAATTGCACAAATGGTTCCACTCCGCTGAACAAAAGGGCCACCAGAGATCCAGACAAGAAATATATATTATTTTCAAATTCTGCCCCTGGGGCCAAAAATCCCCACATATGAAAATAAAATTTGTTCTTTCAGAATATGGTCGTGTTGCATATCAAATTAAAGCAGCTTACAATAACATATTAGCAAATGTTTTATTCTTACAATTACACTTAAAAGGCTGATTTGTTTTCTTTTTTGAAAGTAGCCATGTTGCATAATCAAATCAATTAGAATGAAGCAAATAACACCACGCAGGCAAATGTTCTGCCCTTTTACACACCATTGGCTCCTGTATGGGGATAAAATGTAAAAAAGGAAGGTTATGGTGCACATCGCATTATGGCATTAAACTGTTTGACATTATACACACCCTGGCCTTTTGGGTTGGGTAAAAATGCCAAATATTGCAACTGTGCAGATAGGTATAATTTGATTGAACTTGATAGGCTTTGGTTATGATCTGAGTGATATCCAAGATGGACTTAAGTGTTGGAGAATGAGATTTATATTTTGTGGTAAACATCATCTTCTCCTGACAAGGATTCAGGTGAGCGACCTTGGGCCCATGGGCCCTCTTTTTACCATAGTAACGGTAAAAGTCGAATGTGTACCAGACTTTTACACTTGGGCTAATTGGAAGAAATTGGCGAAAAACATTTTTTTTATTTTTAGCCTCATAGGGGGGCTAAAATACCCCATTAAAGTACGTAGCTCTTTGTACATGATATACTCGTTTTGATAGTATCTGTTTGTGATAATTAGTAGATACGGTGTCAACTCTCAATTTAAGTCCCCTTGCATCAGTTTAAATTGGTTTTCTGCTATCTGCCAGAACCCAATACAAGTATTCATGACACTATATTTTACGAGGGATGGTCCAAACGTTCTGCTTTTTACCTTGAAGCTTTGTCCAGAGACATTTTTAAGAAGCATACTTGACACCATTCCAAAGAACTGTCTTTTATCTTTATAATGATGCTAAAATTTTACTCGCTGTTCTGTTTCGTCTTATAGTTACAGCATATTATATATTGCACACTCCTTTTCATGTTATAGAATTATAATAATATTTGAATCTGAATATTTCAAGCCCAGCATCTTTAAAACCAAAAATAAACCTGCATTGTAGTTTTACTTTTTGTTACGTATAATGTCAATTCAAATGTTGTTATGGCGACAGGTCGTGTCAAATCAATATTTATAGCACAATGCGCAATTCTTATGACGTCATTGAAATTGACAACCAGGTCATTTTTAATACATTGCAGAACTTTTATTTCTGAGAATATTATATTTTTGTCTATCAAGTTGGACTAAAACATGCCAAACCTAATATCGGCAAGATATTTAAGACCAATATTATTTTGATTACAAAATATCTTATTGTAAAAAGTTTCATTTTTTGCCCAAAAAATGATAGATATTAAATAAGAATTTTTAAAATTGTTATTGGTTTCTGATGGATGTTTTGTGCTCAATTAAATCCCATATTGCATCATTTACGATGTAGTGCACCTTTGGACAATTGATAGGGTTTCATTTTTAGATATACACATGCAAATTTTTGTACCTCCGAATATTGACCTAATTTGTGGTCTCGTTTGCATTTTCTTATATGGGTTACTATCAGTCTCCAGCAATACTGACCATTCATAATAGCTTCAGACAAAAGTCAGTTAATCTGAAATTGACTCATTTTTTTACCTTTAATACAGCTGTTGTTATGGCAGTTGGGGCCAGTCAAATCTTCAAGTGGTCAAAATTTGATTATAGCTGACAGTTGCATAGCCATACATTAAAGGGCATAGGAAACACAGATCATATTGAACGTTCGCCATATGTACAGGACATGTTGGCTTGTGAATGAATATTGAGTAGCCATGAAAACGAATGGCTGAGACTGCTATTGTCTGAATTATGAGGTCTCTAATATGCACAGTCTGCTTGATAGGTCAGTGCATTGAGGGTATGACTGTTTCGGGGTAGATTTCCGGTCGCTCCTTCAAGTTACATAATACTTGCCAAAGCAGTGATGGACAAAGAATATATTATTCTTTGGTACAGTTTTCAGCCATGTTGCATTGCTGGTTACAGAGATATCGAGCCAGGATCATAACTTTTGGAACATCCCTCATATATCAATTTTTCCCTACTTAAGTCTAATCAACAATTGCTCATTGCCGTTTTTTCTTCTTTCAGATGAACCAAATGGATTGCAGACTTCATTAGCATACCCTCTCTTGGTTTTGACCAAAGTCCAAGGCTTAAATTTCATCATCCAAACCCAGTGGATGAATACGACGGTTATGCCAATATATTAACTGTACCTGTCTTTATGAGTGATTATGACTTGTTTTAGGAAATAAATTCTTCAGCTGTCAGTTTTTATTGTGTTTTTACAAATGCATAAAGTGATGTCACCAAAGAATGTCATGCAGCTTACTTACGAATACTATTGTTGTTTAGGGTGATTTTTAAAATTATAATGGTATTTGAACTATTTGAAACTATTATTTCAAAGTAATACAATTATTATGTTTAAATTGGCAGAAAACCTGATTAACTAAGTGATTTTCTGCTTCCAAACGGGCACAGTGTTTAAAGTCTTATCAATTATACTGACCATTTATGAGGTATAGTATGTCAATCTAAACAAGCCCTTATCTGGAATTATTTTTTTACAATAAAGATAAGTTTTGTTTTCTTTAAAGTAGTCATTTAACATGTTTATATATACTTTATTGCAAATATGTTGAATTCGGCAGAAAACAATACAAAGTATTTATATTAAATTCATGCTATAGAAAAAGAACAACAGTTTAGTGCCATTCTATTCCATTGTGTCAAACGCTCTTGCTATTTGCAATCACAACTAGTTCCTTCATCTTTAGAACACGCAATAAGAGAAGCAATAACTTCTCTTCCATTAATATTTAAAGCCTGCAAACAAGTATATATGATTAAAGTCATAGTTTACTAGTTTATATCTGTGATTGCACTATTTTACAGTCATTTTAGACTTCCACTGCAAGTTTTAACTGATGAGCAAACCAATGATCTTGCAATTTTAATCTGACGAGTACAGGTATAGGGTATATAGGAAAATTGCTCTAAGGTATTTATTATAAGGCTCGTGCAAGATTATAGTATGTAAGACTCACATAGTGATTATAGTGCAGACCCAAGGGTCGTACAATATAGTGCAGACCCAAGGGTCATGCAATTTTAATCTGACGAGCTAACCAAGTTCATACAACATAGTGCATACTTAAGGATCGAGCAATTTTAATCTGACGGGTACAGGTAAAGGGTATATAGGTAAATTGCTCTAGTGTGTATATCATATGTGGTGGCCGATAGGTCTAGGAGGCTTTCTTGTAATCCAACAGCCTGGCACACAGTGGTTCAAATCCGGGCATGACCAATATTTTTTCTTTAAATATTTTCTTTTCTTTGTCATTTACTCTGCCAATTTTAAAAAAAAATGTATAAGTAATCAAATATACCATGCAGTTTAGGAATTATGAGCACTTTCACCAACTGACCACAACCGGCCGATATGATGCTCAGCAAACCTCGTCAATCAAAAATGGCTGTTACACATGCCAGTGGTTAGATAATGTTGGTCGGATGGACGGACAGACAGACTCACATAGTGATTAAAGTGCAGACCCAAGGGTCGTGCAATACCGCTTGAAACTCTCATTTCCATTTTCATTTCCATGATGAAGACAAAGACTGGGGCACTGGTCAGTACTTACGATCTCTAGTGGTAGTTACGGGGACCTGTGTTGTAGTACTGCCCACAGGTGGCAATTACTGGGGCTCTGAGTAGTAGTAGTGACCTCTGGTGGCAGGTACTGGAATTGTGGGTACAAATCTAGTAGTGCAAGTGTCTTTCATAAGAGGTCAGTATTTTACCCTGAGTCACAGTTCCTGTCACAAGAGGATAGTACTTATATCATCCTGAGTTACGGTACACTGTAGTTGTCACAAAAGATCTGCTCAGAGCCTCAGTATCTGTCACTAGATGTCATCACAGCTGAATCTCAGTACCTGTCACAAGTGACGAGTATTAACATCCTGAGTACCAGTATCTGTCATTAGCGATTGACGTGTCTGCTCAAAAAGTAAGTGAGTTTGACAAGGAAATGCTACAATCACATACTACAGACCAAGGTCAGTACTAACAGTATGAGTACTGGCGTTTTTGACCAGATGTCAGCATAGAGTTCTTGTTATTGTCACTACAGCAGAAAATTAATGACTGGAGTACCAGTACCTGTCATAAGCGGTACATACATTTGCCCAGAGTTCAAGTTACTGTCATCTGAGTCAAAGTACCTTTCACTTGAGGGCACTATATTTCCAGTACATGTCACTAGATATCATCAGTACTCTCCATCGCTCTCAGTACCTGTCACAAGTGGTCAGCACTAGCCTGACCTCTAGACGTTAAAATGAAAATATCTGCAAAAGGGAAAATCTATAAAATCTAAGACGTACACCATATGTCTAGTCTTCTCTGTTATCTCAATTTTAACATAGAATTAAGCCAAGGTGTGTTAAACGTAGACACGCTATCAAAAAGGGCCAAACAGTTTCTAACTTAACAGAAAAAATCAAACTATTATTAATCAGACTAGAAGCTAGTCTAGGTCAGCACTCATACCCTGAGTACCAGCACATGACACTAGCGGTCAGTACTACTTCACAGAGTTCCTTTCGTTGCCACTAGGTAGTTCATACTACTACTATAAGTCCCAGTACCTGTCACTAGATGTCAGTACATTACTCTGAGACACTGTACTGGCCAGTACTAATACCCTGGTTACCATTAGAAGTCACAACTACTGTCTAGAGCTCCAGTACTTAGTTGTCAGTACACTATCCCGTAACTCAGCGCCTGTCACTAGATGTCAGAACACTTTTCAGAGCCCTAGTGCCTGTCACTAGTGGTCAGCACTACTGTCCAGACTTCCAGTAGCTACCAGTAGCGTCTGAGTCGCAGTACCTGTCACTGGATGCAAATACACTGCCCAGAATCTCAGTACCTGTCACTAGACCAGGAAATGCTACAATCACACACACCAGACCAACCCTTTGCACTGTGAGGAAGAAGCAAAGAACATAAACCCTTCATGGGATCTCATTTCATAATCACCTCATTAAAATTTCCTTTGATCTGCCTGTCATAGCCCCTAGTGAGTGGCAACACTTTTAGAGTGCAGATATCAAGATATTTAATGTACACTACGATGAGTCTCAGTACATGTCTTGTGATGTCATTACACTATCCTAGATATCAGTACATGTCACATGTGGTCAGTACTTTTAGCCTGCGTACCTATACCAGTAACTAGCGGTCAGTATTGCTGTCCAGAGTTCTAGTTACTGTCACTAGATGTCAATACACTTCCCTGAACCCCAGTACCTATCACAATTGGTCAGTACTAACAAACTGAGTACCAGTATCTATCCTGAGAGTTCAAAACTACCTCCCAGAGTTCTGGTACATGTAATGCCACTAGAGGTAAGTAAACTAAGCAGAGTACCATAACTTGTCACAAGATGACAGTGCAAATAACTATAGTAGTAATGCCTGTCTTTAGGCTTAGAACTACTGCTCAGAGTTCTGTAACTGTCACTAGAGGCCTGCACTGCTACCCTGAATCAAAGTACCTGTCAGTAGAGGTTGAAACTACTAGTGCTACGCTGATTTCCAATGCTTCTAACTAGAAGTCAGTACTAAGAGTCCCAAAACCTGACACTAGAGGTCAGTATAACACCCTGAATCCTAGTACCTGTCTTTAATTGTCACTTTTTCTAGAGTCACAGTAAATGTTATAAGATGTCAGTACTATTATACTGAGTTCCCCTGTCCCTGTCACTACGTAGCTTCAGTGCTCTATCTACCATTGCACAAGTTTTGAGAAAAATGAGTTCGAAAATTTTACCATCCAGATTTGTATGCCTTATTTATCACAAACCTTTGAATCATACTAGAAGGTTAAAATATCAACATACAGTGTAAATGACCTTGGTTTGAAGAATTTTTACAGTAATATGGAATTTACAGGCATTTTACAGTTTGCAGTTAGAACATTATCCCCTAAAATCGCCTGCTGCGTTCAGTGCTATAGTGTTCTATATTTTCCTGCAGCTTATTATTCTGTTTATGACGTCAATTTGTATACTCGTCTGGACAGAAGTGATTATTTGTACCTAAAAGTAGCAGATTTGGTCATTTGTTGGGGATAACAGTAACAAACCGCATGGCTTATGCCATTAAAATTTATGTAAGGGAGGTAATCTGTTTCTAGAGTTATTTTTTCAGTCAATGGGATCAATTTGTATAATATCTGAGACTGAACTGATCATTTGGACCTTAAAGATGCAGATTTAACCATTAATTAGTAATTACATCGACATGTTACTTCAATTAAAGCAGTTTAAATATATGTAAGGGAGTTAATCAGTTGCTACAGCATATTATTCTGTCCATGGATCAATTTGCATTGTATTTTTGACTGAGCGGATTATTTGGAGTTAAAGGTAGCTGATATAGCCATAAGTTCGCCATAACACTGATAGACCGCTTCAATTTAGGAAATTTAAATTTATGTAAGGGAGGTAACAGCAATTTTTAGCAATTTCTCCAAGGGAAGTGACTTTCGGTAGATAGAACAGTATGACACTGAACTCACCCAGTCACATGACATAATCATCATTGGCCATTTGATGAAAATCACTTAGAACACTATAGCACTGAACGAAATTGTCTTTTTGTAGATAGAACATAAAAGCAGAGCGATTTTAAGCTTACTGGCAGGAGATAGGCAAATGAAACCTTCACCAGTAGATAGAACCTTTGATCCCCTTTCCAACGGTATGCATAACTCATTTTTGACCAAAATGTCATTTAGAATACTATAGCACTGAAACGACGAATAGAGGTAGGTTCTACTGCCTTGAGTTCAGTAAATGTCACTAGAGGTCAGTACTGCTATCCAGAGTCCCAGTACATGTCACTATAGGCCAGTACTTATACACTGAATGACAGTTACTGTCACAGTATGTCAGTACTACTACTATTAGTCGTAGTATCTGCAAGTAGAGGACAGTACTATTAAGCTGAGTTCCAGTACTTGCCACTATAGGTCAGTACACTACCCTGAGCTCCAGTACCTGTCACGAGAGGTCGGTGAAATGCTATGAATCCCAGTACATGTTTTTTTATACTAGAGATCATTTCTACTATCCTGAGTTCCAGTACCTGTTACTGGAGATCTGTACTACTACTCCGAGTAAGAAAGAGGGCAAAGATCAGAAATCGATACAATCAAGTACCACAGCCCTTTCTCATCAGGTGACTACAAGACTACAAGACATCAATAAACAGATGCGCACAAAAGCATAACAAAAACAAGACAAAAATAACATAAATGATCCACAAATGAAGCACCGTCTTTGGAAAGGTCAGTAAATATATTTTATAAGAGGGCTTATACCGGTTTCACGGCGTGCCAACCTCACCCTTAGTTCAGATGCGGGTCAAGACACATAGATGTTTGGTTTGCATGAAAGACCCATAACTTATCAATGCACCATCTCCTAGAACATATAAATCAAGATAATAGGCGATGAATCGAAGATATAGACTCGACAGTAAATAAAACTGAATACCATAGCAAAAGAAATCCAACAGGTAAACCCTGGTGGGCCTAACAACAGCCAAAGCATCAGGTCCCTACCATCTCATCAATAGATAATTGTCATTTATATCAGTACTACCGTCCTTTGTCCCAAGCCCCAGTCACAAGTGGTCGATCTTTCTACTGTAAATCACAGAATGTTGTTTCCTTTAGCTTGTACACATGCTTCCTTTTCAGAATGTATTGAAAAAATACAATCGTATATTAAGCATGACCATCTTTAAACATTCGTCATAGTGTTCTGAACATTTAATACCATTAATCGACCTCCAAAGTAAGTCATTTTGATTAATATAAGTAGCAAACATCCAAGGCTTTCTGTCATCATTCTTAACGTTTGTGATTCGGTTTTAAACCTATCATTTTCAGTAAACGTTGGAAAAAACCGAAAAGACTCAAACCGCAGGCCACTATTCTCTTCAAATATTTGATATTTCTTCAAATAAAATTCAATGTTAAAAATAGCTGACCAATACCCGTTTCACTGGAAGTTTTGTCTTTCTATATTTTATGCAGGAAAAATCGTAACGTGTTTCGTTAATTGTTTAAGCTGATAAAATTTGTTGCTTCTTGGGCATCAGATGCTGGCATCCAGTTTTTATCTTTCATGATGGATATGCATGCAGAGTAGATATCTTCGTCATATGGAATGATAGGGCGGAATTCCACTTCTTCTGCACACAAGATTGTATGTCATCTGACGAAGCTTGACAAACTGGTGATCTTCACTGTTCCATAGACTGAGTCCAGTGTGCATTGCGCTGGGCGCACGTATGGTACTGACTGAAATATAAAAAAAATCATTTAATTTGAAAACTGCTAAAAAACAGTGATGAGGTCATACTTGACAGATCAGACGTGATACTTTTCATTTCATAGATTTCTAAAAAGTTTGTGTGTGTGTGTGTGTGGGAGGGGGGGGGGGTGAGAGAGAGAGAGAGAGGGAGCGAGAGAAAGAAGAGAGAGGGAGAGAGTGATGCTTCATTTCAAAGGTCTCAGTTCATACGAGCACTCATACTTCACATTTCATAGTGTTCTAAACTAAACGTTATCTAATGTATGGAAGACAAGAGAAAGTGACATTTCAAAGTTCACACTTATAGCTTACACATCACTGTTCACACTTCTAACTTAAAACTTCATAGTTCAGCCTTCACATGTCAGGCTTCATACTTCACACTTTATCAAACATACCATAGCAAAAACATTCGGCATGTTAATCAGTAATACGTCACAGTCACGTGTTTAAAGATTGGAGACTGTGAGGTGTGAAGCGTGAAGTGTGGAGCCTGAACTATGATGTCTGAACTATGAAGTGAGAAGAATGACCTCTGAAGAGTAATGTTTGAAGGGTATACTTTGAAGTATGAGAAGCGTTAAGTATGAACCATGGAGTATGAACTGTGAATTATCACTTTCCGTTGTCATCCATTAATTAATTAAGTTTTCGTTTCAAAGTGTGAAGTATGGAGTCACCGCCGGTCTTTCATATCAGCAGTTCATCTCCCTTGGTCTGTGAGCCTTTTCCAAATCATATCTCAAGAATCATTTGTAATTATAGCATGCAACTTCTTAGGCATGTGCGTCTTATCAAGACAAGGTATCTCTAACAAGAAAGGTGCCTCGATCAGTTTTTGAAATATCTCTCTTGGTCTCAGGTTTCCCGTTTGGAACTATGTCATGAAACTTCAAAGGTGGCTGCAACACATGGAGATGCAGTCTGTGATGGATGTTTAGAGACTCTAACCCCTATGGTTTCACTTTTGGAAGACAGACACATTATGAACGTCATCATAAATATGACATCATGTTTGATAATGTGTGACGTCATAAGCGCAAAAAATATTTTAAGCTTTAAAATTGTAAACAAAATATCATCTACATATCTTTTTACTGTGGCCAAACAAGTTGTTTTAATTAATTCTGAGACCGAACTTTTTCAAAACGGTTCTTAATGAAAAGTATTTTCAGACATAACTCTAACGGCGTTATGACGTCAATTTCAAAGCAAATAATGTCACCCTTTGACTGGGCTATCGTTAGTTTGCACATTACGTCAATCCTTAGGTCTGCGCACTTGAAAGGCTTTCTTAAAAGGCTGACGTATTTAGTTTTATTCGTTAAAATGTTCTTCTAGGCCATTAACTAGGTGTAAACTATGGTGAATACCCAATGTTATTCGAAACTGCCAAAACGGACAAGAAACTACCAGATTTAAGTTTGCTTTCTTTAATTCTCCTGAGTATAAAATGTATAAAATTAAGAAATTTTTCCCTGGTAAATAGCAAACGTGCGGTGAAAATATCAGCAGATACACTGGTGCTTCGCACTGAGGATAATATTGGTTTTTCACCACACTTGAAGAAATATATTTGGCTTTTATCATAAACAGTAAATAAACTCTATATTTTTGTGATTTCTTAACCTTGCTTAAATAAATGATTATGTAACAGAACAATACAAGATTCCTGTCCAAAGTGTCTCCAGTGATACTCTCGATGTCTAGTACAGTAGGTGCTTAAACAATTCAGCCCAAATTGCACGTGTTCCTTTCGTAAATATCCCCACAAGATCTCAGTATTTGGTTACTTGTACTTATACCATATATGTATGGTCTGTCATCATCAGGATCGATGAGCCTTAGAACTGTTTGAAATGCTGCTACAAATACATAAAGTAAGGAAGAGGGCAAAGATCAGGAATCGATACAATCAAGTACCACACCTGACCCAGGATATCAATGGGAAAGTAACAAACTCACTATTAAACATCACAAACGAGAGCCAAGAGGTCAGCCCTTTCCAAGCAGGTGACCACAAGGCATCAATAAACAGACGTACACTGACCACAATGCATCAATAAACAGACGCGCACGAAAGCATAACAAACACTTGTAAGACAAAGATCCAAAAAGGAAGTACTGCCTTCAAACGGTCATGTCCGTTTTCTGTTTTCGTAGTCTGTCCTTATTGTAGGAGGGCACCCACCATTAGCTATAACATCTCCTTAAAAGTAGCCACCAATGATTTTTGGGTCATTATTGGTCGGATAAACATTTAACCATATAACTTTGCGAGAAAATCCACATATGCACCCATTGATACACAAACCGTCTATATGCCATATGAACTTTGGTCTGCATGCATGGTGAACACTTCTTCTCATTTGCCTCACAAATCTCGAAACTACCCTGGCTGGATCCAAATAGTGTAGTATCAAGCTAGGCATCTTTCATTTTGATGTTGATTCCATATTTTCATTAGAACGTTACCATATCATGCGATGCCATGAAGTTGTCCTGATCCAGAAAGCTGTCATTGTATGACATTAACAGCTGCGTGTATACAGTGATAATTTCTTCTTTGAAGTTGAAGATGTCTTAATCTTAAACAAATCGAATGTTCGTGTTTCAGTACATACTGTATATCTCTGTAACATAACCCTTTATTAAGTAATTGGTTATCCAATAAGCAACAGTCTCGGAATGCATGGCGTCCATCATAAAGCCATTAAAAATATAAGCTTACCTGATTGGCGGATTATGTCGTGGGAACGAGATATTATGTCGTGGGAACGAAATAATTATGTCTTGGGAATGAGATATTATGTCGTGGGAACGAGATTTTATGTCGTGGGTACGAGATCTTATGTCGTGGGCACATGTCCCCTCAGTGCTGCCGTAGTTTCAAGCCTTAGACAGCTTTAAGAATATGCAACATTGACGTTTTTAAATGAAATTCATATGAGGGAATAGAAACCTTGATGTAGTCTACACACTTTTAAACAATCATTTTGATAGATATGAACACACCGCATTAAAATTGAATGAGGAGTGTGCATTTGGTTCCATAAGACATATAAAAACTAGTTGGTGTTATCTGAAACGTGTATATCGAGACCTCAGTTTTAATATACGCATGATAGAAAATCATTGTGTCAAATATGAACACGGTCGAACATGAAAGAAAAACTTGCGTTATGAGCCGCAGACATACTTTGCATGCCACGGGTTTGTCAGCAGTTTGTGGTTGTGGTATTTCCTGATCATATTCACTTACTATTTTTTTTTAAATATATGTGACCTTGATTTGAGACTGCAAGGTTATATCAGTGATGTAAATAGTCTATTATTATCTTAAGCCATTGACAACCATTGTGTCAAATGTGAACACTCTATGTGTCCTATGCAGGATGACTTTGCCTTATTAGTCTTAAGTGAGATTTGAAAAAAAAAAGTAAACGTGACCTTAACCTTTGACTTCAATATCATGTCGCTTATTCTATTTAACTTATTGTTATCTACATCTCATAGGCAATCCTTGTGTAAAATATGAACATGCTCGGTGAAAAAGCCTCCCAGTGGCTTAGGCTGCTGTTTGTTATAAGTTAGCGGTTATTTTTTTGTAGATTCGCTGTTGATTGTTGCTCACATTATGGGGTTTGTGCTTTTTCATGTTTTGTTGTGCATTGCTTTTGCCCTTTCTAGTTCTGCAACTATCTAGTCTAAGTTGGGTAAGAGAGGGAGCTGGTTGCTTTACCTTGTTTGTCTTCCTTGTGTCTTCTGATTGCTTGTGTTCTGAGGCTCTTTGTCACGATACTCTGGGTTAGTCTCCAGTGTGTGATTGTGGTATTTCCTGATCATACTCACTTACTTTTTTAATAAATGTGGCATTGACCGTTAAATCCAAGGTAAAACGTTTGCTCTAAATAGCCAATTGTAATCTACACTCCTAGACACCTATCCTGCAGTGTAAACCATTGGTCAAAAATTGAAGTAGGAGTTAGTGTTACCAACAAGCAGTGACGGATAATTACAATATATCCGACTTGTTTTCAAAAAGCGGAGATATAAGAATGTTACAGTAAATTCAAAGGTCATGTATTTTATTTGGGTAGCCAAGCCTTGTTTAAATGTATTCACATGTAAAATGTTGGTAAATTTTATACGCAAATAGCCTCATTAAAAAAAGAAATGAGCGAATTATAAACAAAGACTTTGAACTAATTTTCTTTCTATACCTTTCAGAGAACACGTTACAGGCGGATCACTCCAGCTGCCATTTACATCACAAGTTATAGAAGATATACCACTGAGTTCATATGCATCATTGCAAACTTGAGTTGCTTGTGTGGTACTTGATTGTATCGATTCCTGATCTTTGCAACCTTACTTACTTTGCATTTGCACCATATGTGGTACCACCATCATTTAACAAAACTCTTCCATTGAATTCAGTTCATTAAAATAATTTCCCATTCTAAAAAGATTGGCTATGGCATTAATGTATTGCAACAGACTGCATGCTTGGTAGTCAACCCAATCACGGTTGGCAACTTTGCTTTCCTTTTTAATTACACGCCAGTGGGTCGGACTTTAGACTCTATGATGGTTCCGACTTAAAGACTTATCTATTGATGAGATGGTAGGGGCCTGATGCTTTGGCTGTATGTTGGGCCCACCGTGGTTTACCTGTTGGATTTCTTTTGCTCTGGTATTCAGTTTAATTTACTGTTAAGTCCTTATCCTTGCTTTATCTCCTTGTTGTATCTTGATTTATATGTTTTAGGAGATGATGCAATGATAAGTTAGGGGTCTTTCTTGCAAACCAAATATCTATGTGTCTTGATCCACATCTGAATTAAGGGTGAGGTTGGCGCCTTTAAACTGGTTTAAGCCCTCCAGTAAAATATTTTACTGACCGTTCCAAGGCGGTACTTCTTTTGTGGATCTTTTATTTTTTTGTTCTGTCGTGTGTTTGCTATGTTTTTGTGCGCGTCTGTTTATATGTGCTTTGTGGCCACCTGCTGAGAAAGGGCTGACCTCTTGGCTCTCGTTTGTGGTGTCTACTGTGAGTTTTTCACTTTCCTATTGGTATCCTGGGTCAGGTGTGGTACTTGATTGTATCGATTCCTGATCTTTGCACCCATACTTACTTAGGTAGCAATCCACAGTCTGGAATAAAATTACAAAAAAAACACAAACGTTTCAGTAGTACCATGTCTTTTATCAGGCCTACCAAGGTTAAACTGTTGGATTTCGTTTTCTCAGGCATTCAGTTGTATGTACTGTTGAATTACAATCTTTCTTTATTCTTCTTTTTATATGTTGATTTGTGTGTACTTGGAGACGACACGCTGATGAGTTACGGATCTGTCAATCAAACCAAACATCTATTTTTCTTTACTCACAATAGAACTAACGCTGAGGTTGCTACCATTCAACATGTTTAAGCCCACCAGTTGTATGCTGACCATATCAAGGCGATGCTTCTTTAGTGGATCATTCTTATTATTTATGCTTTATGACTATCTTTGTTATGCTTTCTTGTCTGTTCTTGTCTGTTCCTTGCAACCTTGTGCTCAACTGAAAGGTCAGAGCAGGCCTATTAGCTCTCTTGTGTTTTCTTGTGTTTTCGTCACTTTCACAAGGTGTTTTCCATGCAAGGTACGCAAACCTCAAATTACCGAAGACTCGGACCGGATTTTAACGTAAATAAGTGGATTCCTTCTCATTTAAGCGTAATTTGGAGTAGAATTAGTGTAACCTTACGCAGTCTGCTACGTAGCTGATCGTATATTTTCGCATACATGAACGTATATCTGTACATTCGTAGCATGTTGGCCGCAGATGCCTACGAATAAAGGACAGTGCCACCGCTCTGAGAACGGACTACATCGCAGATTTTAGACTGATGTTTTATTTACAACGTAATATTTTGCAAAATGCAGTCTTTAAATTTGTAAACAAACTAATCACCCTACTAGCAGTATTTGTTTTCAACTTATGATGATAATTTATCTAAAAGATATAGAAATATTCTTAGGCATGAATAAGAATTAAAGTTGATAAAATCATTACACACACCACATCCACTTGGTTTTAACGATAATATTTACCATGAAGGTTACATTTCTAGATATCCGTAAACTCTTGGTAGGCGAAAAAAATGGAAGCTTAAAGCAAAACAAAAAAGGCATGTTTAACTCTCAGATTTAAGCATCACCTTAAATCATTCTAGCCGGCATATGGCCATTTCACGTAAAGTTACTTTTTCTATCTCCTCACTTCGTTATTTAAAGAAATATAAAGACATGTGTCTAATCTTTAATTTGACACCAATTTTAGTGCTCTATGGTAGGCAGAACAGTCTAGATATGATTGAATTTGTAGGCCTATCCCCCCCTCAATTTCGAGAATTATTTAAGGGGTTGCCATGGAAACCATACATTTTCACATAGCCCATGCAACATATTTGAGGAGAACTTCGTTTCCCGATCAGAGGGTCCCAATAAACAATTTGGCATACATTTAAAAAGCCCTAGGAGTGCAGGTTAGATCGTACTTCAACCGCTCTCTAGGCTTATAGTTTTTATGTGATTTTCCCTCATTTGGAAAAGTTTTCATGTATAATCATGAACATGCACATGAGATAATGTTCATATAGGACCACTGGATGAATGAAGTTGTCAAATTGTAACATTGATTTTATTAAACCATGCAACAATAACAATATTGGCATAAAATCAGCCTATTTACAGTTTTAATGATTTTCCCTTTTTTTAGCGTTTTTAATGTTCATGAATACGCAAATTATGCAAATATGATAACTTGAATATTTGACCATGAACTAAAAGGCCTATGTCTTAGCTTTAATTTTGTACAAATTTTATTAATCTAATGCTAAAAGCAGCTGAAATATTTATGATCTTGTAGATTTACCACTATTTAAGGAATCACATTTTTTATGTTTTCATAAATGTTTATGAATATGCTAATAAGATAGTTTGCAACAAGAGGATACTAGGCATATGACTATGTTTTAAGTTGGTATTAAGTTTAGTAGTCTAGGATAAAAAAAACAGCTGAAATATGAATACTTTTGTAGGAATCCCCCATCTCAAATCCGCTATAGGTTGCTATGGAAACCATGCATTTTCACATAGCCCATACCATTTTTAGGAGGTTTGTTTTGACATCTGCAGATAAGGCTGCTAACATAGTTGTGGTCGTTTGAAATATGTACTATATTAACACCCAAAGCAAGGCCTTAGCACTGCAAAAACATAATGAGCATAACAGGCTTGATGAGACATCTATCTTTGATAGGCATCGATGCAATATGGCAGCTACGTTTTGGGTGTTTGTTGATGAGGACCATAGCAAGCTTCCAACGATATACTGGCTACCTAATCTTCATAAACGGCCCGATGAGTCGCATTTTATTGCTATTTCTAGTTCATGTACAACTACCGAGCTGTCTATTCTACGATTAAAAACCATGTCATTTAAAATTGCACAACAGTTTATGAAAGGAATGGTAAAAAAAATGGGTTTATAAAAAAATCAGGTAAAATTCTTAATAAATTTATATCTAGTGATTTTCTAGCATCTAGTTTGTCTACATATGATTTCTCTACTCTCTATACTACATTGCCTCATAATATTATCAAAGAAAAACTGACATAATTAATTGAACAATCATTTCACAGAGAGGGCTCACTATATTTGGCTTGTAATGATAAAAATACCTTTTACTTCTGAACAACCTAAACAATATAAATTGTGGTCATGTCAGAAAATGTGTGATGCTTTCCATTATCTTTTGAACAATGTATGTATAAGATTTTGCTCGAAATTATATAGACAAATTGTAGGTACTCCAATGGATACTACTTGTGCTCCTATTGTTGCAGATTTGTTTTTTTTGTTTTAATATAAGGAGAGAAATCATGTTGTTTCTGTCAGACAATAATCTAACTGATAATATTGAAGCTTTTAACTCCAATTGGACATATTTAGATGTCTTACTTAATATTGCCAATCCTTATTTTGAACAAGTCAGATATAATCTACTGAACTTTATTTAAATAAGGTGAATTCTTCTGATACTGAACCTCCGTTTTTGGACTTGAACTTGACCATAACAATTGACATAGTTTCTTCTAAAATTTATGTTAAACGGGATGATTTTAATTTGAAATAGTAAATTTCCCATTTTTTGATGGAGAAGTTCCTCGCTCCCCTTCCTATGGTGTATATATTTCTCAGCTTATTCGTTTTGCAAGAGTGTGTTCAAATGTTGATGAACATTTTTAAAACAAGGTTATATTTTCTAAATTCTAGTACGAACACTCAGAGTTGATTGTTAAATACAACATTGGGCAAAACAAAATTCTGCAACACGGCAAGAACCTATATTTTATGACGATTTAGTAAATGAATTCAAACAAATTGTTGGAAAACCTAATTTTAATGATCAATTCAATACAATGTTAAACATTATATTAAGGTTGGATATAACTTGGATGTCATGCGACAGTCTGCATGCCTGGTTTTAAACCCAATCACGGTTTATAGTTAAGGTTTCTTCTTTAATAGCACGACGATGGGTCATGCCTAAAACTGTATGACGCCTCTGACGTAAAGCTTTAATCGGTGGGTTGGTGCCTGATGCTTATCTGTAGCTGGACCCACCGTGGCCTAACTTGAGGTTTCTTTAGCTCTGACTATCTGTGAGTCGTGAGCCATTTTCGTTGTTTCGTCATAGTGTGTTAATTTAATAAGAGGGTTTCTCCATTATGATACAATGCAATAGTTAGAAGGCGTACATGCGGTCTGAACATGTCTTGTATTTCAAAAACAGCAAAATCTAGGGCGAGGATATGGTATCAGTAAAATGTATTTAAATCCCCCCAGGCTTAGGCTGCTGTCCGTTCTAAGGCAGTGGTTCTGTTCTAAGCCGGTGGTTTTGTTGTTGTTAACTTGTTGTTCATTGTTACTCCCATTGTGGGAGTCTGTAATTGTTATTTGTTTTACTTTACGTTACTTTATGTCCATTAGTTTTGCAATCATCTTTATGGGGAAGAGAGAGCTGATTGCTTTGCTAAGTTGTCTTCCTAGTGTCTTTTGATCATTGTGTGGCTCTTCCTCGTGGTGCCATTGGTTTGTCTGCAGTTTGTGATTGTGGTATTTCCTGATCATATTTACTAACTATATTTGAAATATCTTGAGCGTAGAAAAAACTTGCTAATTATAGTTATTGTACGACAACAGAACTTTCTAAATTGTTAACCTCGCTTCCTACAGCTGTTAAAAACATGTTATCAATTTCTGTGAAAAGGTATATGAGAGATTCGGTAAAAATATATTTTGATCTATTAAAAATTTGGGCGAAATTTTAGATAAACTTAAAGCTAGATTTTTCAATGCAACCAGTTTGTCTAGTTATGCTTGTTCTACTTTATACACTACTTTACCTCATAATTTGATTAAAGAAAAATTTATTGTCCGTATTGAAAGACCTTCCAGAGAGAAGGCTCTCCTTACCTTGCATGAAACGACAGAAATGCATTGTTTACTTCGGAAAAAAAAACTAAAAAAAATCTCGCATGTTCGTGTCAAAATGTATGTGATGCGCGGACCTTTTGTTGGACAACAATTTTACTCTATTCGGCACTAATCTGTAT
Organism: Loripinus fragilis; assembly: GCA_964019695.1. NCBI lineage: Eukaryota > Metazoa > Mollusca > Bivalvia > Lucinida > Lucinidae > Loripinus > Loripinus fragilis. Next base: position 83,671 of record CAXHUL010000248.1, on the reverse strand, counting down.
AGACAAGTAGTTGGGATTCCTATGGGCACTAATTGTGCTCCCCTGGTTTCCGCTGTATTCCTGTTTTGCTATTAGAGGGACTTTGTGATATCTCTTTCTAATGATAAGCAGGTTGATGCTATTGATGCTTTAAAACTACATCCAGATATGTGGACGATATTTTAAACATTAATAATGTTTATTGTGACAATATGGTAAGTCAAATATACCCTTTAGAGCTCCAATGTAATCAAGCGACTAACTCTGATACCGAAGCCTCATTTTAGACTCGCATTTGTCAATTTCTATTGGTATTGTTTCTACCAAACTTTATGATAAACTTTGAATTTGAAATTGTCAATTTCCCATTTTTGATGGTGATGATCCTCGTTCTACATCCTAAGGAGTCTATATCTCTCAGCTCATTCGTTTTGCTAGAGCATCTAGCCATGTTACTGACTTCAACACTGACAATAAATTGTTAACTTAGAAACGTCTTAAAAAGGTTCGCGGTGTCATACACCACGTAAAACCTTTTACTAATTTGATAGATAATACTATGATTTGATATCTAAATCTAAAGTTGGACTTAAATTGCTCTTGCGTCAAAGACTTCCGGAACCTGAATTCTATTGTGACTTTGTGTATAAATTTAAGAAGATTGTTGGCTCTAATAATTTTTCAGCGCAGTTAATTTAAAATAATTTCCCATGATAGAAAAATATTGGCTATAACATTAATGTACTGCAACAGACTGCATGCTTGGTGGTCAACCCAATCACTGTTGGCAACTGTGCTTTCCTCTTTGATTTAACGCCAGTGGACAGACTGCAGACTCTATGACAATTCTACAAGAATATCAATTATTTGACCTTAACAATTGGGATTTATAGTGAAGATTTTATTGTCTTGTCCTTTGGGATCATTGGTTTCATTGTGGCTCTTTGAAACTATAACTGAGGCCTAAATGGCAGAACCTAGCAAATCTGACCAAGAAAATTTGTTTAGGGGTTGGCGCCGTTAAACCGGTTTAAGCCCTCCAGTAAAATATTTTACTGACCGTTCCAAGGCGGTACTTCTTTTGTGGATCTTTTATGTTTTTGTTCTGTCTTGTGTTTGCTATGTTTTGTGCGCGTCTGTTTATATGTGCTTTGTGGTCACCTGCTGGGAAAGGGCTGACCTCTTGGCTCTCGTTTGTGGTGTCTACTGTGAGTTTGTCACTTTCCCATTGGTATCCTGGGTCAGGTGTGGTACTTGATTGTATCGATTCCTGATCTTTGCACCCTTATTACTTTGCTACCATATTGAAATTCGAAACGTTCGAAATGGCATGGCCTACACATGATTAAATAACCCTTACACGAAAATGAAGCAGGGGTGTGGGGGTCAAGCCGCAATCATACAACAGACCGAATCGTTTAGCTTTATGCCTCACTGTCACGTCATAAACTGCGCCCAGTCAACCATAGGTGCACCCCTGTCTTCAGTATAATTTAAGCGGTTTTTTGCAAAGCTAAGGTAAATATCTCCCACCAACTACTAACAAGTTGGGATACTCAATTGAGGGTATATGCCTTTTGAAGAGATAGATAGATAGGATATTTATGCTCAAAGAAGACCCCTGTGTCGAACTTGCGTAAAATAGGGACAAATTCCCTGCCTAGTGGACCCTCATACTATGAATATTACAAGTCCCTGAATCCCACTGCTTCCGCCTATGTACCAATAACCCTTAATCCCATAATTTTTGCAAAGAGTTTGGACCCAGATAAGTGCGAACAAAATGTCCGGACTTAGCTGGATCAAAATAATTGACACAGATGTTATTCCTGAATTAACTTTTCCAAACCAAATGATTATGAAAAATTATCAACAGCCGACAAACATGCATGTAAATTACTCGAGCGGGATTGCAAAATCAGACAGCTCACCCACCCTTCATACTTATTTCGGTGTCCAATTATATATAAACAAAAAGTGATTGCGTCAAATACTATTTATAACTATAAAACGCGGCTCCCACACCAAGACCATAAAGAAGGGATATTATAGCCATCCATGTTGCAGTTATGTCCGTAAGAAAGCCAATTATGAACAGATATGCCTGATTGCAGTATTTTCGTTTGTATCTCCATTGTACATTGGGGTACATACACAGCCTGAGACTAGCAGTGACCTATCATAGAGTGCATTCGGGAGAGGTATCTTTGTGACATGTGAAACTGGTGTGTCTTTTATCATACAAACCAAACTGGCAGCCCAGCTATAAAAAACCCCTACATCTATTTGAACATTGCATGGCGTACTTTGTTGTAAATTGTTATAACTAATCATATGAAATTATGACAGTGTAAATATTGGCTATTTTTTGCGGCAGAATTAGTTCAGAGAATTGAGAATAAAACTTCAATACATTCCCCTTGCAATGTATTCAGGATTGCAAATATCAATCTATTGGCCCAATCAATAAAGCTTCCTCCTAATTGTGTTATAAATTCTTAAAGCAATATATATTCATGCATTTTGTCGTCTGTTGATTTTTTTTCGTAATCATATTCTATTTGCATACTAATCGTTTACAGTGGAAGGCATGTCTACTACCAATATAAGCATTGGTCACATTTTTGACTAATAAGAGTCGATGACCTTGACCTAGATACAGGGATAAGGCACCTGTATCGTATGAACAAGAGTATCATAATACAAACAAGCGAAAGTTTATACGATTATTTGTAAGTAAATATGTCTAAACGTAGCTTAATACAAACAAGCGTAGTAATTGATTTTTTGTGCAGATTGTCATTGTAGGCATTCGCAAATATTGTCCCAATACGCCACTAGTTTGTAGATGATGTACAAAGCAGTGCAAATGCTAATTATAAGCTGCAACGGAGTATTTGGACGTTTTATACGAAATAGCGTATACTACTAAGATAGATAAACGTAGGTTTACGTATATATTGTCTCAATACTCCACTAGATTGTGGAGGGCTACGCTTGTCACGAGATACAACGCTTGTGACTGGACATTACGAAGGTGCCCTCTCTTCTACGAATGAGCGTGCATTATGTCTACGAAGTCTGCCTCCTCATTTTTGGTTCATTTTTTAATCATTGGCAAAAATATGGTTCGTAGAAAACTTCCCAATACTCCGCTCAATATTTTCTTTGTATTTGATTTCTCAATCTTTTGGTAAATTGAGGTACGGGTATGGAACTTGATTGTAAAGATTTCGGATCGTTGTCTTTTTCTCTACTTGTGATTTGTTTAAATGAAAGATTGTATAATACTTTTCAGAGAGTATGTTACATGCCGTTCAAGCCACATACTATAGATGATATACCACTGAGGTCATAACCAGGATTACACTCTTGAGTTGCTGTTGCATCCTTATGTTGTAGCACCATCATTTAACAAAATACTACCATTGGCTGGAATTGATGGCAATCCACAGTCTGAAATAAAACAAAAGGGTCCTTTGGCCCTGGATCGCTCACCTGTGCCATTGCTCATGCGGAGAGGCTGTTTATTACAAAATATACATATGCCCATCATAGTTTTAACTCAGGACATAAAGGGAGCGCAATGGCTTAGTGGTAAAGTGCTTGCCTCGAGACCGAAGGGCAGAGAGTTCGAGCCTCACCGGCTTCACTGCGTTGTGGTCCTTGAGCAAGACACATTTATCCTAGCTTAGTACTGGTTCAACCCAGGAAGACCCTTCCCTTTATAACTGAAAGATTGTTGATGGGACGTAAAGATTCATATCAATCAAATATTTCATACTCATGACATAGCTTTAGCCGACCAAATATGCTTCACAACCAACTTTTAAGTATCAACATGTTAAGTTCAATCACAATATATCTCTATGTACAATTCCAATGTCTGACATTTTAACCAATGGTAAATTGTCAGGAGTTTGCATATTTTTAATGCTTTCTTTCTTGTTTTTCTACACTTTTTTTCCATTTAGCTTGATCTGCTACAGGACATCTTTCAAAAAGAATGTTGTGATCTTTGACCCATCCCCAGTGATAAATGATATGCTAAAAGGCAGAATGTTTGCAAGCATTATGTTTTTCCTTCTGTCCTTTGATTTGATATGCAGCAAGACTTTTTTCAGACAAGAAAAAATCACACAGTGGTCGAATTGTTTATAAGAGCAGCATATTTGCTGGCATGATACTTAATGCAAAATGAGGTAAGCATCTTAATTTTCATTCACACAATACACTTTGCCTACCTGAAGGTGTACACACAATTTGAAAACAGTGGCTCCAATAGGAGCTTCAGCAATCTGTGACAGAAATTCCCATTGGAGAGAAAGCAAAATGAACAAATACAGAGACTGATAAGCAATATGTGGCTGTAATTTTGTTACACAATGCAACTCATCACTAATATGAACTTAGGCACTACCTAGATGCAGACATGAGCACTTATGAAGTTTCTCTCCCTCCTTGACTTTCTATTCATCCACCAATCCATGTATGCATATGTATCTATCTATTTCTCTAGCTCCATTTTGAACAGTATCATGCCAGTTGTATTAAAAAGAAAATGTTTAACTGTGTTTTACTTAGGCCATAGAAAAGAATATGTGTGTTTCGATCAGGTTTTTGAAATAGAGACATCTAAGGTAGATCTACAAAAATATTTTTATTTTGTTAAAAGTTTTTACATAGGGAGACTGCAGTGGTCTAGATAAGGATTTGGACCAATGGGTTTTTCACACCCTACTTTTTAATTTAATGAGCATTTTACTCTATATTTAAAGTATCAAATTGCAGGAATTGCAAAGCCTTGTAAAAAGACCCAATATTTGCTTAACATATTTTTAAGAAAAGTTGCTTGTATCAAATACATGTTGCATTTTTAGGAAAACTTACAAAGTTTATACAATTGGTGTATATTAAATTAGTTTTTTCTTACTACGAATAAAGATTTCACCACATAAATTGAGCATCAGCACTGAAAACTCAAACTGCAAAGGGTATTTTTACCCTTCAATTTAATTTTCAATTCTGAATTCCAAAAAATCAATGCTGAAATACTCTTAAACCCCTCTTATCTGGAGCCGTGTCGGACTGATTGAACTGGGAAATCCCATAAAAAAGATTTAGGGACAAAAACATCAGTTTCAATGCTACCATTTAAAAAAAGCGATTAGTTTACTTAAATTTTAGAATATTTTTCTTGGCTTATATAAAAAATATCACACCCTACCTCCTTAAATTTAGGGGGGGGGGATCTTTCAATAACTGGGGGAAATCCCTTGCCAAAAATAAACACTAAAAAATAGGCAGTCTGGTAACCTGAAAGATTTTTTTTATTTAACTTAGGCCTAAATGACAGCCATCAAATCTGTGGTTTGGGTAGTGACTGCACACAGAAGCTTTAAGTTTGGTCCTTATGTCACTTCTGTAGCATCAAAAGCTCACAATGTCATTACATGCTTTTCAAGGGCATCCCCCTCCCAACCCCTGGGTTGGGACATGTACAAAATAGGGCACTATGTGATGACCTGCTAACCTTTTAGCTGTAAGCAGAGTTCAATTAGTTGTCAACAGAGAGTCAAAGTCTTTTTGAAGAAAAGCCACGATGATGATCCCTAATGGCCTGAATAGAGATGACCTCTCAAGCATGCCACAGTTTCTACCCCTAGTTAGTAAACCAATATCTAACCAATATCTAACCATCATAAGATGGATATTGTTTGAATATCAGTTAGTTATTGGGGCGATATCATTTTGCCCATAGGGTGAAAGTTGGACTGATATCTTGTTGGGCACACATTGGTCAACTATTGGACTGATATCGGTTTAGTCAGCGGGGCAATACTTTACCACCATTTGTTCAATATAGCATGCATATCTGCAAGATATTGTAAACAACATTTGACTGAGTGACATAATGCCATCATCATAAAGTAGGTCCGATATTGCCACAGAAGTTTTCCATCCAACAAAATGACTAAATGTTAGGGGTACATGTATCTAGTTTCTACTGGTCTAGGACTACCAGGTAGATTTTATTTACATGTGTGAAAGTTCCAAACTTTCAAATCCTGAACTTAAGAAATTAAAATCTCAAAACTTGCAATCTACCTGGTCAGTAATGAATTGTCTTTTTAAACTGAGCTGAAATCAGATAAGCTACTTTAATCTGCCTAATTCAGTGTTTTAGGTTGACTTTCTATGGAAAGTCAGCCTCAAAATCCTGAATAATCCTGAAAACTCAACCATGTATTTAAGCATCTGCTGATGTATGGCTTATGGCTTTACACATTAACATGGCTAGCACTGATCCCTTTTTCATTTTCAGATCTAGCACTAGATAGTTTAACACATCTGGGCCTATTTCATATCATGAGTTTTAGGGCTCTAGTTTAGTGGCTTTTTGATATAAAATCGTTCTGTTTGAAATTATTTTGAGAAAAAAACTTTTAAGGCCACTTTATACACAGAATCTTACTGTTTTTTATCGGGGTACATGTATAAAACCTCTTGCAGTTTGATCAAATCAAAGGTTATCAATTATTTTAACTCTGAATTTTATTCCTCAGAGATTGACTTTTAATTCTAAACCGTAATTTACAAGGGACACAACTTTTATACTTCCTAAATGCTTTTCAAGAGTGAGCATGTTTTCTATCCCACCATGGAAGCTAATTTTGTTGTACTGGCTAGATTTCTATTAAAATTTGTTAATATAATTGAAGCATTCAAATCAGTTTCCAGCTGCCAACTTTTTTACTTCCACCAGGATTTGAACCTGGAACCCTCACTCCAAGAGTGAGTATGTTTTCTATTACACCACGGAAGCTTATTTTGTTGTACTGGCTAGATTTCTATTTTTGTTACTATAATTGATTCCTCCAAATCAGTTTTCAGCTGCCCAACTTTGTACTTTCACCAGGAGCCCTCACTCTAAGAGTGAGTATGTTTCCTATTACACCATGAAAGCTAATTGTGTTGAAATGGCTAGATTTCACTAAATCAGTGTTATCAATCATTTTTACTCTGAATTTTGTTCCTCAGAGATTGGCTTTTAATTCTAAACCTTAACTTACAAGGGAGACAACATTTTCACTTCCTAAATGCTTCTCAAAAATGCTATATTTTGACTGAATTTTTTTATCATTTTTATGTTTTTCATATTTTTGAATAAAAACAAAGCATCAGATCAGACTGCTAGTACTGGGGTTCGAACCCAGACATACCTCCAGGTGCTTTCATATGATAACCCGAGGCCGTTCTGCCAATTGAACTATACCAACTTGTCAAAAATCTGAGCTTCTTAAGAAAAGTTTGCAACATTTGAAATGAGACACAGCTTGTATTTTTCTCCCTTCTCAATGGGTTAATTTACCCACCCACTTCCACCCTCAACATATTTCATTAGTCTTCTATAATGTTCCATCCCCAAGGGGTATTATTCCTCCTTTTCTCTTTAATACTGCTGGTTCCTCGAATGTTCCAATGTTCCACCCTTCCCTATTAGTATTGTTCCTCCTTTTCTGTTTACGCCCATTTATTGACATGCATTTTGACAGGGTATGCTGGTGTTTGTACATGTAGCAAAGAATAGTGACTGTTCAAAATGAGCTAAAAATTCTCCAAATAAATGCCTTTTTGCTGATGATCGAAAGAAGGGACATAGGAATAGAGGATCTTACATGAGTGCTCATGTTTATTGAATTTATTTAACGAGTTGGGAAAAAGTGATAAAATGCGAGGCTTGCCGAGCATTTTGTTACTTTTTGCAACGAGTTTAATAAATTCAATAATACAGGAGCACGAATGTTAGATTCTATTTATCATATGACAACTACTTTGAAATCTCATTTCTGGCGTAAAGACGTTATAATTTTGTCATTATGTATGCAACGTTGCTATGGACGTCATAACATTTCCCGTAATAGTGGTTTATCGATTTTATTGCATGGCGTTATTTCACTCCCAGACGCGACGTCATATGATAAAATAAAATCCCTCATATTCTGTAGGCTACTTACTAACTATCCCTTTTGTTTTCCTTTCATCATGATGCAAACATTGCCACAAAATTAGGCCTCCAAAAACAGTGTTGAATCCTCCTGCAAATGGTAAAATTAAAATACTTTTCAAGGCCTTTGAGTGTTTTTCAAGTACTTTTCAAGGGAAATTTTATTTTCAAGGACTTTTCAAGACAGTCTTGTATATTCAAGTACTTTTCATGCCTGTGCGAACCCTGTTCAATGAATTAGAGTGCTTTAACAATGTCCATTGAAAGTGCCATTACCTCGTTTATACTGGAAAAACGTGGAAAAGACTTCCAGAAAATCCTGAATACGCTGAGATGTGCCATGGTGACGTCATTTTAACTTCACAATGACGTCACGGATCGACGTACGGCGAGCATGCGGCTGTTAGTTTTTTTCATTCTCTAGGGCCGGGTTTGTGAGATTATAAGAATTATGAGTGTGAGGGTGGGATAGAATATTATTTTCTTTATTTCTCATCCAAGACATATGGTGTGGGTACTCAAAAGAACCGTCTCAATGAGACAGTCCCCCTGAGCACCCAAAACACATATTCAAATTAATGGGTAAGAAAATTAAAAGTTTACGCAAATAAAATTTCCTTATCTAGATCTATGAATAGCAATACAAAACATATGGTGTGGGTACTCAAAAGAACCCTCTCAAGACGGTCCCCTTCAGCCCCCAAAACACATGTTTAAATTAATGGGTAAGAAATTAATTAAAAGTTTACGCAAATAAAACAGCCAGGCCTCCAGATAAGAGTGTGTTTTGGAATATATTGTCTTCTTTATTTCTCATCCAAAACATATGGTGTGGGTACTCAAAAGAACGGTCTCAATGAGACAGCACCCTTGAGCACCCAAAACACATGTTCAAATTTATGGGTAAGAAAACAATTAAAAGTTTACGCAAATAAAATTGCCTCATCTGGATCTATGAATAGCAATACAAAACATATGGTGTGGGTACTCAAAAGAACCGCCTCAATGAGACGGTCGCCTTGAGCACCCAAAACACATGTTTGAATTAATGGGTAATAAATTAATTAAAAGTTTACGCAAATAAAACAGCCAGTCCTCCAGATAAGAGTTCTTATTGGAATATTATCCTCTTTATTTCTCATCCAAAACATATGGTATGGGTACTCAAACGAACCGTCTCAATGAGACAGTCCCCTTCAGCCCCCAAAACACACGTTTAAATTAATGGGTAAGAAATTAATTAAAAGTTTCCGCAAATAAAACAGCCAGTCCTCCAGATAAGAGTGTGTATTGGAATATTATCTTCTTTATTTCTCATCCAAAACATATGGTGTGGGTACTCAAAAGAACCCTCTCAATGAGACGGTCCCCTCGAGCGCCCAAAACACATGTTCAAATTAATGGGTAAGAAAATAATTAAAGTTTACGCAAATAAAATTTCCTTATCTGGATCTATGAATAGCAATACTTCAGTGCAAAACATGAAGAAACCCTGAGAGAGAGTGATTACTCATGCAGAATGTATATGGTTTCAATACTCATCAGAGAATCTTGACAAGTTCCATGATGACTAGATGCACAAAAAATCATTAACATGTATTATAATGGCTGTGAGATACATAATATGTCTGTGAGATCTATACGAAATGGACAGATGTCTTTGTGTATTGATGTCTGTGTCCGGTATCCCAATAGACTCCTTTCACATTGCGCCAAACTGTCTCGTTCCGCGTTATCTCCGCGAAATTACACGTGAAGGGGCAACATTTACATGGCTGCCTTACATTACACTATGGAATATGGAAAACTATTTAAAGAAAAATAAATTCGCAAGTAAAGATTAGACAAATAGTAAAATTAAATGATATAAATGTTACAAAAATAAGTGATTAATTCCAATATTCTGAATATGTAAGATCAGAATACTTGATTTCTAAGCATCCAATACTGACTTTTTCCAAATAAGCGGGTGCATTAATATGTTGGTCAAACATTAAACATACACTGTATCAATAATTTCCTTCAATACTATGCGTATGCGAGTAGTGACTAGTCTGGTAAACTTCTTATTTAATCAAGGTCTACATGGTCTATGATTACATTTCATACACTTGACGTCTAAACACCGTCTTTCTGATTTAACTAAGGTATAAGATACATTAAGGCCATCGCGCGAGAAAACCTGTCTTCCAGATTTCTTACCAAGTAAGACTCAAACCAGTCTGTTCGGCTACATAGACTCGCTAAAATGAACTTTTGCATGAAGCAAGTTTAGATATACTTTCCAGTAAGTGAACAATAAAGGCGCTGATAAGACTGCGTGGATACGATGACGGGCCTGGGCCTTTGTTGTATGCATGCACCAATGTCAGGTTTTCTCGCGTCGAGGCCAATTTTAATATGTACTACTGTGCATCCGGTCCTTTAATCTTATGCCCGGGGCCCTAGTGAAAGTAAAATAAGCACACGGGCCTGACACACGTTTGTAATTCGACGGTATGTTTTGATGTCGCTCTTAATTATCATCACAAAAACGTAAAAGGCGTCAATATGTACGACCCAGACAGACTGGTGTTTTAAAAAATTAATCTGAGTTCATCTGCATCCATAATATGTGTGTGCGAGCAGCTATGATTATTGCGAGCCTGTGCATAAGCGGACGTTGTGTAGAAATTATGTAATGTAATGGGTCTTTATTTACAGTGTATAGTTCGATTTCGACATTTATTGCATATGCTTAGTTATTATGTGCAAATATCTAGCAGCATACATGCACGTCTATTTGGTAGCGTGCGCTCTGCATGCTTATGTGGTGGGGCTGGAAGCCTAAGATCTATTTATTGTCTGAGCCTCCATCTACATGCATCGCCTTTCTTTACGTGCGCTCGGACACAACAATGGATCCAACAATAGATCCGAGGTGTGTGCGAGCAGCGAATGCCCTGATGAGACTGTGCATTTGCATAGGCTCGTCTGAGTTGTCGATGTTCGCGTAACATATTAGTTTGTCTTATTAGTTGGCATGTACTTGGCATGTGTTTCAGATAGCTTTTGTGATTTTGTGCCTGATCAAAGGATATTTTACACGAATTAAAGCGTAAAAAAATCTGAAGACTTATAAAATGCAGAAGAAAACGTTAATTTATCTTATCTATAGAATAAGATATCTCATTCTTGCGATGAAAAGCCAAAACATTGACTTATAAACCATCATTATGTGTTTTGCCAATGCAACATATAAGCAATCTGCCCCTTCATTTTCAAAAACGGCTTTATCGATTTTTCAATGGAAGAGCGATTGCTAAGGGAGATAACAATGTAGAAAGGAGTCTATTAATACTTGGGAATTGACCACCGAAGGAGAAAGAGCATTCCACTGTGGAATAGTTCGGTTGCAAAAATTTAAAGATTCATTAAAGGCTTGCTTTGAAAAATATTGTTGCTCTCAGAGAAAAAGCAAACAAAATCAAATTTTTATGTCCCAAAAGTACATGGGCTAGGAGGAAGCATCTAGCTGAAGATACAGAATCTGTAACAGATTTGGACTGAACAAAGCAATTTAATTATATGGGGGGTAAAGTAAAGAAATTTCCTAAAAATTAACAATTTTACCCAAATGAACTAAAGCTTATCTGAGGCCCTCCCAGGGATTTTGGGGAACAGGGGAAATAGGGCATTTATTTCAGGGGAACAGGGGAACAAAGGCCAAATTTTGAGGGGAACAAAGACAATATTGGGGAACAGGGATCATAAGAAAACAAATTTTCGATTTTTGGGGAACAGGGAAACAAGCCAATTTATTTCAGGGGAACAAGGGAACAGGTACCCCCCTGGGAGGGCCCCTTATCTGGCCTTCTGTCTATAACGAAAGATAAGCAATCACTCACCAACACCGGGTTAACCATGTCGAGGCTGCAGACTCAATCACTGTCTCCACAGTCTTCTATGTTCTATCTCGAAGGAAAATAGAGCTTCGAGATTCTCCTAGACTGTCCCTCGTGGTCTCCGATTTTGTTCAGCTAGATTCTATTTCGGTCCGTAAACCTGAACGGAGAGCTGGGGTTTTATACAAATATTTGTACATAGTCCTTCCATCACACCTAGAAGTCATATATCAAGACGATATACTGTTGCCGGTCGCGGTAACCGGTGACATTGACAGAAAATCTAGGCTTCCAGTATTTCATATCTGCCGCCATCTTGATTTGCGATCAAAAGAAACACCGCCAAGCGTGTTTATGTTAAAGATAAAATCCGTATTGCTATATTAGGTGTAAGGGATATCTAATGGATACAAATTCAATGTTGCATGCCGTGTAGTTATCGTTTCCAAGTAAATTTTGAGAAAAAAGGAATAAATCAGGCACCCAAATCGGCACTATTTTTTAAGGCGTTGACATTGTAACCGCGTCGTGCTTAGTGTCATCGCAACAGCGCATTCTTAAATTATGCATATGAAAATAATGAGCCGGTTCTCAAAATAAAGTGCGAAGAATGATTAACAAAAATATACTGACGTCAACTAAAAACGCCTCACTCATTATCACTGATTTCTCAGCGATGATATGCAAAAATGAACAGCCAGGTACTGCTTCTTAGTGTAGAGGTTGGCCGATTTCGGAAAATGACTTTAATTTGATATGCAGGTGACGCGTTATTCCGATGACGTCATACAGGCTCAACGTACACATGACGGCTTTGTGCATCGGTCACTTATGATTTCAATTTGAATTTTCACCCAGTTTGTGCCGTAAATGTTTTGCTAATCAATGAACAAATTTTGGATCATTTTTTCAAACAGTTGTGCTTGCGAGTAATAACTTTATGAAATTATGACGTCATATTAAAGACAAAATGTAAGGTCCGTTTACGAAACTTGCCAACATTCTCGTTTTGCTTTAAGTAATGGAAAAATGATAAGGTGGTACATGAGGTAATGTACACAGAATATGCCTACATAAAATTACGTTATTTAAGATGAGCTGTAACGCCCAATGGCCAGTCGTTGGTCTACGTAAACGTCATTCAAAACGGCCGTCTGGAACACGTGCCAAATTGCGTTTCCTCCGCTATCGTCGCTGGTAAAAGACTAAAGATTCGTAACAATCTTCTCACACACTTTGCAGAGTCTTGACATTTAAGTTTAACTGAAATGCATGGCAAAAAGGTGGGTGGGGTAAGCTGTTTCGCTCAGTAGACGCATACAAACATTGTCTTAACATTATAAACGCATTTTTGGTAAAATAGAGACTGTTTTACAATGGTAAAACACGTTTTTCCTGTCAACGGATTGTGTCTGGAAACAAAGAAAATGCGACTAAAAGCTTGTGTCAATCTAAATGGTGACCCCTGTCTCAAACCGAGGTCGTTTTCTCAGCATCAAATATTATTTCAGCAATTTTGTTTTCATGAGATACGCGTGACTGATAAGATGTAATAATGCACTAAAATTCATAACTTTTGTCCGATCAGTCTAAGAGATATTCACGTTTATTTTTAGATGAGGCGTTTTTTCTTGACGTCAGTATACATATTATCTATGTTTAAAATATCAACCAAATATATTGATGTAGTGTTAAAAGCGTCCAAAATATCAGACTGATTTGCATCAGTAAGAGACATCATAAAGTCACTCTCATAGCAAATCTGCAACCAATCTTAACACGTATGGGTTTACATTGTTTGCAGAGTTTCCACTTAACATGTTGTTGCTGTATATACGAGTTATTTAGAGTAAAAACACAAATCGTACCAAAAACATGTGATCGTTTTGCTTTGGTTATAACATGTTCTGACGTTACCATGAAATGTAAAATACATAGAGCTGCAAGCAGGTCTATTTGTTATAATACCTAGACAGCTAAGCAGGTCTAGCAGTTTGCATCTATTTGGTGTTAAGTTGACATTGCCATTAGGATCAATGCAGTACATGCCTGACTATTGAAATATCTAGTCGGTGATTGTATAACATTTAGCCAGCTAGGCAGGCTCAGCTATGTAATATCGATAAAATCTGATATCTAGACAATGTTCAGCTTGTCGATTTATTATAATACCAAGCGAGTTTGATTAGTTTATTAATCACTACGAAGCTTATTACATACGTTCAACAGCACATGAAAATGCCCAATAGAGGTTCAGGGTATATTGATCTCTCCGGGCTATATGGTCTTTTGTTGCCTTGTATCATTTATTTATTTAAGGAAATCGTCTCGGTTGCCAAATTGAAAAGAAGTTTACTCATACAAAACTTTTATTATGCTTCGGTATAGGCTTTAATTCGGATTGGTTTGGGTATTGTGTCTGCCACATGTAAAGATGACACTACATTCAAGTTAACCCTTAAAGTGCCAATAAAAGCGAAACTGCACCCGAATATGTTGTCTGCTTCAGTCGTCTGTTGCACATATCTGATTACATTTTTTGCTTATGTAAGTATAGAGGCAAACAGCGTAAACCCTGGTCAGACAGCTTTAACAGAAGCAGCCCGATATGAATATACACTGTTTGTCGAGGACACAAACATTATAGCAGACGACTAAAGCAGGCTTATTTTGCTGTGATTGGCGATTTAAGGGTTAATGTGCGTATGAAAGAAAACCAAGACAAAGTTCCTACGTTGTACTGATTACCTAAACTCCATAGAAAACCCTACAAATCAAGATTTATTGCTTATTCTAGTTCTTGTACGACTACAGAACTTTCTAAATTGTTAACCTCGTGTCTTACAGCTGATAAAACATGTTATCAAGTAAATACTTAAAAGGAATATGAGAGATCCAGTGAAAATCTATTTGGGTCTATTCAATATTCAGGTGAAATTTTAGATAAACTTAAAGGTAGAGATTCCAATCTGACCAGTTTGTCTACTTATGATTTTTCATACTCTTTACACTACTTTGGTAGGGACTCTCCAGGGAAGGCTCTACTTACCTTTCATGAAACGACAGAAGCGCATCTTTTACTTCAGATATCAAACAAATATCATGCATGGTCTTGTCAAAATGTATGTGATGCGCTGACCTTTTTGTTGAACAACAGTTTTATTCGATTTGGCACCAAGTTGTATAGACAAATAGTTGGGATTCCTATGGGCACTATTGTGCTTCATTGGTTGCAGATTTATTCCTGTTTTGTC
Source organism: Loripinus fragilis (assembly GCA_964019695.1). Taxonomy (NCBI): domain Eukaryota; kingdom Metazoa; phylum Mollusca; class Bivalvia; order Lucinida; family Lucinidae; genus Loripinus; species Loripinus fragilis. The sequence continues at coordinate 68,546 of CAXHUL010000248.1, read as the reverse complement.
ATGAAGGGAAATTATGATGTCTCTCTCTGATGATAAGCAGGCTGATGTTATTGATGCGTTTAACATTACATCCAGATGTTTGGACGATATTTTAAACATTAATAATGTTTATTTTGACTCTATTGTAAGTCAAATATACCCTTTAGAGTTCCAATGTAATAAAGCTAATACCTCTGATACCGAAGCTGCGAATTAGACTTGCATTGTCAATTTCAGATGATATTGTTTGTACCAAAATGCATGATAAACGTGACGACTTTGATTTTGAAATTGTCAATTTCCCGTTTATAGATGTTGATGTTCCTCGCTCTGCATCCTATGGAGCCTATATCTCTCAACTCATTCGTTTTGCTAGAACATCTAGCCATGTTGCTGACTTCAACACTCGCAATAAATTGTTAACTTCTTAAACAAGGCTATCGGTATCATAAACTTTGCAAACCGTTTCTAAATTCTATAGACGATACTGTGATTTGATATATAAATCCAAACAGGACTAAAATCTCTCTTGCGCCAAGGACTTTCGGAACCTGAATTCTATGGTGACTTGGTGGATAGATTGAAGAAGATTGTTGGCTCTGATTTTTTTTGGGCGCAGTTCATTAAAATAATTACCCATCATAAAAAGATTGGCTTTAACATTAATAAAACAAACTGTATGTTTGGTGGTCAACCTAATCACGTTTTGCAACTTTGCTTTCCTCTTTAATTGCACGCCTGTGGGTCGGACTTCAGACCCTATGATGGTTCCGTATTAAAGACTTATCTATAGTAAGATGGTAGGGGCCTGATGCTTTGGCTGTTGTCAGCCCCACGGGGGTTACCTGTTTGATTTCTTTTACTCTGGTATTTAGTTTTATCTACTGTTGAGTCCTTATCTTTGGTTTATCTCCGTTTTATATCTTGATTTATATGTTTTTGGAGATTATTCTTTGATCAGTTAGGTTTTTTTCATTCAAACCTAACATTTATATGTCTTGATCCACATCTTAACTAAGGGTGAGGTTGGTGCACCGGTAAACTGGTTAAAGCCCTCCAGTAAAATAGTTTTACTGACCGTTCCTAGGCGGTGCTTATTTTATGGATCATTTATTTTATTTCTGTCTTGTTTTGTTGTGCTTTCAAGCACGTCTGTTTGTTGATGCCTTGTGGTCACCGGCTGGGAAATAGCTGACCTCTTGGCTCTCGTTTGTGACGTCTAATTGTGACGTTGTCACTTTCCCATTTGTATCCTGGGTCAGGTGTGGTGCTTGATTGTATCTATTTCTGATCTATGCCATCTTTCTTACTTTTATTACATGCATTAAGAGAAAAAGCGATTGAAATATACGGACTAGAGTACGTGTGTACATAGGCGGCTGGTCTATATGCATTTGTTAAACGTGCCTAGTGTCTCCAGTCCTTATTTCAACAAAATAAAGCTACATCTTATTTAGGGAAACAGCCCGCCTTATCGCTAGAAATCCTCTGATACCTTTGCCTGCCAACGACATACCGCTTGTAAGGCACATTATGCTATCTGTAGGCGCTAACAAACATAAAATTAAGCAGACATACAAACAAAAATGCAAATGCAATACTAGTACGTTCATGACAAGCCATAACCATACATTTAAATCATACCCTCACATATCGTTTAAAGTTAAATAAGAATACAGACAAAAACAAAAAAGCATGAAGTAACTAAGCAAATCAACGATTTTTCTCCTTCAAACCATAGTCAGGGGCCATCCGGACTCCCGTGCAAATTTGATGCCGATTTATGGTGACCTATACCAAATCAAACTTTTGGAGATAACTAATGAAAATCACCTGGTCATCCACCTGGGTTTAACGTCTGGATTTCAATATGGCGTCATCAAAATAGCGTATATTGTTCCAGTGCCATTTAAACGTTATGACCATTATAGTACGAGGGTCATTTTTTATGTTCGTAGAATCGGGCTGTATCTTTACAAATATAGAAGTTACGTTACCATAAGTATATATATTTTGAAAGGTCTAGCTTTTGTCTATCAACTGATATAAATTTAACATCATTAGCGCTTAGTTCCGCGAAGTTATTTAGCTTTGAATAGGGCATAAAAAGGACACTGGTCGAAATTCATGCCATTTTAACCACACAGCAAGCAGGAAATTAGACGCTGTTAAGTTCCATTCGCTATGGTGATATAAGCATTTGCCAAGCTGATTTTTCTTTTGCACCATCAAAATAAACTATTCAAACGCTAATCGTTGACAAGTGCAGCAAAACTATAAGCATGCTGTTTGCTCTTCTATAACAATTTTAAAACACCCATCAGTATACCAAAATAATCACAGTCAAGTGCTAGTTATTATACCTGTTAAAATTACAATTATGAACAAATTTTATAATTTCTTCTGGCTTTGCATAGCACATGATATACTCAATCATTCGTCAGCAGTTTTATTGATGTATCGATTTAAGCATGTAACTGGCAACTTCTGGTACTGGTATACCCCCATGTTATAAAAAGTGGGTGGGGTAAATCAACCCCGCATAGAAAACACAATAACAATTGGATCTGCATAATTTTCTTAATGAAGTGATTTAAACACCTGTTTTGAGGCATAAAAACAGTTTTAATGTATTTTCTAAATATAGTAGCGCTTGATGACGTCATTTATGTACAAAATGAGGGATTTTAGCACCCCCTTGGCTATTTATTTTGCAGTTCATTTTCTAATAGAACAAAAGTATTAACTTTATTTTGGGATGAAAGTTACCATAACACTTCCATCTATCATATAAACAAGAAAAAATATAATAGTTGTTTACAGCTAACATATTACGCCACATTCAAAAGCCCGTATCCAACTTCCACTTGTGTCATTTTTTTACAATAAAAGTTTATATTCCTACTGTTCAAGTTGCTAAGGCTCCAAACAAATCTTCCGTAGCCAATAATTGCTGCGTATATGCTATAATGTTTATACAATATTGTAGCACGTGGTGTCCTTGATCTGCAGCCAAATTATCAGAAGCTTTGGATGGCTATGGACCCATTTTCACGCAATTGTTACTAACGTTCTGTCAGAGACTAAATCCATTAATGTCATATTTCTACCATATTTTCAGTGTGCGATATATATGTATATCTTTGCCTCTTAGAAAGCATTAAAGTAATGCATTTTGAAATAATTTTAAGTTGCGTGTATAGATAAAAGCTCAATCTTTCCAAATATATGCATGATGCATGCATTTACTTTCGCCGTTTTCATTAAATCTACCTTTCTACGAACATAAAAAACGTCCCTCGTATATGGCGATCGGGACTTTCTTGCAATTGGTTTGCCAATTTCAGTCGAAATATACAAAGTTTAATCTTAGGAAGTAAATAATTAAAATAAAAATGTCGCCCACATTGGTTTCGCGGCATCACAAATGATGACGTCACAAAAATGACGTCTAATATGTAAACACCATATATATGCATTTTGTCCATTGGCAACGCATGGAAACGTTCCTATAACCCATCATGACTGAATGCAAACACTTTTAAATTGTACTATTCAAAATATATTCAGATAAAACGAAACCCGTTTGAGGGTGGGGCGTAAATAACGTAGCGATTTACGGAAAATAAAATTGGAGTGAACGTAAAACAATCAGTTTTTAAGATAACAAACGGGTTTATAATATATGTAGCTGCTTATCTTGCACACAAAGAAAAGACAGTAGTACTAACTCATTTGCATTAATAACCCACTGCCTTGTTAACCAGGGGTCGCAACTTCGAGTCCCAACTTCTCCATAAACCCACTTTTGGTTGTGCCTTCGGGTGCTCCCGTCATAAAATACAAACACAAACCATAAAACATTCCAGGCCCAGTACTGGTTAATACCCATGGACAAGCCACACAAAGTTTTTTTTTCAAACTTAGTAGCACATGAAATGGAAATAAGGATAAAACCTATACAAGTTACTTATTATACTTCGATAGCAAGAGCAATAGAAAGCTGTTACAATCTGATTTACCTTTTGCATGCTACTATAGTAGAATCGTCCAATATTTGATCATTCAGAGGTCAAAATCGGACTGTAAGGCCTTCTTGTTGACATGGTTAAAGAAAAGCTTGAATCCACATGAAAATATTAGTTCAAAAGTCATTGATCACTGGCGATATTTTACATGGGTCCTTAACACAAATCGGTACAATATAAATGGTTATTTTTGCATGTTTCGCATACAGACTTGCTGCAACAGCATTTTATCAGCTGCAGAGGGGCTTCATGGTCAGGAGGCAATGTCTTCATAACGGAAGTAATATTTATCACAGTGCCGCTTCCAATCATAATTATCTGGTTTGTCAGGATTAATGCCAGGTGCGGATTTCCTAATGCGCACGTTTGACACCTTCGAGAAACGTAGATCTTGAAGGTGGTAGGTTACGCAATTCAGCTTTTTTCTCCAAAATATCCACCACCTTCACTCAGTGAGTCAACAATATCGGCGTCTGGCTGATACAATTTACAAACGTATAGCTCAAGTGCATACGTCACACTACTTTTCAATGACACTGGGCGGAGTTAACAGAATGCTTCTTGGATAGAGTCTCTAACATTGTTGAATGCCTGCCAACATGATATTTTGCCGTTTCCTGACAATGAACCAGATAATATCTTTACCTAAAGTGTATGGAATCCGATCAGAACCCTGGTTGTGGCATGACCAATGGCATAACGAACGGCTGATAAATTGCCATCTTAAATAAGCGTCTTGACCTTAGAAACTGGGTGATATACAAGCAAAAAGTAAGTGAGTATGATCAGGAACTACCACAATAACATACTGCAGATCAACCCATGGCACCGTGAGGAAGAACCACAGAACATTTATAGTATCAATACATCTGTAAGACAATAATAGCAAAGCACCGCCTTTCTCTTCCTCTTCAAGATGATTGCAAAACTAGAATGGACACAACGTAATGCTTAACAAAACAAATACAAACACAGAACTCTCACAAACAATGGGAAGTACATTTAAACAATAGATCAACAACAACAGGGCCACCACCTTAGAATGGACAGCAGCCTAAGACACCGGGGGGCTTAAATGCATTTTACTAGCGTGAAATCTTCGCCCTAGATTCTGTTGTTGTTAAAGATTTGAAATCTCCACACGCTGCTAAAAACAACAACATTTGCTCCTCTGTGAAAATGGGGATAGGGCTGCGCATTAGCTCATATAAGCAAACTATTAAGATAGAAAAGCAAACTTTGTTTTTTTGGTATTTGTCAATTAAGTGGATGTCTTTAAAACCTTGTCTAAAACGTGTTGAAACCAACACAGAGCAGTTGTTAAATAAATGACCATACCCAGAATTACCTTTTAAAATTATAATTAAGTTCATGTTACGCACAGAATACAACAGGTAGCCGCATTAAACAGCTTTAATATGTAGTAAAGACATCCAGTATGTAGACTATTAGAATATAAATTGATTAGTTAGTTTTACTGTCTTCCTTCTGTAGCTCAAACATTCAATTTTCTTATTCTCAAATTGATATAGTAACATATGTAACAAGCTGTTTCAGGCTAACATCCAGGCTTACATTATTCAAGCATCTCTTATTAGATGCACAATGTTTTTTTTTATATAGGATAGACTATGTCTGTTGAATTTCAAAGGGGTTTGGGATGGAATAGGCCCTTACTCAGCTTGCAGTCAAAAGGCTGTTTGGTGATTCAACTAGTTTTGGTGAGATGAGGTGGACAATATTTTTGCCAGAGAAGCAGAAATCGTGGATATGTATATGCCTTGGATAATAATTATTTAAGAATATTAACATTAGATAGCAACATTTACCAAATTGTCCTGATTTAATGTGAAGCTATCAGTTTCTATGTCCCTCTAAGCTCTCTCTTTATTTTAGTATTTTACATATTAGGAAATATTGAAAAATAAAGTTATTTATAACATCTGTAACAAAGGTACAGAGGCTTAATACTCACCACTGAATTAATGCCAAAGATTAAGGGACCAGGGGCTAGAGATTTATTAGAAAACATGCGAAATATGTTCATGTTTTCCTATAATGTCATATCTTACATCAAGTTAAAGTCCTTGCTCATTTATTATGCCATATAACATAATAATTATGTTACAGCCTTTAACAAGTTTATTCGATCGTGTTGTTAAGCCTGAAAAATCTATATAATTCTTTATTATATGAGCAAGACATTCCCTAATACGTAAGATATCCAGCAGCAAGAAACGTTTTTCATATTTAGTTACTTAAATTATGCCTACCAGATTCGGCTCCTTAAAACTGGGTGTATGGGTTGTTTAATTACTCATATAAGACAATACATATAAAGTAGAAATGCAAACCTTGGTTTTTCACTGAGCCAAATGAGTATGATAATACAAAATAATCAAAACATTTTGATAAATGCACAGATCAGCTATAAAAGTAAATGATATTGGTCACAATTTTCAATTTTAAAGGGTAATCTAATTAAAGTAACACGTATAACACAGTAGGAAGCTGTTATTTCGTTCCAAAAGCTTTTATATGTAGCTAAAGTAGCCAGCATGCAGACTGTACGAGTAATTTAAATAATTATACAGTTTAAAGTCTTATCTGTAGCTGGACCCACCGTGGCTCAACTTGAGGTTTTCTTTAGCTCTGACTATCTGTGAGTCAGGAGCCCTTTTCTTTGTTTCATCATGGTGTGTTAATTTGATTAGAGTGTTTCTCCATGATGATACATTGCATTAGTTAGATGGCCTCCATGGGAGCTGAACATTTCTTGTACTTCAACAACAGGAGAATCTAGGTCGAAGATTTGGTACCAGTAAAATGCATTTAAGCCCCCCCCCCTCCCCCCCTGGTAGCTTAGGCTGCTGTCCGTTCTAAGGCGGTGGTTCTGTTGTTGTTGACTTTTTGTTCAGTGTTACTCCCATTGTGGGAGTCTGTAATTGTTATATGTTTTGTTGTACGTTGCTTTGTGTCCGTTCTAGTATTGCAATTATCTTGATGGGGAAGAGAGAGCTGATTGCTTTGCTTAATTTGTCTTCCTGGTGTCTCGTGATGGTTGAGCGGCTCTTCATCGCGATGCCACAGGGTTGTCTGCGGTTTGTGATTGTGGTATTTCCTGATCATACTCACTTACTATTTTTTATGTTGCTTAAACTTTGAAGTTGTTTTTCTAAATTTAATAAGCGTATGGTAAGTAATTTGCTGTCAGAGACTAACGCCCAGGCGTACAGAATGCAAAAAACTTTTAAAAGACGCAGCTTGAAATTTTGTTTAAGATAGGATAAGTTAGCGAAATTCCCTAGTGGGGAGCAAAACATTAGCAGCCATCAGTCTAAAGGTGGACCCAAGAATGTTAAACATTTCAAACCCATATGCTGGAAATTAAATGGCTGGTCTTGAACCCTACACCTTTAGATCTGCGAATTTGATACAAACAGGGAAACAAACACGCATCGATGCAGAATAAAATTGATTGATACTAGTATTGTTTTGATATAAATTATCCCGAATTAACGTATTGTTCGTTCTGTTGATAGCGTAAATACCAAGAGTAGGACGGTGAAGCTGCATATTTAATGATTAATTATTGGATATTTTTTTTTTATTTCTCAATTATGCGATTCTTATGAAAACCATAATTATAAGCTTAAGTTTTACGAGAAAATACTAATTAGGTATTTTGGTTTTCATAAATATACACACCTTTTCTGTTCCACTGATAAACTGGGTATTTTTCATATATATAGGCAAAATATTTACAGCATCTATCGGCTCAGTTGATTCACTATATCCCTCCGTATTTATCTACTGTCTGAATCTGCATCAGTTTCTGATCCTGTGTAGCTCAAAAGCAATGATGTTTGTGAAGTTATATTTCCGCACTTCTGATATTTATCTAATTTGACTTGTATCCTTTGATCCATCATGCTTTCACTTGCGAACGACATAGATGCCATCCATTGAAAAAGAACCAATATACGACGTGTACTGCATCAGTCGTCGTCAATATCAGCGCTTCCTGAACATCCTTTTTTGGGGATGTCTCAGTGGCGCAGTTGGTAGCGTCGGCGTCTGGTGTAGTGCTAGGCGGTGTTGCCGAGGTCGTGGGTTCGAATCTCGAGGCAAAATATTTACAGCATCTATCGGCTCAGTTGATTCACTATATCCCTCCGTATATATATATATATATATATATATATATATATATATATATATATATATATATATATATATATATATATATATATATATATATATATATATATATATATATATATATATATATATATATATATATATATATATATATATATATAAAATATACAGTATTTTGCATGCAAAATATAGTTATCGAGACATTATTTATTATCAAAGTCACATAAAACCTTGACTAAACCATCATGTGACTAAAATATATGTTATAGTGAAAAAAAAAAAGAATTCGCATTGGTTTAATACGACTATATGCCAATACAAACTATAGCTTTTATTTACTTATGGTGGCCATATTGACGACGTCATAACTAGCCTCAGACACGGACTTGAGATGAGTGACCACCTTCAAATTAAAGGTAAGACTTCATTAAACAAGAAAAGATATGGCATTAAGTGCCATATCAATGAACTCGGCTTTAGCAGATAAAGAGTTCATTCTTTCATTACATCGCAAGCTACATGTGAGTAAATGTATCAACAAACCGAATGGTGTACACAAACACAATCAATCAATTATTCACTCAATCAATCAATCATTTTTACATAAACAACAATGAAACCTCCCTCCGTGATGAAACTATCTCCAGGTATTTATTCAAAGAAGGAGTCTTATAACTTAGACAGAATCGCATAAAGCAAATCTTACCGTTTAAGTTGATGCCTTTAACTGCTCATATACGCATGTAAGAAACTTATAGAGCATGGTTTTGGGCTCTGTATTTGAAAACAGAACAGACCTTGAGATTATCGAAATTTGCTTTATTTACCAGACGCCTATATAATGTTTAAAACCGCGAGAACACCGACTTTGTTAAAAGCAGGTACCACCCTAAGCGCCCGCGCAGTCCCATCGTCGCCCTTGTTTTTACATGTAGATTCAAATGTATGATAAAAGAAGTCAGGAAAACCAAAAGGTTTGATCAATTTTAAACACTTTGTCGGACCAGATCTGGGACCAAACTTTCTGCTTATGTTATCAGCAGAGGCTCGCTGATAGCAATGTTTGAGATCAAAGAAGCCGCTAAGGGTTCTGTTGCACGACGTGGTAGCAATGACCAGTGACCTATATATCGGTCACTGCCTGCGGATGTAGCACATTCATTAAACATAGGTTTCCGGCCGTGGGTAGTTTCGGCTGGGTCGTTTTCGGCCTGGTTTTAGGGTGGGTCGTTTCGGCATATTCTGATAGGATCTGATTGTTTTATAATCCGACTGCATTGATTTTTCCACGAAATCGTACATGCGCGCATTCTTGCAAGAGCGTTCACTAGTACAAAATAAACAGACAAAACTGGGCTCTTTTCTGAAATATTATTGTGTACACAAATAGGTGCTGACTTTCTTTTATTTATTTATCTTTTGTATAAATTTCCAAAGATCCGTCTGCATTAAACACTACCCAGGCCGAGTACCGAAAGCTCAAGAACAGACTGCACATGCGTGCATACAAGCAATAACACTAACAGGGAAATAACGTTCAACAATCGGGCAAATAAATTTGTGGACAAAAATATGTACTGAAAAGAGAGCATTCCAAATCCGACTCTATTAAACACTTGAACACTTGGAGTTTGCCTCTGTACTAACATAAGCCAATAAAATTATCAACTATGTGCAGCAGACGACTTAAGCAGGCACCATTTGGACGAACATATGGGCCGAAAATTAGGTGCATAGACCCACTTGATGGCTGTGCATGCATGATTACTTCACGCATGTTAAATGCATTACGGTATCTGCCGCATTTATGTTTATATGAACAGCGTACACGCAGGAAGATTACAGAGACCGAAATATAGTGGATGGCTGCGCTTTCATGCTCCTTTATGCAGATGATGCGGTACTTTTTTCAAAATCACCTGTTCACCTGCAAGAAATGTTAAATAAACTGCACGAATATAGCCAAACATGGGGCTTGCAGGTCAATACGAGTAAGACAAAGATTATGATATTTGAAAAGGGTAGACCAACTAGCACTGAGTTCTATTATAATAATACCTTACTCGAAAATGTTGATAATTTCAAATATCTGGGAGTTAAGTTTTATAAAAATGGTTGTTGGAATCGAACACAGAAATGCCTATCAGAGTATGGCTCTTTTGCTTTGCATAACTTATATAGACTATTCCAAGATGTCACATTGTGCACCAAAGAGAAGTTTAAACTGTTTGACACCTTAGTAGGCTCAGTCCTAAGCTATGCATGCGAGGTGTGGGGCTTCCATGGTGCCCCCAATATAGAACGTATTCATTCCCAGTTCTGCAGATATCTTTTAGGAGTTAAAAAGTCCACAAATATAGCTGCCCTCCATACCAAGTTAGGCCGACTTCCAATGATTATTTCCAGAAAGCTCAGAATTCTTCGATACTGGTTCAAAATTATAAACACAGAAAATGTTGCTGTTAGAGAAATATATAATATGTTATTACAGGATGCTACAAATGGTAATACTTATAATGGATCCAATTGGGCTTATCAAGTCAAAAGTATGCTTGAAAATTTGGGATTCAATTATATATGGTATAACCAAGCATTTGAAGAAAACTCTTATTCCATGATCAAGCAGAGATTACTTGACACGGCTAAACAAGATCTTTTAATGCAGATAAATTCCTCAGCAAAATTACAAACGTATTGCCTTTTTAAACATGACACAGATCTTGCTAAATATTTAGATTTAATCACCAACTGTAAATATAAACTCGCTCTCAGTCGTTTCAGGCTAAGCTCCCATAATTTGGCAATAGAGACTGGGCGATACTCGGGCATTGCAAGAGAAGATAGATTATGTACTCTCTGCAACATGAGAATGGCGGAAACAGAATTTCATTTCCTGTTAGTTTGCACGCATTATGTAGATTTACTTAGAAAATACTTTCCAGCATACTTTTGTAGATGGCCAAGTTTAAACAAATTTAATACGCTCTTACAAAGTCAATCTAAACATGTGTTATTAAACTTATCAAAATTCATCTATTTTGCAGAAAAAAGAAGGTCATTGATTTTACAGCTCACTAAATCTAAATTTGATATAAGCAAAAGGATCTTGATCAGCTTGCCAGACACGACTGGGCTGATCAAGAACCTATTTTTATGAATCCAAACAGTGAATAGCCGCTACGTGTCCCTGTGCTGATGCCGCTGGGATGATGTGTCAGCGTCTACGCGTTGACCATACATCGCTATGGCATCAGCACGGCGACGCCTGTCTGCCAATACAAGGGAGGCAACCCTTACAATAATATTTCTTATGGTATACTGAGTTATCTATATAGTATATTATACCTCTTGCGAAATATATATTGCTCCTTGCTATTTATCTGGAAGATACTCTGAACACTACACTCACATGTATTGTATTAGTTAGCGAAAAGCATTGTAGTATGTTTAATGCTAATAAACTTTTGTATAAACTTTTGTATCGTTTAAAGGGTGTGATAAATTAAATGAGTTGGCCCATTACTATAACATTTACAAGAAATCTAATCAAGGAACGATGTGAAAGCGCCAGGTCATTCAGTTTATGACATGTATGCGTGACTGAGATATATCCTTATGCTATGACCAGCACGTGCACACTGCTGTTAGTTATACATGTAAGGTATGATAGCTCAACTTGCGACATCAAATTTCTGAGAACTAACTAGGCTATAGCCCCTATATTAAACAGAGTAGTCTTTTAAAATTCTGAAAGGCAGGTTTTATCATGAAACGGCTTATTTCCAATCATTGGAATACACTACGAGGCGTGGTTGACCTGATTAACAACGATATTCATACGCGCATCACGCTGGTATGCAGTGTCCATTCATAGAAAACAATTCAATAAGAGTTACTGTTCCTGAAATGACCGAATAACCGTTTAAAAGTGACACGGGAGCTTCCCAGTTCGCAAAAACACCATTAACTCAGTAAAAGTTCAACTTTCGAATGAAAATCGGCAAACAATTACATATTTTTGAATAACTGCATTGTGGTTTATGTTTCACTCACTATCATTACAAAGCAAACAGCCATTTTAACACGAACTATTTCTTCAAAGTGTAGAAATTTTGAAAACAGATATAACTCTCTAGAATAGCTGATATTGAACAGATCCCGAGTTCCAAAAATTGATATAGGTCACCATAAATCGGCACACAATTTGCAGGGGGCCTATTTTTTGTCCCTAAGAGCCCAGATTACCATCTAAACTGGAGACATGAACCTACTTAATAAAGAAATCCCACACACAATATGATTGATCACAATCATAAATTAAACAAAATAGTCATCACATTAGAATGCACAAGTTCCAAATACGTCTTGTGCTTTATGTATAGGCCTCGTCGCGAGGAAACCTGTCTTTGGGGGTTAGGGAACAACAAAGGCACAGACCAGTATACGCGTCGGCACAGTCTGATCAGCGCCATTGTACTTCGCTTTTCGATGATTTTCTAGAACTAAATTATATAAAAAGCAAACTGACACATGTTTGCCATCTGGCAGTTGAGGCGTTAACGTGTAACAGCCATGTTAACTACATTACCCTAAAACATGTGCAAATTATATAGTCAAATACAAAGCTATGCATTATTTTTTTTATCCACATGCTGATTGTCTTAAAAGCACTCAATTAAACGCAGCAAATAGCCAGTATGCGTTAAAACAACACACACATACTATATTATAGTTATATACGTTACTTTATTTCAAATAAACTACTATTTAGCCCTGTGCAATCACTAGATCATGTGCGGCCAAAATACCTCCTAGGAGGAATTTTGAACACTATATTTTTCTAAAACCACATTATAGTCGCCACACAATAATGCTTGTTAGCCCTTTATGGGTCTGGATGTTACCTTAGATTGCAGAGTTTACTATGTTACTCTAAAGTAACTGGAACTCCTTTAGTGTAAATATCATAATTTTTTCTTATTCTTACAAATCAATATTATCTTGTAATTGAAAGTAAATGACGAGCAGTATGATTTTAACTCATTTAGGTACTCTTTATAATTGTTGCATGCGTAACTTTCTTTAAAATCCATTCATTTAATGCAAAAACAATATAATATGAGTTTAAACTCCAAATGGGCGTAAATTACTGCCATTTTAGGGCTAAATAATGAGAAAAATAATGAAAAGTGTTTTTAACATAACATATAGGTGAAATTAAACTCTGACAAAAGCGAAAGTGATGAAAAGGAAAACATTTGAACTCAAAGCACATAAAATGCTACTTCAATTAATAGTTTTCTTATCGAATATGCAAATATCATTCATAGAAAGTAGTTATTATAATAATCAAATCATGTTTCTTAAATGCTTCAATAATATCATTCCTATAGCTCAGTTTAGGCGAAATAGAATTTTAAACATGAAGTAGTTTACTAAGATCTATTACCAAAGTGTTAGCCAACCAAATACATATATCAGATATTGATTACAACAACTATAATGAAATCAAATAAAAAAGATGAGAGCTAGCTCACAATTTGTAAAATTTCAAGTCATTTCAGGCATGGTTAACATTGCGAAATGAAGAATTCATATACGTGATATCCCTGGTCCTTTCAATGACAATTGAAGTTCTTTTTAATCATAACTATTTCTATTCCAAATATGGTACCCAACATGCCTGTCCCTATGGCTATAATACCTATAGTAGTAATCAGCATGTTTAGTTTGGCAAAGAAAGAAAAAAGATCTTGGTAACATGCATAACAAGAATATTTAAAGAGGTTATTTCACTTATCATATGTTTTGCCTGCTTCTACAATTTGATGAAACATTTAAACAGCTAGCTAGGGCAGCATTTGTCCAAAAGGTTCAATTTAGTCATCTATTTAAAAGATATAAGTTAATGCTTAGAAAATACCCATTGCAATGTTAATAGACTAGTGGACTAGTACAAATAAGGATTGACTAACGACTAAGACTAAAGTTAACGGCTAATGAATGATGTCGGATTCATCTTATATTTAACAACATTTGAGAATACAACAAATTTGCTACATCTGAAGCGTTTGTCTGTGTAAAACTGATACCACACATCATCATCAAAAGTTCCAGTGTATTTCTTAAATACTTTTCATTGTCGTTGTATTTCTTAAATGAAACAAATTTTCACAGATACTAGATCGCCTCGTTTAGAAAATTATTCATGCGCATACAGTGGCGCATATTCACTGTTATAAATAGCTGTACTCTAAACTAACGCGTAAAAATTATAAAAAAACGAAGAAAAGGAACAACGGGACAGGCACACCATCGCCCATCCATCTGTTTGTTTTGATGTTTTACGTCCAAGTCAACAATATTTCAGTTGTGTCGGTACGACTTCCTGTTTTCCTGGGTTGTACAAGATTAAATATCTTGCTCAAGGACATAGCACAGTGACGCCTGTGAGTCTCGAACTAGTAATCCTTCAAACCCCATGCTAACGCTATACTAAATGAGCTACTGCGCTCAGCACCGCTTGTCTTCCCTAAACCCCAAGGTTATATATATTGTGCAAAACCATTGTTGACATATACACATATAAGACAATCAGTGCGCAAAATATGAACCACCTCCATCAAACCATGTTGATGGCAACCATAATTGAATTATTTTGATCTTAGCCTTTGACCCGCGCGCAATATAAACCTGGAACACAAATATTTTCCTGCCATATACACAACAGAACTCATTCGTTTTGTTAATGTCCATATAACACTTTGCTATAATTTGGTCAAGTCACATTCTGTATAGTGGAAATTAGCGTCAACTATTTTAGCATCGATTGCTAAAACTACCAATACATGTAAGTAAGATTTCATGACTTTACTTTTTACCTTAAATATTAAACATTGAAAGTTATGCTGATGATAAACTAAAGTCTATTAAAAGCCAAAAGTAAAGAAATGCATCAACATATGAACAAGAGGTGTTTCTTGTTTATTTGAACACATTTGAAATTGCCGTTACTCATTTATTTCGCATTGTATTTTGTAATGATTGATTTACATAGGTTAGTCTGATCTCCAGAAATATGCAGCTACCACGAACTTAGCTCTAAACTTTATTGACTGGTTTATAACCTACTCTGAGGATGAGTAGTCATAATTTTAAGCGCTTAAAATGCTGTCTGAAACGAAATGTTCAGAATCGATTTTGAACGTTTTCTCTTATAGAGTTAAGATTTATCTTGGAACATTTCATAAATTGTATATAAATAATTAAAAAGTATTCTGTTTCAGTTGGATATTTACTTTATGGGACCAACTTGAACTTCAAATCTTAGGGTTTACAGTTTCCACTGCAACACTTAATTGTATGCAATATTTGGTGATCAGTTTTATGGACTATTATACTTTATTAATGTAAGAATTTGAGTCCGCTGTGAGTTTTGATAATTTGTTTTTCACAATTCTTCCAGGGCACATTTTATACATGTAATACCCATTTGGGCACTTGTATGGTCGAAATTATTAAGCACAGTTCCCAAGCAAAAACAGGTGCACAGAATCTGTTTTTCAATTGAATAGTAGACTACATGTCCCTGTAAAATTAAAAGAAAGGTGCACATTTAAATACGCATTTTCCTGAAAGATATAACCGAATTAGACCTTAAAACAGTTAAAGTATTTAAGGCCGCTGTGTTATGGTTTTGCTTTAAATCGCCATTTAGTCCATTTGGACATAACAGAGACACTTTCGTTTATTTATGAGAAAGCAAAAATTATTTGTTTTATTTATATGCAACCGCAATATTTCAGACTCAATCTAATACTGTCTTTCTCAGCATTTTAGACATACATAGTACCTTATGATATATTTTATATGGAAATATATATTACTTTAACAATTTTGACAGAGCATGGGAGTGTATCCTTTTTCAGCTAGTACTTGAGAGCAAAGTTATCTTTGTAAATGAGTTTTAAAAGTAAGAAAGACGGCAAAGAACAGGAAATAATACAATCAAGTACCACACCTGACCCAGAATACCACATGGAAAAGTAACAAAAATACAAAAAATATCATCAACAAGAGCCAAGAGATCAGCCCTTTCCAAGCAGGTGACCACAAGGCAGCAATGAACAGACGCGAAAGCATGAGAAACACAAGACACAATAAATACTAATGATCCACAAAAAAAGGTGCCGCCTTGGAACGGTCAGTAAAATATTTTACTGGAGGCCTAAAACCAGTTTCACGGCGCCAACCTCTTTCTTAGTCCAGATGTGGATCAAGTCACATTTTTGTTTAGTTTGCATGAAAGACCCCTAGCTTATCAATGCATCATCTCCAAAACATATTAATCAAAATATAAAAAGGAGACAAACCAAAGATAAGGACTCAACAGTACACACGACTGAATACCGGAGCAAAATAAATCCAACAGTTAAACATTGGTGGGCCTGACAACAGCCAAAGCATCAGGCCGCTACCATCTCATCAATAGATAAGTATATAAGTCTGAGCCGTCATAGTGTCTAAAGTCCGACCCGCCAGCGTGCAATTAAAGATGAAAGCAAAGTTGCTAACCGTGATTGGGTTGACCAAGCATGTTGTCTGTTGCAATACATTAATGTTATAACCAATCTTTTGTATAATTGGAAATTATTTTAATGAACTGCGCTGAAGCCAGCAATCTTTTTCAAGCTATACACCAAGTCACCATATAAGTCAGGTTCCGAAATTCCTTGGCGCAAGAGAGATTTAAGTCCAATTTGGAATTTAGATATCAAATCATAGTATTGTCTATAAAATGTAGAAAACAGTTTAGCGAAGTTTATGATACCGGAAGTCTTGTTAAAGAAGTTTCTGAGTTAACAATTTATTGGGAGTGCTGAAGTCAACAACATAGCTAGATGCTCTAGCAAAACAAATGAGTTGAAACCTATAACTTTGGCCAAATTGACATTTTTTTGTTTTGTTTATAAAACAGTTCTAAAATATTTTTTTTTTGTTCACAAAAGTAAATATGCTTTAACAATTTGACATAGTCTCTTAATAAGTGCCGATAAATTTTATTGTGGACAAACTGGTATATTTATGTCTATTAAACACACAAATCAGTTCTGAAATGAAATTAAATACCCTTTGATGTATCATTTAGGGAATTAAGCAATATATATAAAGTCTTAAAGTTTGTAACACACGTTTCATATGCCCAAACAAAATAACTGATACTTTACACCAGAAACAATGCTTATTATCCCATTTCACTATTGTTTATCAATATAATGCTCATATATGGTGTTTAAAAGCTTACAGATAGGATTATATGTTGTTTTTAAATGAACAGGTTCTTACAGTACATACCGTTTTCTTGGGGTTGTCATATTCAACAGCTTATAACTCTTACATGTTACCCTAATCGACTGTAACATCGGATATTTCTACCAGATGGATTGAAAAAATATCTTAAGTAGGGCTCTTTATTCAAATGGGCCTTAACGTATATGGGAAAGTGACAAAACAGAAGAAAACACCACTAATACGAGAACAAAACGGTTAGCTCTTTCCCAACAGGTGATCATACGGCTACAAGATACAGACAAGACAGCATAAGAAAGACAAACATAAAACACAAATTATAAAAAGGATCCACAAAAGAAGTACCGCCTATTAACATTTAGTACATATACCAATTAGCCGTATTTCCCTATCAACTTTAAATTAGATGGGACAACTTGACTATGACTATAAGGTCCTGGCCACGTAGCGAAATGGCTGCAAAATATTCAAATTAATTGATAAAATTTTGATCCTGTTTTAAATTATGTCAGAGTCTCACTAAGGTCAAGTTTGACCCCTTGGAAATTCTAAAACATATACCTGTTCGATACTTGTTCAGGCCAAAACCATTATGTTTCTATGTAGTAGGAATAGGTATATATAACACACTTCTATTGCCTTGCGGTAGAAGCCGGCTTTTACAGCGACGTGGTAGAGTGTTTGCAGAAAAATCCCAACAGGCCGAGGTGGGATTCGAACCTGGGCCGCAGGATCTAAAGGCAAACACTCTTCCACGTCGCTGTAAAAGCTGGCTTCTACCGCAAGGCAGTAGAAGTGTGTTATATATACCTATACCTACTACATATATATCTTAATGATATAATGACAATAGATAGGTACATACGGTTAAGATAGACCCTCCGCCACTGTTGTTCTATTGTGATTGTCGAGGAGCATTTAGGTTAAATCGTAATGATTGTGACTTACTTTGGAGAGTTCTCTGGTTAGAGCAACACCAAAGGCACTGTAATGTATTTTTAAGAAAGACATACTATCCAAAACTAAGAATTAGTTTAAACAAGGAAACATACCAACATGACCAAAATATGGTTCAGTTTTTAGGTAACAGTGGATCATTGACCATCCACTTTTAATGTTATAAAGTGTGACCCAGTTAAACTGAATTTAATGAGTCACAATGTCATAGTTGTTGCCTTATTCCGAAAGATCCGTCATTAGATATAGATCATTCAAAACACTCTCTCATAATACGTGGCTCAAGTCTGGTGTTTTAAATTTGCGAAGATCCTCAGTTTGTATTATTAAGGATTTTGATTTTAGATTCAGCGCTTTAAATGCATTAATTAAAAAGGCTATACTCATATATAAGAGTAGCCATTTTCATACTCACTTTTTGACATCATAATTGCAGTGACATGCGCTAACTAGCGCAAACATTATCCAGATCAACAGGGTCGAAGTCTACAACGACATTTTTACTAACGCTGTCCATCAAAGCCACTACAGGCATATTGTTCCAATCACAAACAACTACTAAACCAGCTATGCAGCAGCCCTCCACATTAGCAGAAAGTGAGAACGGGTTCTTCAACGACCCATCTAACATAGTTGCTATTTTATGTGTTCTAGCAATGTTCATGTGTGGAGCTGTGATAGCTGTAGTGTTTCTGAAGAAATATCAACATCACCAAAGAACAGTGTCGGCTTCTGCTTAGAGACCCACCAGCAGTGTTAGTAACTATCAAGTACTATGGTGAGAAAAAAAATAAATGAGTTTGAAGTTAGAAGTTGTTCATTACATATGTGGTATATTTTAAGAAAAATTATGCTGCATACATGGAAGGCTTAGGATTTGGCAACAGAAGATCACAATATAATATACCACTACCTGGCTTAAAATAAGCAGATGCATCACGTAAACATCAGTAGATTATTGCTTCCTGTCTGTTATATACGTTTTACCCAATTTATTTTAGTGACCATATGAATTTTTCTATATCAATGATTCTAAGCCCCCCTTTGTCATAATCAGATTTAATATTTCCCGCTTAATTTTATCTGATTTGCCATCCCATATAAAAACATACATCTGTTTTTTTCTATACGTTTGATAGTTTCCGTTGGCGGATTTGGCAATGATGTTAAATGATATATGAGTTTTGGGAGTGCATATGATTTTATTACAACACTTGCCAATCAGTGTCAGTTTTCTTTGACACCATTGCATTAAACATATTTCAAAATCTATAATGTTTGGCTCCAAGTTGGACGATAACGAATTTCCCCTGTTTGTTTTAAAAATCATTCCTAGACAGCTTGCTTTATTTTAATTCCAAGATACATTTATATGTTACATTAATTCAAAAGTATTTGATGTTAGAGAACCTATGCGTAGAACTTGGCACTTTTTTGCATTTAACTTGAGCCCAAAAAATGTTTGTACATTTATCCAGTATTCTTATCAAGTTTTCAACAGATTTGTTAGATGCATCCAATATAAAAGATGCATCATCTGCAAAAAGGAGATATTTTATTTTCGTTTCCTTCTATGTATATACCTTTAATATCTGGGCTCTTTCTGACTTGGTTTGATAGTAGTTCAATGCAAATAATAGGTAAGTATGGGGACAAGGGCAGCCCTGTCTCACACCACGCCATATGTGGAAAAATCAGAATTGTGACCATTGTTTGAAACACAACTTTAAGTGTTCTTATACAATATTTTAACCCAATTTTCTAGATCATCTATAAAATTGAAATGCCTTAGACATTTTAACATACATTCGTAGTTAATACTGTCGAAAGCTTTTCTAAAGCTGAAAAATATAATTCCAGGTAAGTTGTTTTCATCAGTTATGTTTATTGTCTCTTAAAGTAACCTTATATTTTCACCAATATAGATTCCTTTCATAAATCCTGCATGTGTTTCATGTATTAATTTGGTAATGCTTTTTTAATTCTATTTGCGATTGTTTTTGCTGTTATTTTGTAATCAACGTTTAGTAAGCTTATTGGCCTCCAATTTTCTAAAAGTAGGTTGTCTTTTTCATTTTTTGGCAACAGTGTACTAATACTTTGTTTTTGTAATTCCGTAAGTTCTTCATTTTGAAAGGAAAAATTGATACCTTTATATAATATTCCATAATGTCATTCCAAAATATTTTATAAAACTCTGTGGTTATACCATCTGAGCCTGAACCTTTATGGTTTTTCATATCCTTCAAAGCTGTTTTGTATTCAATATCAGTTATATGCCCTTCACAACTATTTTGTTCGTTTTCATTTAACTTAGATAATGGGTTGTCAATTTTTTTTATGCCTGATTCTGTTTGCTCTATTTTGCATATAATTGTTCATAAAACGTTCTTTGATGTAACAGAATGGTTCTTTGATTTATGTCTACATTATTATTAATGTTCAATCTTGTTTTTTGCTTTGGCCTCAGACTTTTTTCTCTAAATCGGCGAAGTATTTGTTTGTTTGTTTTCATTTTGCTCAACTATTTGTGCTTTTGAACGTGTTATATAGCCATTTAATCTATTTTCCAAAATTTTGTTTAATTCTTTACGTTTACTATCTAAATTTGATTGTATTCTATCCAGTAACACTGAATCATCTGAATTACTTAAATTTCTTCTCAATATCTTTGGTGTATTTTATTTCATTGTTAATGTTCTCTTTCTTTTTTAATGGCGCATATTTAATGGTCTCGCTTCTTACAATTCCTTTAATCATTTTCCATAATGTATTTGGATTTGCATCCTTATACATTGTGGCTATTTCCTCAATGTTTTCTTTAATAGTGTGTTGATATTCATTGTCTAATAATAAGTTATTATTTAATTTGAAATAACCTTGACCTCTTTCATAGGAGCTTATGTCTATAGTGAGTTTGACACTACTATGGTCTGATTTATAGCTAAAATTATGTTCACAAGATACTACAGTTTTAGCAATATTTTTGAAATTAAAAAGATAATCAAGTCGACAGAAAATTGGAGGTTTATATGATGAGTACCATGTAAAATGTGAGTTGGGTGTTTGTCTCTCCAAATGTCAGTTAAGTCATATGTTTCTTGTATATCAGTTATCTTTTGTCTGCAACGTTTATGTGTATAGAATTTACCATTTTTCTTGTCTAGATGTATATCTAGAACAGTATTGAAATCTCCCTTGATTATAAAATTGTTGTCCTCGCTTGTGTTAATGTATAATTCAAGGGTTTCGAATGAATCAATCACACTTTTATTGTTAACACTTACGTTAAGGATTGTTACTAACTTTTCTTGTATCTTCATTTCAAGTGCCTGCAATCGTCTACTAACTAGTTCAATGTGATCAGGTATCTCACACGAAATATTAGGATTTAATAGTATGCCCACCCCTTCACTGTTAGTACTTTTACCACTGAAGAAACGTTTTTGCCCCATTCCCGTTCCCACAGTTCGCGATTTTCTTGGACTATTGTGACACAATGAAGAGCAGTAAGCATACTTGCTGACTCGAGTTTCCATTGGGAGACATAGTTTTTCTCGGAAAACACTGCTTTAATTTCGTTTGTTTTCTGGGATAGTGTACATTGGAGGTTCAAGAAAATTTCGTCTGGGGGGTGTCCTGTCAACGTCTATTTTTAGTCATCAACATATTTCACAGAGGGCCATATGAGCCTCCCTCGAGAAGAAGTTGCGCACCCCATCACACCTATCAGTCCGCCCACGGTGTATTATCGCAGTAAGATAGAAGCAGAAGTGTGATATGCTTGTATATAAAGCTTACATTTATAGGATTAGTTCTTAGGCAATGAAACTATCGACAATAAGATAAAGTAATAATAAAAAACATCAACAAAAACGTTGATGTCTCCACATTTGCACAGTCTTATTCGAAATAAAAACTAAACACAATGTTATCTTTTCTCTCGATAGGGAGCCTCATTATTGCAAGTATCAAAAAGTAAAAACTCCATCAATTTTAATATTCAAATGAATATTTTCATTAGCTGATAAAGTGATCATCTAAGAATCAGACGACCCCGTGCATATGTGCAGATTCGACAGAATCCTCGCATTGCGTGCACACTACATACCAAACAAATTAGATGAGATGACTGACATAAAACTAGGTGGTTATCTGATAGTTTCAAAGTTAATTGCTGCATTAGCTGATGAGATATATAAAATACTGTGATGGAATTTAGAAGCCGGTTGATCTGAGCTAATTTGGTAAAGGGACTATGTCCGAATATTTATGGTTAAAAGGGCCAGTCGTGTTGTTATTCAGACTCACAATTTTACTGATTTTGGACCGCTTAAGTGAGGCACTGATCGCACAAGCGACTTGCGAATATTCAGATCTGTACATGTTCGTCTGAGCCTTTCAAACGCGCGTGCAAAATGTGTAATATATGAAAGAAGCTACATGTTAACGCGGGTTAAAATGTTTTGTATATTTTGATTTTGTGTTTCCATTTGCCTTTGATATTGTTGTTGAATATTCATGTTCACGAGCGGCATCTGAATTCTTCTTTCCTCTGTGACATAACTCTTGACCCACCACCTAGAAAATCGCAAAGCTATAGGGTTCATTAGCAATACTGGTCTGGATTCCCTGGAAAGTCACAGAGCTATCAAGCCAGCCTTCAATGTTGGTTCATTATAGGCCCTCTTGGGGAGTATTTTGATTCCTCTCTCACTTCATCCAAAAAATGGAAAAAAAAGAATAAAAAAAGTAAAAATGCTAATGGGGGTGGTGACCAGTTCACTTATTAAAGAGAGATATGTTGATACCAGTTCCATGTTTGGGGCGTGTTTTCGGACCTGCCTTTCTTTCTTCTTTTTGCGTGTGAGGGATGCGTGGGGGCTCTTATGGACTGAGTGGTGTGAATAACTCTTGATTTCTGAGTGTTTCAGGGTGTTTCAGTGGACTGTATGGTTGGGTGTTTCAAAGTAATTGTTGATAAAGATTATTTCATTGTATTGTTTTGTTTACTTCGAAGTTGGGGTGCATCATAGAACTGTAGGCTTTGGGGTATCTATTTCCGTGGACTGCATGGTTTTGTGGACTAGGTGATTTGCATGTTTCAATGGACTTAATCAGGGTATTTTAATGAACTAAGTGGTCTGGGCGCTTCTACGAGCTGGGCAGTTTTGGTGTATCAGTTGTCTCAGGGGCTGGGGAGTTTCAATGGGCTGGCTCGCGTTTGTATATCAGTGGGTTGTGTGCGTTTCGGTGTTCTGTTGCGAATCTGTAGGCCGGTGGTTATGGATGTTTCAAAGACCTGTGTGACATATATATTTTCGGATCAAAGAGTTACTTATCTCGTACACATGGCCTTTTACCAACAATTATCTCGCATTTTGATACCCCATTTAGACGACAAAGTGCGCTGCAATGAAAACCCGTATTTTGTAACCCTAGCGCATTGCGTTAGTGCTACCAGGTAAGGAAAGGTGTATACATGTATATCTAACACATGTTCTTACCTTCTTTGAGGGAACATTCCCTTGCCACCCTCCCTAACCCCAACTATTATATATCCTCTTCCTATATCAAGCATACTGGTTTCACTAAACATGTGCCAGTGAATATTTAAGAAAACATTTAATCTGACCGACCAGACAAAATATGCATAATGCCGCCAACTGAAGATGAGCGATTTTTTCAGCACATCACAACTATAAAACCTCTCAAATTGTTTTCTGTATATCTTTCCCCTGCTAGTCTGCGATTTGTAGCATTACATAAGTTGTTTGTTTCTTACATGGCATACTTAAAATATAACATATTCAGTCACTTATTGTGTGGCAGTTTATATCAATCTCGGGATAGAAATCAAAACCACTGTACTCCAATAGCAAGCATGGCAGCTATCAAGTTTCCTCTGAACATTTTGCTAACCGTCAAAATGATATAGACGTAAGCAAATTTCTAAGCTTGACGTTTTAATAGCATTTTTTGGACATGAAACTTATAAACCATGCAGGAGAATGATATAGAATTGTAGCGGCAGAAGCTATTTGTGTCAAAAATTGATATAAATCCAGCTTTGATCGATCGAACGACTGGCAATTTATTCATTGAAAATTTCACATTCGCCGTTTGAATAGTCTTCTTGAGTCCTACGTTCATGGATCAAAACATTGAACATATTCCAAGTCCTTATCACTCAATATAGAAGCAACCTGTTTGCTGCTGTCGTCTCCAAGAAACATTCAATATGAAATGAAAGTGGATAAATACGGACCATGTCCATCCATGATCTCAATGCTTTCTTCTGATAGCCAACACCCTCCGAGGTCTAGAAATGTGGTTCACCTGGGTGTTTACGTACAGAAGCATGCATTAGCTACATACTATCTATTCAAACTTATGCCAATACCATTTGAAGATCATGATGAAAATATAAAAGGAAACTCGAGGTTTAAGCGGCAATTGGCTGTTACATATTTTCATGGACGAAATAGAGAGAGAGAAAGGAATAGCGAGAGAAGGAGAGAGAGAGTTTAAGAGAGAGAAAACCTAACAACGGAAAGTTTAATGTTTGCCCTATAATAACGCTCGCGCGCGCGAGAAAGAGATGAAGAGAGAGGGTGACAAAGCCTGGTAGACAGATATATACCTTTGCTTAAGAACTGCTACTGAGACTTTGTAACACGCTATATTATTTAGGTTGTTACAATCACAAAAAGATGGTAAACAAAAATATATCTCTCGTTCATTTGGTCGTATAATTTACACTTTTAATGTACAAAATTGATAGCCCGATCTGATGCGCTTTACAATAACGAAGAACAGTTTGACTTCAAAGTTTGATTCAAAGGGAATGTCATTATTCTAGAATAACTTTGCACTTTGATAAAACAGTCATAATTATGCCACTGTCAATAAACTCAAATTGTCCTGTTCATGGTTTCGGTAATACTACAATAGTAAATGCGTACTAACGCTTGACAGATATGTTGAGCAAACAGCTAATTATACCGTTTTATAGATTCCTTATTAGGGTTCCTAATAGCCATACGAATATATTTACATTTTCGAAGTAGTCCTTTAATGAATATTTAGATGTTTGCAACCGTCCATAGCCTCATGAATTGCACAACTTTGATTGACAGCTGCCATGCTCACTTGCCCGTGCAAAACGCTTCGAACATCGAACTCACTCGCCAGAAGTGATACTGGTGTTGCAATGGACAACGAGCCATACCTGAGTCGTTCGTGCAAAACAAGCCTCTTGTTTGCTCCATCGGCTGTCCGTGTTCAAGCTAGCTGTTATGCTTTTCCATTTTATACTCCGACTAAACCGTACGATCATAGTTTAAATACAAAAATGTTTAAATTCCCATTTTTTATTCATCTTCATATTTTAGATATTCAAAATAAAATGTAGATAAAGGCATTTAATTCAATTATGTAGGGATATGGGGTGGAAGGGGGCACTTTGATATTTTCATGCATACGTAGGGTTATGCCATTTTTGGACAGGTTTCAGTATTTTGGGCGTTTTCAGAAAACTTAATATATATATATATTTTTTTTTTTTTGGGGGGGGGGGGGGTAAGAATGTGTGGTTATATCTTATATTATTTAAATATATATGGTAGGTCATACCATGCCATATGGACCGCCACGCGAGATAACCTATATTTGGGGTTTGTGAATAACAAAGGCGCAGAACAGCCTGTAAATTTGCTATCAGAAAAACTTAATTTTCTAGCTAGTCTCTGTAGTTGAGGAGAATGGTTTGAGTCTTGCTTTGCCAGAAACTCTGAGGACAGGTTTTGCAGCGTCGAGGCCCATATATCAATGAAACAAAACACAAACTATTCCGCAAAAAACGCCCAACTTTTGTTGAACAAAAGCTCTGACAAATTATAATATTTAAGTTTGTTTCTCCTTTAATAAGTTCCTCACCAATCGAACCAATTATTTTTGAAAGAGTTTTAGTGTTACACGTTTGTTTCCGTCTGCAAGAGCTTGTTTGATGAACTGAATCGATTTGCCATTATCTGAACTCAATGTTGACATACACATGCCTGCCCTCCGACAGCTATGAAACTTACCTCCGAACAGAATGTTACACATAAATATGACACCACTGTGATAAAATTGTAAATAAATAAATGTTGAACACGTCTGTTTGAAGTATATTTGACTGATACATTCCAAAGAGAGGTTGTACATTCCAGCAGTAGTTATGAATCAAGAAAAAATAAAATAATTTATACTCATATACCCGATGAATTCGAAATATTTGTTCAAATCACTGAATTTCCGAATTCAAATGCGATTTAAACTCAAACCAATTCAGTTCAAAATATGTATTGCTTTCAGAATTCTTATCATTCTGTATACTATCGACATATAATTTGATTTTATTTCTTAAAGTGATTCCATATGCTATAAAATGAGCCAGTGCATGAGATTTCCAACAATGTGGTATGTGCGACCAGCAAAGCCTCAGACCAGCCTGCGCATATGCGCAGTCTGATCAGAGCCTTTGCTAGTCGCTTGAGTATTCTATGATTGTTAAGCTACTGACTGAACACCATTTGGAGTTTCTAAGCTTAAAAGGAGGCTGCAGAGGCTCGTCCGATTCTACACTTGTTAAATTGTCAAATTGTTGGAAATCTCATGCCGCGGCTCAAATCGTCTCAGTACAGAACATGTGCATCCCAAAACTCCTTTGTTTACCTCCGATAGCTATCACCCTCCGAGATCTGGACATGCGGTTTACCTGGGTTGTAAAGTGTATGAAAGAATTGTGACATTCATCGCTAGACATGTACACCCTACTGCCCTACTACACACTTGCTATTTGACACTGTCGTCACCTTGAACAGTTCTGGATTGTATCATCAATGAAAAGATATGCAGATGAATTTCAGGATAAAATTTGCATATCATGTTGTACTTTTCTACATTCAAATTATGTTTTTTACTTATTATAAAGTAGTAAACTATTTTTAATAACATTACTACTATATTCCACTATTTTATAATTGCATATTATATAATTTGTAATAAGTTATGTAGTATGCAGTCTACGTGCAGTCCTGTTCTTTAGAAATTGTATGCTTTGAACTATCCGTTTTTTTACGAAAATGGAAAGATATTAAAATAACCATTGCAAAATCACCTATTTGATGTAAACATATCCCTTCGGATGCGTGTAGTTGCTTAGCCTTTATTTTGCTATGCATAGGGTTTGTGGGAGTTTTATCTGAGATTAACATGTCTTGCTTATCTACCAGTGTGTCTATGACCTGAGTACAAAATTACAGCGCGGCCAAAAGCGTGTATTAAACCATTGTGAGGTCGGTCTATTATTTGTAACACTATAGCGGTAAGAAATAAATAAAGGTTACCCATGTTAGAACAACAAAAAGTTCAATTAAAACGATGCGCTGATTTCCTTCCCGTCACGCGAGAAAATTTTACATTTTTTGCGTACAAATTACCAATAGTCCGCGTTTATTCTGTTTGTATATAATTGGAACTCACGAGAATTAAGCGCTGTGTCGCGCCAGTATCGCCATAATTCACGCGAGTCCCGTGCTCAGTTCAAGCAACAACCGAACCCACGGATGTTTATCTATTAGCATTATACAATTGATGAATTCTTTCGAGGTTACCGTCAGGGTAAGTCAATAAGAGAATAGTGAACCTCACTTTCTAGGGTTCACTAATCCTGATGTTTACCGAAAAACACTGCACCGATTGTTTTGGTATATGACACTGTCTCTGTTTTCCTAGTTTTGTATGTATTTATGTGTTCTAGGAGATGACGCTTTGATAAGTTAGGGGTCTTTCTTGCAAACCAAACATCTATGTGTCTTGATCCACATCTGAACTAAGGGTGAGGTTGGTGCACCATTAAACCGGTCTAAGTCCTCCTGTAAAATGATTTTACTGCCCGTTCCAAGGCGGTGATTCTTTTATGGATCATTACTGTTATATCTGTCTTGTTTTGTTATGCTTTCATGCACGTTTGTTTGCTGATGCCTTCTGGTCACCTGCTGGGAAAGGGCTGACCTCTTGGCTCTCGTTTGTGATGTTTTATTGTGTCGTTGTCACTTTCCTATTGGTATCCTGGGTCAGGTCTTTTGCTTGATTGTATCAATGCTTGATCATTGCCCTCTTTCTTATTGTGTATATTTAAATCAAAGCGCTAAGAGTACTGATGGGGACGGCTGCATTTAAGCGTTTAAGTCTTCAAAAAGGGAGGTTGTCAGTTTGATAGCTTTTATACAATTTGCCATTCAGTTAACGAGAATTGTAGACTAAAACCTTACAACATAAAAAAACAATGACCAAACAAAACAAAAATTGAAGAAAGAACAAGGAGTCAATCAACTTTAAAAATACTGCCTTAGAACTGTAAGTATCAGAAGTCACTTGGGGTCTAAAAATGTAAATTTAAAAGAAACAGGGCAATAGTTTAAGAAACGGTTAACATAACCACCAGTCATAAGAATTTTAACAGTAAAACCTCCACAAGTCAATACATCCTGAATGGTAAAATCACCCAACAGGCCCTACATTAGTAAAACCCCTATTAATTTTTATCTATATCATGCAGTCAGATATAAGTTAAGCATCGCCTCAATAGTTTCCTAGAAAACGAAGGAACCTTTCCAGTCATGAATATTTTCTTGTTTTATTTATTAAAATAGATAAAGTGGCGACAATTTACAGCAATTTTCTATTCAATTGTCACAACGGTAAGCAACCAGGCATGGTAAATGCACACTTACCCCTAAAATGTCCCAATTCTCTAGCCCATTGTTATATTTTTAAAACGCTTAGACATGAAACGTGTTAGTGTCACATTATTACAATATCAAAGACAAATTCTGTCTGAAAATTTCAGATTCACATCTCTGTAAGAATAAAAGTTATGGATGTGTAAAGAATGGCTTGTTAGATAGTGATAATGCAAAACATATAAACACGCGATTAACTTTCACTATGATCCTCTATAACTGACATTAAAACCTTGAGTTCGACAAAATCAGTTTGACACTATTTATAAAAATAAGTCTAGATTACTTCTGCGTTTATTTGAATTCAAAGTAAGCATATTGGGTTAAGCTGTGACACTTTCTAAGGGTACACCCCCAAAATAGGGGTCAAGTGTATACAGGACAAAATAGAAATTCAGCAAAATGACCAAATGACGTTCTGATATGTTCCGCAGACCACAGGAAGACAAGGATAACATTATATTACGCAGTGGTTGTTCTTCTGAAGAAATTTGTACGCGAAAAACGTCTCTGAAATAATGTTTGGGTAATGTTTGACTTATGTCTGAGTGTATCATATGGAACTAATAAAATGAGGAACTGCCAAATGGCTGGCATACAAACCTTTTTTGCTATAGACTAGTCGCTCATAAAGGGCAGAGCTTAGGAGTAAACATAGGTATTTATGGTCTGAAACAACAGGAGGGTTTCTCTAAGCTACCTTGGAACCATACATTATGTTATCACAATACCGTGGTCAGTGACGAACGTTGAGTGTCATTAAATTCAAATAAGCTGGCTTAGTGGTGCATGTATGAGTATCGCTTTTAATTAGATCAACCTAGGCCTTGTCACATTGTATATACAGTGTCTTCCAATAGTATAATATAAATGAATGGAAATGAGCCGTTTCATAAGAAAACCCGTCTCAGAATTTTAAATCGCTCCTCAGCTTAATACAGGGGCTATAGTTAGTTCTCAAAAGTTGAGCTATCATACTATCTTACATGTATAACCAATAGCAGTGTTGAATGCACATGCTGATCTTTGCATAAGGAGA
Organism: Loripinus fragilis; assembly: GCA_964019695.1. Lineage (NCBI taxonomy): Eukaryota > Metazoa > Mollusca > Bivalvia > Lucinida > Lucinidae > Loripinus > Loripinus fragilis. Next base: position 38,283 of record CAXHUL010000248.1, on the reverse strand, counting down.
TATCACAGTTACGCATGCATATCATAAACTGAATGACCTGGCACTTTAACGTCGCTCCTTGATTAGATTGCATGTAAATGCTATGGTATTATGGCCATCTCATCTAATTTACGAGTGTTATTTTTTATGTTCGTAGAATTGGGCTGTATCTCTACAAATATAGAATTTGAGGTACCATAACTACATATATTTTAAAAGGTTAGCTCCTGTCTATCACTTGATATAAATTTTACATCATTAGCCCTTAGTTCGGTCAAGATATACAGCTTTAAAAAGGGCATAAAAAGGACACTGGCCTAAATCGGTATCATTTTAACCACGCAGCTATCAAGGAATTAGACGCTGTTAACTTTCATTCGCTATGGTGATGTAAAAAATATTCAAGCCGTTTTTTTCTTTGCACCATCAATATAAAGTATTCAAAAGCTAATCGTAGACAAGTGCAACAAATCTATAAGCATGTTGTTTGCTCTTCTATAACAATTTTAAAACACCCATCAATATACCAAAATAATCACAGTCAAGTGCTAGTTATTCTATCTGTTAAAATTACAATTGTGAACAAATTTTAAAATTTCTTCTGATTTTGCATAGCACATGATATACTCAATCATTCGTCAGCAGTTATATTGATGTATCGATTTAAGCGTGTAACGGACAACTTCCGGTACTGGCATACCCCCATGCTATAAAAAGTGGGTGGGGTAAACCAACCCTGCGTAGAAAACACAATAACAATCGGATTTGCATAATTTTCTTATTGCAGTTATTTCAAAACCTGTTAAGAGGCACAAAAACAGTTTTAATGTATTTTCTATATATTGTAACGCTCCATGACGTCATTTTATACAAACTAAGGGATATTAGCACCCCCTAGGCTATTTACCTTGCAGTTAATTTCTAATAAAACAAAAAGTATTAACCTTGTTTTGGGATAAAGATACCATAACACTTCCATCTACCATATAAGCAAGAAAAAATATAATACTACTTTACAGCTAACATATTAAGCCACATTCAAAAGCCATTTTACAACTTCCACTTGTGTCAACTTTTTTATAATAAAAGTTTATATGCCTACTGTTCAATTTGCTGAGGTTCCAAACAAATCTTCCATATCAAATAATTGCTGCGCATTTGCTATAATGTTTATATACTATTGTAGCACGTGGTGTCCTTGATCTGTAGCCATATTTTCAGAAGCTGTGTATGGCTATGGACCCATTTTCATGCAATTGTTTCTAACGTTCTGTCAGAGACTAAGTTCAAAAATGTCACATTTCTACCATATTTCCAGTGTGCATTATACAGGTATGTCTTTGTTTCTAAGAAGTTATAAAAGTCATGCATTTTGAAATAATTTTAGGTTGCATGTATTGGTAAAAGCTCAATCTTTCCAAATATATGCATGATGTATGCATTTACTTTCGCCGTTTTCATTAAATCTACCTTTCTACGAACATAAAAAAACGCCCCTCGTATGGCATTTTTGTTAAGTCACCCTAAGTCATACATGTGATAAGCTGGTGATGGCAACGAGGGAGATTTGTTTTTCAGATGAGGGAGATCAGGGTCTCAATGAGGGAGATATTTCGCGTTCACAGAAAGGCGTACTTTAACAACTTATTTAAGTCTTTAACCCCCTTCATTCTGGGTGATCATTCTATACACGCCGATACACTAAATATGGAATAGTCCATTTTGTACTTAAAGTGGTTGACAGTCAAAATGTCTTGCACATGATGAAATATTTTACCTGAAGATTGTTAAATATCTTAATAAACAGTGCAGATACCGATGAAATGCAACTATTTGGTCTTAACTGTTTGCCAAAGTACCTATTTACCAGTATCCAGAATGAAAAGTTTAAGTAAAGTAATCTTTAAAAGTCTTTAACAATTGCAATTTATCGAAAGTATACTCCTCAAAATAACTGAAGGACCAATACTATAAATTATAACATTGATGCATTTTGTGAAGAACGTATTTTGAAAACCAATCTTACGATCTAGCTTAAATTTTTCGGGCATCTTTGACGCCTTATTGCCAAGTGAAACAGCAAAAAGAAAATGGTATAGATGTTACAAACAAGATTTATTTTTTCATTTTAAAAGTAGACTTAAATGTATTGGAATGCCATTTTTGTGTGTTATCCATGGACCACAGAACTACATGAAATGAATGAAAATTGCTTTTAGATGCTGAAATCTCTGGTTTTGCATGATTTTATTGTGTTTTAATCCCGTCAATACCACTCACCTCTTCCTGTGAAAGAAAATTGCCTCTTTTGGCTGTGGCGTAATGGCCCGACTATGGGTTCAGACAACTGGTTTTGACGTTTGTCTGTGACAATCTTTAAACGATTTATTGGACATCTTTCTAACACTCAAAGGCATAAATGACACTTGAAAATCTGATTCCTGATGACCAAGTACACAAATTGTTTTCAGAAAACAAAACAATGTCGCAACTTCATTGCCAGAGATGAAAATGCTTGCTTCCCAGTATATTAAAACTGTTTGAAGATTTTCTTTTGCATGTAAGCTGAACTGTTTAAAACAAAGTTTAATTTGAAGTCACTTACATTCTACTGGAATGACCACAGAAGAATTTCTTTACCCCACCCACTGCCTTTTGAAAGTGGAATTTTGAGGGTATGTGCATTTGAGACACAGTTATGGCAGAATTAGGTACGGGAATCATTAATAATGATTCTCGATTTATGTGCATAAAGAATAGAAAGATTTGGGCCAAGTTTTACAGAATTTAAATGTTTGAGCTAATTACATCCACGGTCTAAAATTTTGGTCCTTTAATTATTTTGAGGAGTATAGATATATGGTATATGTGTGTTTATCACTGTATTCACTGTATTTTTGTGGTTCTATGTCATGGAACACCCGAAGGCTCAACCAGCAGTGGTCCTGGTTTTTAAAACGTTTCAGAAGACAGGGCTTAAAGTCTCATCCGGGAGAAGCCAGTAATCGAACCTGCGACCCCTGGTTTACAAGACATAGGTTTATCCCCTACACCAAAATTTAAAAAAAAAATCCCTACACCACGGCGGCTTCCAAGAGAAGGGTAGGTTTTAAGCACGAATTTTAACAAAAATGGATATAATATATATATGACGCCAATTTTAAAATAATATGGTATTACTTCCAATTTTTAGTGTTGTTTTTGTGATTAAAAGCTTGCTGTTAATGTAATCTTTGGTAGAATATAAAATTATAAAAAAAATATTGAATTTAAAAATAGGTATTTAAATTAAAATAAGCAAATAATCACCTTGCAATTACAGAACTTGCTAAATATTGCAACAAGGGAGCTAATGAAAAAAGTTCAGGGGAAGGCACAATTGCATAACTTTTTACCGATTTTTGTTGTTGACTAAACAAATTGGGTGAGCAACGACAAACATACCTTATAAATAAAATGTTTTTTTTTTTCGAAATGATATATTTAAATATCTGAGAATGCAGAGAAAAGCACTTCAACTTGCGTCACCGTGACTGGTGATTTCGCCTTGAAGAGAGAAGCGAGCTTCGGCTTTATTTTGCAGTCTGTTGGCATCTCTGAGTTTGGCATTAATGACATGCGCGAATCCTTTCATACAGTTCTGGTGAGTGATGCTGAGGGCTGAAAGGCTCAGTAAACACACGAAAATATGTCCCCTTTTCACTGCGCTTGATTGCTGATGAGCATGCCATACGCGTGGTCTACTTGACGGTTACCTGCTTATTACATGCACAGTATGGCACAATGTTTATTATTATTATCTGACAAGTTTCAGCTCGTGTCAGTATTATAAGCTATTAAATGTGCCTGTCGGTCGCCATAAAAGTGGTCGCTTGCGAAAATATCATCATGATAGCATAATTCGAAATACGGGAGATTGCGTTGCCGCACGGGAGTGCGGGATACTGGGTTCAAATCTGGTAGCCTCCCGCACGATTCGGGAGGTATCACATGTCCCTTTAAACATCCATACACTAAGCTCAGACGTATATCTTCCTGGGTTTAACCAGTACGTAGCGGATAATAAAGCGTCTTGCTCAAGAACACAATGCACTGCCTCTAGCTGGTGGGACTCTAACCCGCAAGCCCTCGATTTCCAGTCAAGCATTCTACCACTAATCTATCACGCCCCTGGATCTCAAGTCAAGCACTCTAGCACTGAGCCACCTAGCTCTTCCAGCAATGACATGGAGATATTTCTCTGCAGAAGCACAGAAATAAGACGTAACTGTTTGCATGATCAAAACCATAGATGCTGAGATCAGCGTGGCTAGAAACCATGATGTTAGACAGATTTATACGTCCTACATTCCATTGGTTTTAAAGTATTATCATTTACCAAGCTAAACCGTATTATATATTCTGTGTGTTTGTTTTTGTTTGATATGATTCTTTACGTCCCATCAACAATCTTACAGGTAAACAAGGACGGGTCTTCCTGGGTTGAACCAGTGCTAACCTATGATAAGTGTGTCTTGCTCAAGGACCACAACCCAGTGACGCCGGTGAGGCTTGAACCCGCGGCCCTCGGTCTCGAGTCAAACACTCCACCACTGAGCCACTTCGCTCCTAGATACGAGGGGCTATCCAAAAGTTCGTGGACAAATTGTTGGATTCATCTGAAAATTTGCAAGTATTTATTTTGATATCACTTTGAACGGTTTTCAAAATTTCATAAAAATATCAACAATTGAGTATTTTACAGGCAATTGATTGTTGTCATGTACAACGATGTGCCGCACATCAAAATTTCATTGACGTCGCGACGTCAGTTTTCTCCAAGTACGCACCTTGCGACGCTAAGCACTTGCGATGTCACTCGATTCACTGGAGATATATTTGATCAAACCACCCCAACTGTATAAGAATACAGGATTCTGGTTGATTCTGATCTTATTTCATCCAAGTCATTAAAGTGCCTGCCTTTCAACTCGTCTTTCAATTTGGGGAATAGCGCGAAATCACACGGCGCGATTTAAAGTCACTTGTTTTAGATTTTGACACAGGGCAGCCGTGTCCTTCACTGTAACGCTTATGCCATCTGTATACCAAAGAGACCACGCAACGAATGACTTTTTCGTCGATCAATTTAACATCTCCATTGTTTGAACTGGCGTATGACCAAGACCCACACAAAATTGAATAATTGCCTGTTGTTTTAACTTCAGACGACATTTTCACGTAGAATCGAGTTTACCACTTGAATTCAAAACTCTTTGTTTTTAGAATGGGTGGCGTAATGCATAATGAAAATGGTGTTAGCAACAGCTAACGATATAAAACATTATCCGCGGAGTTTAAAGAAAATACATGAATCTATTTTATATGAAAATCCAAATCATTGTTGGAAAATTTGTGATGCGGCACTTTCCGTATATACACGTTGCTATGGTGACTGTAACTTGTGTATGAACATCTTAATATTTCAGGTTTATTACTTGTAGGTGCTCAAGTTATGAATGTTTAAGATGTAAAGTATTGGTAAAATACGATAATGCAAGAAAACAATATTTAATTTGTCCACACATTTCTGGATACCCCCTCGTGTATTCTGTTAAGAAAACTGTTTGAACAGTGCAGATGATCCAGATCATATGGTTTTGAGAATCTAGCTGATTTGGTCCAACACTGTGATTCAAAACACTGCTCCAGTCTAAACATTTTATATATGCATGTGCTATTCACTGGAAGCTTGTGAATGATAAAACTGAGGAGGAGTCAGGGGTGTGGAATAGCAAAATTGTTTATACTTGCCAAGGGACAATTAGATGGTCATAATGTACTTGTCCAATCGAGATTTCATTTGTCCCAAAGAACAGAGAATGTACAATGAACTCAGCTTAGCCTGTACTTTGCAGATATCATATACTAGTATAAACTCTTAAAAAACATTGAGAGACTCAATTGAAAACAGTGTAGATCCACATTAGCTGGCTTCTTCAGAAACCATCTGATCAGGATCCACACTGTTTTCCATACAACATGACAATGTGAATTGATCCATACTAATTAATCAATAAATGAAAGACAGCATTGCATTTGATTTATACTTGTCCTAGGACAAGAAAATAGAAAATGTTAACGTATACTGAACAAAATGGGGTCTTGGTCTGATAAGTCGGGCATGGTAGTTCCACAATTCTGAGACGAGTTTAGTACATTAGTTACCCAGCAGAGTAAAGGCAAACATTTTGTTTGACCCACTAGACTGTTTCTCAATGAGCAGGATCTACATGTTTTGTCATTTTTATCTGTACATTAATCATGTGATTTAAATGCATTACAAAAATTACTAAAAACAGTTGAATTCTTAGGCGACTTAGGCCATCCTTAAAAGTTGTTTACTGTCACCTAACTCATACTTTGGTAGCCCGTAGTATTTAATTGTTTACTGATTTGTTAAAGACATACAAATAGAGAACATTTTAAGGATGGACTCAACACAGGAAGACAGGAGATTGCCCCAACTTGGCTAAAGAATGGTTGACATGGACGCAAAACAACAAAACAAACAAACAATATGAATTCTGACATCTAAAAAGCCACAATCAAGTCAAATTTAGATACATTGGATTCAGAATTTAGCTTTTTTTAAATTGTATGTTATTGCCACCTGCATGCTGGACAGTTTTCCATGCTTTTTGTTGCCTGTTGACTTTTTTCTAAATAAACTTTTAAAAACAAATTCTATGATGAACACTATCAGACAGTTAAACTGTATGGATCCCTATCAGAATCGATACCAAGCCCTGATATGGATCCAAACTGTTTGCAAACTGGCTAACATTAGACAACAAAAAATGCGGAGTTGATTTTCTATTTCTGGCAGAGATGCTTCTTTTGTATACCTACAGCATAAATTTTAATGGTAAATATGTGTAACAGGTAACTGACACTCCTTTTAACTTAAACTACTAATACATCAAAGTAACACTTTCTTATTTAAAAAGATTTATTGACTTACTTGGATAATTTAAGTTCAGATTTTAAATGATTAAATTTTAGTCTCTGTCTTGTAATATTCAATGTTGTTCTATGAAATCTTGGCAATATCACATTATCTACGATACATCATTTCCACTGTCTCTACCCCTGCAAATAGAAAAATACATTCTATCACTTTATGGTCTTAAATAACAATACTGAGCAGACATGTGTCTGTACCTGTCCATGGACAAAGAAATGATCATAATTATTTAGATAGTTAGATAGATAGTGTGTTAAATGATTTCTAAAACAGTATAAAACATATATAAAGTCTAATGAAAACAGTGAAGATCCAGATCAGCTGGCTTCTAGATATATCGCCTGATCAGGATCCACACTGTTTCCATACTATATGTGAATTTGTAAAAAAATAATCGCAATATTTTAGAATTGTTTTAACTTTCTTTGCACATGTACTTGTCCATGGACAACTGAAAATAATTTCTTACTTGTCCTTAGAAATGAAATGGGACCAGGCCCCTGAGGTTATTAAACTTTTTTCATACTCGACTCAGCTGATTTGTTTGTTTATTTGATTTGATTCTTTATGACCCATTAACAATATTTCAGTAAAAAAAGAGACGGGTCTTCCTGGGTTAACGTTGAACCAGTGCTAAGCTAGGAAAAATGTGTCTTGCTCAATGACCATGTAACGCAATGACGCCGGTGAGGCTCAAACGCGCGGCCCCTCGGTCTCGAGTCAAGCACTCTACCACTGAACCACTGCGCTCCCCACACCTCAGCTGAGAATGACAACTATGCTTATAAATGTTAAAATGCCAACACTAATTATTATAGGCATTTTAACACTTATTTAATAGCATGATACATGTAAACAAAAAAACCCGGGAGACTTAAAGCAAGAAACTTCTCTATTTGTCGGTATTTTAGTTTAAATGAGCAGTAACAAGTGATATTTCGTGGTCAGACACTATGTTGAGCCTGATCTGGACCCATACTGTTTGACCCTCTAATTTCACGGTTGAGAAATGTTCCCTTTTTTGGTGGATTTCTTCTTTTTTTTGCTAAAATTTCTGAAAAAAAGTCAGATTTGAATCAATATGCACAAATCTGATGTCTTTTGAAAATTGGGTTTTCTCTCTTTTAAGAAACTTGTTCTCACCCGTTATGGTACTCCGGAAATAATATTTTGAAGATGTTGATTCTTCTATCCCAACCCCACAGGCTCGATATCTCATATGTTTGCTTGATTTGATTCTTATCGACCCAGTCAACATTTTTTCAGTTATATTGGGTTTGTCTTCCTAGGTTGAACCAGTTCTAAGCCGATATTAATATGACTTGCTGAAGAGCACAATGCAGTGCCACGAGTAGGGCTCGAACCTGCAACTCTTAATATAGTCAGAATCTTAAAATTAACGTCTCTGATTAAACTGCTCTCTAATTTGCTTTCTTTCAAAAAATGAAAATAAAATAAACAACATAGTCTGTGATCAGGCTCCTCCTCCAGATAAGAGTGCAATGTATAACATATATTTGTTTATCAACCAAACCATAATTATGTTTTGTGTTTTCACAAGAAACATAATAAGCAATGCATGCGATGCTAGTTATTCCAATAGGAGATCTAGCAGGGATCCAGCCAACACTGTACTGGTCGTATTTGATGATAATTTGGGATAGTATTTTACATCTCTCCAAAACAATATATGTTGTAGCCTGTGGTAACTCATTGGAGTCCTGTCATAGTGGCATTTAAAATGAGTTTCCAAGGAATATTTTCAAGGCAACAGGGTTCATACAAACTTCAGGAACCAAAGTCCATGAATTTTCTATGATTTCTTCATGATATTTTATGAGTTCAATGATGGAAAATAATAATATAAAACCTATTTAGTTCACCAATATCAAAAATTCCTGACATATATATAATTTAAGACATTTTCTTTCCATTGCTGTGAACATCTACTTATAAATTGTGAATTTTGACATATAGAGACATTAAAGAACCAGTCTAATTTAAACAATGAATAAATAGACCCAAATAAAAACAGAAAGACCGAAATTACCTAGAAGAAAAGCGCCAAATCGTGGAACTTTGCAGGTAGTGTAGGGGCCAAACTGAAATGAATGGGGCTATTTTGCGAGTTTGTTGCACACCCAGGAAGAAAACGTTGGTTACTATTTTCAGTCAGGGACATGTCTGGGGGCCTTAGAAACCCATGTTTTACTAAGTTTTCTGTGGTCAATTTTCTGTAAATGGCCTGTAATCACGGATACCCCACAAACATTGAAAATAGCAGTACCCAAAATACAAGACTAATAATATATTTGGTAATAGAATCAATGAATTTATTTGAGATTTAAATGTTTGATTTAGTCATAAACATTAATTGCAGACACATGTGAGATGTTTTACCGCTCACCAGCGTTACATATGTTACATTTTATACGAAATTGCAGATAATGACTTTATAGATTGCATACAAGAATGAACCATGTTCCCCAGGCAAAGGAAGAGAAACTTGGTTACTATTTTCAGTCTGGGACATGTCTTGAGGCTATAGAAACACATGTTCTAGTAAGTTTTCTATGATTAGTTTTTGTAAGTGAACAGTTATCAATGTTACCCTAATTTTGAAAATAGCAGTACATATAATACAAGAGTAAACGGATAGTTTACAATAGTATTAATGGAATTATTTGAGTTTTTCATGTTTTAACGAGACATAAACATCAATTACAGACATCTGTAATATGTACATCTGCTCGTCAGAGTTACTTATGTTACATTGTTTTACAAAATTGCAGATAATAACTGTATATATTGCATATAATAGAAAAAAAAACATGTTCCCAACCTTAAATTGGTCGCAACTATCCCTATTCTAATGACAAATTTCCATTTTTCCATATTTGAATCTATTTATAATTTTGTAACTGGAGATAATTTGTAGTAAAATAAATTTTAAAATATGCTCATAAGCATATCGTTTCTACTGGCATACAATTTCTCTATGTCAATCAATACATCGCATTGGAATTGACAGTGTCTTCTTTCATCGCTGTAACAATGAAATGAAACAACAGTTATAAAAACAAGTTTTAATACCATGGTCATTTAATTTCAGTTAATATATAAATAAGGTTATGTAGGTAACAACAATGGTGTTTTGCATAAATGGATATACTAAAAATTGTGGAAAGTAGACTCATATTTTTACCTTAGCCTGACGACACACAGAATCTACTCTCCACATATTTTAATAACTTCAATAATAGACACATTATTTAAAATAAACACTAATCTAAGAGAGTGTTGTGATTTTGTTTTATCCTGTTACTTTGATACATGTATGGTAATTTGCAGTTTTTTATCAATGGTTCTTAGCAATAAACATATTTATTTTATGATTCAAATATTGGACTGAATATACCGTACATCAATAATAAATGTAATTAGAAAAGCAATATATACTGCATCTGGTGGCAAGGCACGAGGATAGTGTGGTTGTCTTCCAGAGCAGGGGCTTTCTGTCGACTTTACACAGAGGACACATCTTAAAAGTAGTAAAGTTTCAGCTGAGCCTTCTTTTAATGGGTAACATATTGGTCAAACTTGACGATTCACTGTTTTACAAGATATTAACCCTTTACACTATATGCATATATGTGTCAAGCCCGTAACATATGTAACAGCACATTCTCATTATTTGAGCTTAAATATGTTTTCCTGGGACATCTAGCTTCTTTTTGCCAGTAGAAGTACTTTATCTTGCCTGAAAAAACTAAGCTTGCTAATTAGTGAGAATGACCATAAGATGTCACAATCGCAGACTGTAGATCAAACAAAAGTACTGTGAGGAAGAAACACAGAAACATTTTAGGTCTTGCCCAGGGGGTCTTGGCTGCATTTTGTTATAATCTAAAATTCCTCTTTCGTTTTTAAAAATTACAAATATGATATCAATCAAAGTACTAAGCAGTTTAGAAATAGCAAGGTTTATACCAAAATGTATCTGCAGCTTTGAAGATCTAGCACTTTTTTTTCTTGTATGCTTAATACTTTAATTTTCATTGTTGATAAATACATTTTGAGAAACAATCAATGAATCCATAGGCCTATCACAATTGCAATCATCTATTCTCTTGTTGAATACGATCTCATTATATCATATTGCAAAATGCTTATTATCTTATTATATATACAGCAATTTCGAAAGAAATTATTTTGTTTGTTTACCAAACACGTTTGAGTTAAAGCCATCTGAGCAATACGCATAGACTTAAAAGCATATTACGTGGTAACATTAACAAAGCTCTTTCATGTTAACATTTATTGCAAATGTTTTGTCTGTTAGTGAAGCTTTATTTTAACGTCAATTTTGAGGAGTTGTTCTTAAGCTCTAATCATAAGCATGTCTCACTGTAATTCAACAGCATGGCTTGAATTTCTGAAACTCACAGATTAAATTGTCGAATGAGAAGTAGTGTCAAGACTCACGCGCAGCTGTTAGCTTTCTTATACTATTCACAAGGAAGTTCTTTTTCTTTCTTTTTTGCACCTTTGTGTCATGTTGAGCTATTTGTAACACAGATACATATACTTAAGGAATAAAGAAACGCAACAAACACTTCAAGTCATTATAAACATACAATATAATGCAAGTTTTAAGTGCAAATGATATTTATCCATAGGAGCAGTATGTGTCCGTCAAATGAGAGCAGGTTCAACGTAAGTATCGATTACGCAATCATTTTGGTATGCGCGGAACCAGCCTGACCCACGTAGTTAACTGCTGAAATAGGGTCAATAAAAGCAAAGTTTGAATCAACCATCGGTTTATTGTTTTAAAAAGTCTTGGCATCGATTGCGGAGTAAGGAAATGATCAAATAGCGACGTTTCTGTAGGATTCTGAAACGGCTTAACGTCATTAACGTCAACTCTGAATACTGCGTGAAACGCGTAAACTTTCTTTTCTGCTTGAGATTTATTCATTACAAGGACGTTTAGTTCAAGAATTATGCCTTGATATCTTCAGACGTCAAAAAACCTCAATTCTGACGTCAAAATTCAACATCCAACGTTCTAATGGTTTCCATGATGTTTATGTGTTTTTCTTATGATAAAATGGTCCAGTGACAAAGTTTAGGTTACAGTTAACAAGTTTGGTGTTCACTCTCGGCATGTAATCAGATGTTTTCTCTTGCATTATGCCGTGTTTTGTTTGGCTAACGTCAATATATACCCCTTACCAGCGTATTTCTACGGTATCTGAAAAGTCAGTTTTTCCCAAGAAAACGTGTTCTGATGTCTCAAGGTTTATCTTATCCCGCATATTCACCAGCGACCTAAACCTAACGGCTCTAAGTGACGTTTATCTTTTATTCACTACCATTGTGTATCTTGCCATTCAAGTAGCGTGTTTGACGCAATATTTGAATGCATTACGAATATGATTGGACGTTTGTTTAATTTGCACATTGTCAAGTAGACGCCAAATAACCAAACATGGAAAAGACGGGGTTTTCTTGATCTTTATTCTGACGTTAACGTCACATTTTACGTTTTTATATGTTTTCACCTTGTAGCGTAAAATTTAGCGTTAAAATGACGTTTTGGTATTTCATCACATGCTATAAATACTCAATAAAAAAATTTCAAAAAAGATTTCACCAAACCGTCATTTAAACACGCTAAATTATATTTTTGTCTGTTGCGTTTCTTTATTCCTTAAGTATATTTACACAAGAGGAGTAAGAGACTTATGACCAGTTTGTTGGTTTTAAAGATTTACTGAATTAGCCTTATTGTATGCAAAACCATCAAAAATTGTGAGCAATACTGCTTACTACAGCTCGTAAAAATAATTTTAGTCATAAACTGACTCATCATTGCATCAATATCCTTGTATATATTTGTTAATACTAACACTGTTTGAGGGTTGTTTCTGGTTAAAGAAAAGTATTTCAGCTTTATTTTAAGTGTAATGCCATATTAAGAATACAAATTATGAGTATGTTACAAATCACAAGTGCAAGCTTATCTCGTATATTGCACTGGTTTATACATGTAGTAGATAACTGTTATGTAAAGACCAACCTTATATGCAACGAATCACTGTTTCAGCAAACTAATATGGCTAAAACACAGATGCATTTTTAATATGTAAGGACAGGAAAGTTTCCCACCTTAGGGATATTTTCTTCATCAAGCAAAGCAGACATTAAACCAATTGATTATGTCTGTAAATTTGTATTAGATAAACATTTCATGATGCAATTTCTCCAAACATTAGGCATGACCTCAGATAAACTGATGATAGACTGGGTGTACACTCTAGCTATTAGCTGCTGCAATATGGTGAATGACAGATTCTTGCATAGCATGTGTATATATCATTTAATAACCTTGTTAAGAGCCTTAGTCAGCAAAAAGCCAACCAAGAAACACTCATCTAATAGGATATCTTTCAATAGTATCAATTATCTTATTTTAGCTTTACTTATTTGAGCTTGACATGAACATCAATTGCAGGCATTTGTGAGTTATTTTTTTCTGCTCGTCAGCGCTACTTATGTTACGTTGTATACTAAATTGCAAATAATGGCTTTATAGATTGCATTTTAGAACAAAACATGTTCCCAAACCTTAAACCTATATTGTAGATGTCTATTCTAATGGTAAATTTCCATTTTTACATATTTGAGTTGTTAATAACTTGTAACTGTAGTGAAATAGATTTATAAATATGCTTATTATCTTACACATTTTCTATCCTATTTATTGGGTAACGTTGTTTACAGGCACTTTATGAAACTTTGTCAATAGAAAGCGTGGTAAAATAGACCACAGAAAACGTAGTAAAACATTCGGTCCAATATTTGAATAATGAAGTATATATTATATATATTGTCATGTACTATTGATTAAAAACCTGTTAACTGACATAACAAAATAAAATAACCAATCAAAATTACAAAACGCACTTAAATAAGTGGTTATTTAGAATAATTTGTCTACAATTGAAAGTTTTTAAATAATATTTGGAGAGAAGACTCAATTATATTTTGAGCCCCAGGCTTGTTGCCTGGCGCAGGTTAAATTTGAATCTACTTCCAACACTTTTTAAATTAGTATTTTTATCCATTTATGCAAGGGATAATGTTGTTACCTACGTTACCTGATACATATTAACAGCAACAAACTATCCATCGTAGTTGAATTTGTTTATAGTAATTATTTCGTTTCATTGTGAAAGTGGTAAAGAAAACATTGTACATTCCAATGCAATGTAAATTGTCAGATAGAAAAGCCCTACGCAAAAACTAGAAGTGACATGCTCATAAGCATACTTAAATATTTATTTTTCAACCTCCATTTCCATTGCCAGTTATAAGTTGTAGATAGCTTAAATATGTCAAAATGGAAATTCATCATTATAGTAGAGATATTTAGTACACGATTAAGGTTGGGGGAAATGGCTTATTCTAATATGCAATATATAGGTCATTATCTGCAATTTTGCAAAAATGTAACATAAGTAATCATGACAAGCAGAAATACACCTCACACATGTATGAAATTGATGTTTATGACTAGCTCAAACATGTTAAGTTCAAATAATTTCATTGATACTTTTGAAAATATCATATTAGTCTAGTATTTTGTGTAATGCTATTTTCAATGTAAGTAGGGTAACATTAATATAACAGGCCATTTACAGAAAAATTACCAAAGAAAACATAGTTAAACATGAGTTTCGAATACCCCAAGGCATGTCCCAGACTGAAAGTAGTAAGCACGATTCTCTTCCTGTGACCGGGAAACATGGTTCATTTTTATGTGCAATCTATAAAGTCATTATCTGCCTTTTCATATATAAAAAGTAACATGCGTTAGGCTGACTAGCTGCAATAAATCTCTCAGATGTCTGCAATTGATGTGTATGACTATGTTGAACATTTAAATCTCAAATAAATTCACTGATACTATTATAAAATATATAATCAGTCTTGTATTTTGTGTACTGCTATTTTCAATGTTTGTGGAGTAACGGTGATTACAGGCCATTTAAAGGAAATTGACCACAGAAATCTTAGTAAAACATGGGTTTCTTAGGCCTTCAGACATGTCCCCAACTGTAAATTGTTACCGACTTTTTCTTCCTGGGGTGCAACAGAACTCAAAACTTTAGATTTGGCCCCTACTAGTCAGGGGCCATCAGAACTCCCATGCAAAGTTGATACCGATTTATGGTGACCTGTACCAAATCAAACTTCATGGGATACCTAATGAAAATCACCTGGTCACCCATCTGGGTTTCACGTCTGGACGTCATTATGACGTCATCAAAATAGCGTATATTTTTCCAGTGCCGTTTAAACGTTATGACCATTGTAGTATATGACGATCGAGCCTTTCTTGCAATTTGTTTGACAATGTCTTTCGAAATATTCCAAATTTAATCTGAGGGGGTAAATGATTAAAATGAACATGTCGTCCATATTGATTTCGCGTCATAACAAAATGATGACATCACAAAAATGACGTCTAATATGTAAATACCATATATATGCAATTTGTCTATTACGTATCTTGACTGAATGCAAACACTTTTAAATTGCAATATTCAAAATATGAGTGATGATCTTAAAGTTCTGACCCTGGTGTGATATCTCTGTAACCAGCGATGCAACATGCCTGAAAATTTTACCAAATATTAATATATTCTTTGTCTATACACTGCTATGACATGTTTGATGTAACTTGAAGGGGCGGCTGGAAATATATCCAAAAACAGCCATGCCCTCAATGCACTGATCTATTAAGCAGACTTTGCAAGTTGGAGACGTCACAATTTAGACAAGAGCAGTCTCAGCATTTCGATTTTATGGCTGGTCAATGTTCATCCGTCAGCCAAAATGCTCTGAAAATATAGCGAACTTTCTATATGATTTGAGTTTTCTAGGCCCTTGAGTATATGGCTCTGCAACTGTCAGCTATAATCAAATTTTGGACCACTTAATAATTGACCAGCCCTTACTGCCGTAACAACAGCTGTGTTAAAGGTAGAATTTGTTTTAGGCAAACGAAGATGAACAGACTTTTGTCTGAAGCAATTATGAATTATCGGCAACATCAGAGACTGATAGTAACCCACATAAGAAAATTAAAACGAATCCACAAACTAAGTCAATATTCGGAGGTACAAAAATTTGCATGTGTATATCTAAATATAAAATCCAATTAATTGTCCAAAGGTGCACTATATCGTAAAATGAAGCAATATGGGATTAAATTGAGCACAAAGCATCCATCTGAAACCAAAACAAATCCTGAAAATTCTTATTTAAAGCCAATCATTTTTTGGTAAAAAAATGAACTTTTTACAATATTCCAACTAAGATTGAGATATTTTGTTATCAAAATAGTATTGGTCTTAAATATTTTGCTGATATTTGGTTCAGCATGTTTTAAGTCCAAATTTATAGGCAAAAATAGAATATTCTCGGAAATGAAAATTCTGCAATGTATTTAAAATGACGTAGTTGTCAATTTCAATGACGTCATAAGAACTCCGCATTGAGCTCTAAATATTGAATCGACATAACCTGTCGTCATTCCATCATTTGAATGGACATTACAAGTAACAACAAGTAAAAAAGAAAATCAAGTTTTATTTTGCAGTTGTAAAGATGCTGGGCTTGAAAGAGTCAGATTCAAATATTATCATAATTCAATAATATGAAAAAAGGTCAGTGGTATGGAGTGGACCATATATAACGCGCTGTAATTATTAATCGAAACGGTACAGCGAGAACATATTAGCATCATTATAAAGGCAAACACTCCATCTTTTAAATGGTGCATAGTATGCCTCTCAAAGATGTCTCTGGACAAAGATAAAAGACAACGATCAGAACTTTTGGATCATCCCTCGTATATTGAGATAGGGCAAAGACAGTCTGAGGGTGGGATGTAAATGCCATACCGATTTACGGAAAACAAAATTGGAGTGAACGTAAAACAATCAGTGTTTGTGATAACAAACGCGTTTATATATACTTATATGTAGCTGCTTATCCTCCACCCAAAGAAAAGACGGTAGTACTAATTCATTGACATGGATAACCGACTGCCTTAGAAACCAGGGGTCACAGGTTCAATTCCCGGCTTCTCCATGAAACCACTTACGGTTGAGCCTTCGGGTGCTCCAGTCATAAAATACAAACACAAACCATAACCCTCACAGCCCAGTACTGGTTACACCACAATCACCACAATCACATACTGCAGACCAACCCACGGCACCGCGAGGAAGAGCCACAAATTATTTCTAGTGACAGCACATCTGTAGGACAATAATAGCAAAGCAACCACGTTTATCTTCTTCTTTAAGTTGCAAAACTAGAATGCACGCACAGTAATGCTTAACAAAACAAAGACAAACACAGAACTCCCACAAACAGTAGGAAGTACATTAAACAATATATCAACAACAACAGAACCACCGCCTAAGAACGGACAGCAGCCTAAGCCATGGGGGGGGGGGTAAATGCCTTTTAATTAGCGATATATCTTCGCCCTAGATTCTGTTGTTGTTAAAACACAGTTTAAGAACATTTTGAATCGCCACATGCCGCTGCAACAATAACAACTTTTGCTCCTCTGTAAAACTGGGGGTAGGACTGTGCATTGGCTCATATAAGACAAAATATTTAAGATATAAAAGCAAACTTTGTTTTTTGTATTCGTCAATTGAGTATATGTTTGTAAAACCTAATCTAAAACGAGTTGAAACCAACACAGAGCAGTTGTTAAACTAAATGACCATGGCCAGAATTACCGTTTTTAAATTATAATTAAGTTCAGGTTACGCACATAATACAACAGGTAGCCACATTTAACAGCTTTCATATGTAGTAAAGACATCCAGCATGTAGACGATTAGAATACAAATTGATAACCTTTTTAAAATGCCTTCTTTTTGTAGCTCAAGCACTCAACGTTCTTATTCTTAAATTGATAAAGTAACATATGTAATAAGCCTCTTCAGGCTAACGCTCAGGCTTACAGTATGCAAACATCTCTTATAAGATGCACATTGAATTTATATAATATAGAATATGTCTGTTGAATTGGGATGGAACATGCTCTTACTCGGCTTGCATTCAAAATACTGTTTGATGATTCTACTTATGTAAATTAGATGAGGTGGACACTTATTTTACCAGAGAAGCATGGATATGTTAATGACTTGGATACCGATTAGTTCAGAATGTTTGCATTAGATAGGAATATTTATTAAATTGTCTTAATTGAATTTGAAGCTAGTGAGCGCAGTGGCTAAGTGGTAGAGTGCTTGACTCGAGACCGAAGGGCGCGGATTCGAGCCCTACCAGCGTCACTGCGTTGTGGTCCTTAAGCAAGACACATTTATCCTAGCTTAGTACTGGTTCAACCCAGGGAGACCTGTCCCTATATAATTGAAAGATTGTTGATGAGACGTAAAGAATCAAATCAAACAAACAAAACAAATGTGAAGCTAATAGTTTCTATGTCCCTCTAAGCTCTATCTATATTTTAGTATTTTACATATTAAGAACTATTGAAAAAACGTTTATTTATAACATCTGTAACAAAGGTACAGGGGCTTAATACTCACCAATGAATAAATGCCTAAGATTAAGGCACCAGAGGCCAGAGACCTTTAGGAAAACATGTGAAATATATTCATTTTTTCCTGAAATGTCATCTCTTACATCAAATTAATGTCCTTGCTCATTTATTATGCCATGTAAAATATGTTACAGCCGTAAACAAGTTTCTTTGATCGTGTTGTTAAACCTGCAAAATCTATAGAAGTCTTTATTATATGAGCAAGACATTCCCAAATATGTAAGATATTCAGCAGCAGCAAATGTTTTCATAATTATTTATTTAAATAATACCAACCAGATTTTGTTCCTTAAAACTGGGTGTATGGTTTGTTTAATTGGTTAAATAATATAATACATTTAAAGTAGAAATGCAAACTATGGTTTTTCACTTAGCCAAATGAGTATGCTAATACTAAATAATAAAACATTTGTTAATACACAGATCAGCTATAAAAGTAGATGATATTGGTCACACTATTCAATTTTAAAGGGTAATGTAAATAAAGTAACACGCAAAACACCGTAAGAAGCTGTTATTTTGCTCCAATAGCTTTTATATATAGCCAAAGTAGCCAGCATTCAGACTGTATCAGTAGTTTAAATAATCAGACAGTTTAAAGCCTTCTTACTGTAAGTTAAACTTTTAAGTTCTAAATTTAATATGACTATAGTAACATATATAACATGCTGTCAAAGACTAACACCCAAGCGTACAGAATGCTAAAATCTTTTGAAATACGCAGATTGAAATTCTCTTTAAGATAGGATAAGTTTGCATAATTCCCTGGTGGGGAGCAAAAACATTAGCAGCCGTCAGTCTTAAGGTGGACCCCGATAAAGTTAAACAATTAAAACCCCATATGCTGGAAAATGGAGGTTGGGTTTTGACCCTAACACCTTAAGATTTGCGCATATGATGCAAACATGGAAATAAACATGCATCAATGCGGAATAAAATTCGTTGTGAAAATAATTGATTCATACCAGTATTGTCTTGATATAAATTATCACAAATCAGCGTATTGTTCGTTCTGTTGATGGCGCAAATACCAAAAGTAGGATAGTTAAGCTGCATATTTGATGATTAATTATTGGAATTTTTTTGGATTTCTCAATTAGGCGATTCTAATGAACACCGTAAGCATATTTTGTACGAGAACAGACCAATTATGTGTTTTGGTTATCATAAATATACACACCTTTTCTGGTCTACTGATAAGCTGGATATTTTTCATGTTTATATATATGAAATATACGGTATTTTGCATGCAAAATATAGTTATCGAGAAAATAATTTATTATCAAAGTCACATAAAACCTTAACTTAACCATCATGTGACTAAAATAAATGATGTTGTGTTAAACACGAATTTGTGTTGGTTTAATACGACTACATACCAAAACAAACTATAGCTTTTATTAACGAACATTTTGTATTTATGGTCGCCATATTGATGTGGTCATAACTAGCCTCAAATGCGGATTTGAGATGGGTGACCACCTTCAAATTGAAGGTAAGACTTCATTGAAGATTTTGATATAGGTCACCATAAATCGGCACACAATTTGCACGGGACCTATTTTTTCCACTAAGGGCCCTGACTATACACTTAGGATTATCACAGCCAAAATTGCGAATTAAGCGGATCTATCACAATCCTACACCCTAGAAGCAAATTCGCCAGAGTATGTTAAGCTTTCCGTGACTATTTTTAAAAATGCCATGATGTCTTTTTCAGAATAAAAACTGATTTTTCATGATAAAAGTTAAAAAAATCAAGATTCCATGATTTTCCAGAAAAAAATATGTTCCAGATCTGTGTGAGCCCTGGGGCAATGTACCTCAAATAACTGGAGCTCTGGGTAAGAAATAGAGCTGTGCAAATCATACAATTTCAAAGTATGTATAACTTACTTCTCATTGTCAAATACAAGTCACCATCTTTTACTTGGTTGTTTCCTTGCAGACTTAAGAGCCTTAGAACATGTGTATGGATCAGCAGGTAATGGATCTGGACATTCATTGGCTGGTAGAATTTTGTTGACAAAATGCTGAAAATTAAGAAAGATCAACCTTTATGAACAAGAAATAAACTTGGCTGATTTTCTTATAGGGCCAAATAAATAAATATGTTTGTTTCTACTGTTTCAGGTAACAGTTCTGGAAAGGCACACATGCAGTTGAAACACGTTTTGACCCCTGTCTTGTTTAAAGTAATGAACGACGCAGTAGACATCCAATTTAAGTACACCAATTGCTGTCCTCAACTTTACCACATATCAAACCATCATTTCAGCAGATATTTTATATTTTTAAGCCATTTGCTCGAATAAAAATCATTTTTTATTTATCCGTGCTAAACTTTTGTTGTGCAGTATATGAATCTTACAACAATTACATACATGTCTACCAAAAACAACAACACCAACTTGTTTGTTGTTGCCCAGGTTATTGTCGCAGTAAGCAAATAAAAATGGCGAGTCCAATGCGTCCCTTACGATATGCATAATAATCATATACTGAACGAAACTTCTAAACCGCCAGTTAACACAACAATTTTTTTCGATATAGCTCATTTATTATAAAACTGTTTGTCATGATATTTAACACAGTATATTTGAGCACATGTGCCCGTCGATTACACATAACAAAGTTTGATTCAAGAAGGATATTCATTTATGCGTAACGATAAAGTACTAATACCTGTTTTGCACGTGGCACACGATGCTAAATGTTTTTTCGCCTTGTGAATACTCGCATTTTTATTGACAACTATCGGACAGCTTTATTTTATCACAAAAATAACAACGTTTGGGCTGTATGAGTATAAAATAGAGGGGTCGGGCTGTGGGTTTAATCGAAATAGGGGCCTCGCTGAGACTGATTCATAATTTATCACAAGGTTTGGCGTGTTTTGAAAGAGCCGACAGTTTTCACCACAACCTGTCAGTCATTTTTCAGTTTTGCACTCGTATGACGAGAAAAATCGACAAAAACTGAGTATTACGTATGTCATAAAATGTCCTGTATAGTCCACCATACTTTGGTGCGGTGATGCACAAATGTTGCATTGAAACGTCGGAAGTGTCGAGATTGATGTGCAGTACACGCTTAATGGGTGACGGATGCTTCAATAATTTTGTCGACAACAAACATTTCATCACCATAAACACATTTCTGTGTTCTTTTAGGCCATATGGGCCTCCATAGGAGCACTGAATTGCATAAAAATTGTTACTTTATATTATTAAATCAACACGATAGTGTTCAATAATGTCCATTTAAAGCACCAGAAAGTTCCAATAATATTGTTGACAAAAACATGTCATCTCCATAAAGCATTTTTGTGTTGTTTTATGTCATATGGTCTTCCATAGGAACATTTTGGATCCCAAACATGTCCATAAAATAGGTGTTTTTCACTTAAGTCCCTGGAATACTTGATTTTAAGCGATGAGTTCAAATTTTAGCGTTTGTGTGAAAATGAAATGCGATGGTGCCTTTTTACAGTCTATCAATTGAGCATGTTAATTTCAATTTATGAAAATGAAATTTTGACAGGTTCAGTTTAATTGATTTTTCCATATTGAGTGTAAATTGTAGCCATTTATGTATCATATACGTATGTTAAGATATTTGAGAAAATATTGAGTGGCGGTTTAGAAGTTTCGTTCAGTATATTACAGCGCAAGGTGATTATACTCATGCTAATAAAAAGAAGGTCACCTCGATTCCCCGACTTTGTTGAAAATAAATACAGACATGAACATGTTATGATTATCAACTTGAATATTGTAAGTCATATCTTGTATGACCGCCACCTTTATGAATGCACTCTATGAGGCTTTTGCGCATGCTTAAAAGAAGCCTGGGGTTGTACCCCACCCTCGTGGAATACATTGCCATTTTTCAACTAGCCAGTGTACAAATTCTGGAAGTGTAGCGGCTGGGAAGGGATACGATCATTAATCCGCCATCCTATAATATTCCAGGGGTGGTCAATTGGAGATGGATCAGGATCTGGAAGGCCAGTCAAGTGGGTATGAAATGACACGCTTGCAAACAGTTCCTTGGCATATTGCACGTATGCTGGAATTGTTTTGCTGGAAGAAAAAATTGTTTCCAACAGACTGATAAATTTGCAGGAAATGTGGGTAAAGGACTTCGTCTACATAGCGTTAGCCTGTAAGTGACCCCCAAATTACTATGCAAATTAAACGAACCTTATACATAGCTCAAGACGGCCTTCTTATTTTTAGCATGAGTATATTTTAAATATCTGGTTCAACCCGGGAAGATCCGTCCCTTTCTAACTGAACGATTGTTGATGGGATGTAAATAATCAAATCAAACAAACAAATACGTAGAATATACGGGCAGCGAAGGCTCAGACGAGACTGCGCATATGCGCAGTTTTGTCCGAGCATTGGCTTCTCGCCTTTGTGATAAATTTTAGATTCGTTTAATGGTTCAAATATTTTTTCTGCACAATACACTTGGAGTCCAAGGACCTACATCAGACAGTCGAGGTATAATTATCGAAATACAAATGGCGACGAAAACAAAACAGCCACTGCATCATATACCACAAACCCTTGCATTTATTTCTGGCGGCCATCTTGGATTTCTCATCCCGCACCAACTATGGCCACTGTATCCTGGCCGATTCTAAACTTCAGGGTATGACAACATTTTGGTATACACCTTACAATATAGTACTTTGGCAACCACCTATTCTATGAAAAAGACCACTTTTAGGCCAACGTCGCTCCACTATAATCACCTGTTTTAGCATAATGTACAATTAGACTCGTACAGGTAACGCTCCGACTAACGACTATCAACTACTGACCAATATCTAAACTCACTGTACGGAATGCTGAACTTGTGAACTAAAGGGGTGTTTAGACGGCATGATTTAGTCGTCCTGACAGTGCTTTAAAAAAAATTTCTGTTTAGACGGCATTATGTCATGTGTGATTTCTTTAAACAGTACAGAAAATTGGTTGGGCACCTTGAGCTATCTCATCATGCTCTACATCCTTTAATTGCTATAGCTAAGAACATGTGTTAAAACTCATTCCGCAAGTCACGACTTTTTTCATCTGCTATTTCATCTGCTTATGTTCTTATGTAGTCTTTATGGCAAACACTATCGACCCAATTCAGACTGTTCCCTGGAAACAGTCTGGTCAGAGTTTATTGTGTTTACTTCCATGATAAGATGTCCCCTGAAGTTCACTTGAATATTTGCAGCAGGCTAATAAGTAGACACCATTTTTAGGACAAAATACTGGCATGTTTATGGTTATCTCTTTTATCTTGCTCCAAAAGTAATTAGCCCCAGTGACCTCAAAGCTGATTTGCTGCTTCGCCATGATTTTGTAATGGCTAATAGAACCAGCTCTACCCCCCATGACATGTCGTCCTCACTTGTGGAATCATGTATCACTCTGTAATAGCAGTGTTTACACGAGCTGATTTGTAATGTATGACTAAGTCAGGCTGACAAAATCATACCATCTAAACACCCCGTAAAGCTGCATAGTCTGTAACTTTTGATCTTCTAATTTTAAAAATAATGTTTTATTTTTCAAGAACACAGTAAAAATACTCAAAATCAGGTAGACATTTTACCATTTTCGTAAATCTTAACAAGTTATCACTATCAAAACAACTGCATTTATGTTGAAATTCAACGGTCTATAATTATTGGAGGGACGCAAATAATTATAAACAAGAGAAAAATACACCTATTTGATAAGATAATTCACTATTCCATGCAGTTTTCAGCTGTACTGAACATGTTTATTGTGAAAACATAGCTAAATTCTACTTTTACAAAGGATTTATAAAGAAAAGAAAAATTTTCGAAAAATTTTCATAGTTACAGAGTATGCAGCTTTAATGTAACTTTTCACGACACATTAATTTAATCAGTAAGGAATGGCGCAGGCTATTTGTGTGCCTGAAAAAACATTTTGTTGGAAAGATGACTCTAACTTCAACTGAGAAATTCGAAAAATTCTCAAAAATCGTACTTTTCATCAAAAATTGCATTTTCTCCTAAAAATCATTTTTTACCTTTTTGCTTACAAAATTTATGTATTTCACAATGGTTAATTCTAAAATTTGGCGTTGCAAAAGTTTTGAGTAGTTTATTATGCATGTCGTCGATACCTACAAATATAATGATTTGGATGATAAGAATATGAGCAAAAGTAGAAACGTCGATTTTTGCTCAAAGGCAGCTTACTCTGTATTGTGTGATCAGATATGACAGAACTTCTAACTCACCCGAGCTCTTGTGTATGTCTGTGTTACCTGAATGCTTTAAGCATGAAAAGGATCCGAATTTCCCATTCTCGTCTATTAGCTATTATACAACTGGTCAAAATGCATAAAAAAGCTATCTCTTCATATGCAAGCGGACCTCTTCAAGAAGAGCAAGTTGTCAGTTCCTGGTGAAAAATATTCTTAAAACTTGTTAACTGCTTCCGTGAAGGCTTCCCGGTTCCTCTGCGGCTAAGTTACTGTCCCATTGTACAGTTGAAGTATTTTAGCATTCTCCATAAGAATCATGCAGGCCCAGTAGAAAAGCTGATAAGATACTTTTTCAGAATGCAAAAAAAAGGCGCAATAAATTCCTTATAACATAAAAGTCACATAGCCAAAGGGAAACGGTTATTGTCATGCCGTTACCATGACAACGACCAGTTAAAGATTTTGCCTCCAGAAGCATGTTTTCTAGTTTTGGAAAAATGAAAAATGACACTTTTTGAAGACAATGTAGCCTATTTATCTTTTAAAGTCTAATGGTTTATGCTGTATGAAAAAAATCAATAATGTATTAACTTTCAATATCACAAATGGAAAAGGATAAAACAAACTTGTAGAGTATGTTTCTATGGCAACGAAGAGGGGCTATCTCTATAATATTTTTGGAGGCTTAAATTGACAAATTTCTATCCAAATTATCTTTTTACAGCAAAGGTGAGATTAAAGGTGTCAGCATAAGGAATATACACTAATGCCTTGTGTGTTAAATGAAAGAATAAAAAAGGTCAAATGTTTCTATATTTGGTATCCATGGCAACCAAAGTAGCAACATAATAGCGAAATTGGAAAAATGCCTAACTTTATGGAATAAAATGACCAACAAACACAAATGTGTAGACATAAGTTTATATAGCATACGAAGCATCGATACAAACTTGAAAAGTTGCACACACTTTAGTTTGGTTTTGTGTCTCAATTTGGTTTCCATAGCAACGTGTATATTGCTTCTGGCTTGAAAATGCACTTTTTGACCATTTTTAAATGATATTTGTTGAGACAGGAAATATCAAAAGGGGTGAATTTTATATTAAGGATATACACTGATGCTAGGCGTCAGTAATAAAAAAACAAAAATGTTTAAAATATTACATTTTCCTTGTTACCATGGCAACCAAAGTTGGTGGGGTAGCCATGTATGAAAAAAGCCTATTTTTTAGCATTTTTGAACTACTACGGCAATTCCCCCAGCGTACATAGAGACATATGCGGTTAATGGTAAGTTCTAAATGGTATTAGCTTTCATAAAACGAGAAATTATGCGTAGATTTCACCACCTTCTGGGAGTAACCATGAAAACAACCAGAGTACTGCTGCAAAATAGAGATTAAATAAATTTGCATCTTAAAGTGGTTAAACATTTCCAGTTGGATATATTTCGAGTTTTTATATCTTTAAAAGATAGTTTTGTTAAGATATATTTACATTATCAATATGATTCTAGCAAAATTAATAAGTTTAATTTGATAAAGTAACATTTATAGACGTTAAAAGTGGGTGGGGTAACTAGATATATAACCAAAACGAGTATTAGTGATTTTTTAAAAAAGTTTTCCCAATAGTGGTGGGGACGATTGCATATTTGCATACTGCCAATACTTGATAGGGGCCTCCAAGTTTTATAGACTGTAAAAACATGTATAAGGTTTACCTCTTTCTTGCCATTACCATGGAAACAAATACAGGCCTGTTATAAAATGGATATTAAATATATTGCGCCTTTAAACAGTAAAATGTACAGATGGTTAAAATGCAAGTTCCCAATGTGAATAAAAGAAAGTTGAATTGAAACATATTAACACTATCAATATGATTTAAGCAAACTAATAAGTAAAGTTTTATTTGGTAACACTTATAAACGTTGAAAGTGGGTGGGGTAACCAGATATATAAGAAACATTATTTTAGTCATTAAAACTTTTCGAATACAATACAGCCTATCTATCTCTAGAAGTGTTAAGGTGATTCCAGCTTATTATAATAAGTTTTGAATTAGCTAAAAGGAGAATTGAGTTGAGTCTTACTGACATTATCAATATGATATGAAAACTGAATAATTTGTAACAATTACAGTCCTTTAAAGTGGGTGGGGTAATCAGGTATATAACAAAAACTTATTTCAATAACTGTTAGCAAGTATGCCAAATAGTGGCAGAGATATTGACATATTTGAATACTGCCAATATGTAATGGGGACCTTTGAGTTTCATAAATTGTTAAAAATGAATTTGGTTTTACCTGCTTCTGGTTGTAACCATGGAAACAATCACAAGCCTTTTGCAGAATGGAAATGAAATTAATTGTATTTTATAGTGGTTATAATTGTTCCACCAAGTTATTATATTACAGAATTTGATGTGCAAAAAGATAGTTGAGTATAAAATTTTAGAACAAACTTTGGATAAATCAATTTAAAATGATTTTATAGCTTTGAAGCCAAAACAAGTTATGTTTTTCTGTATAGAAAAGTTATTGTTTCCATGGTTACGACCAGAAAGTGGTAGACCAGGTGCATGTTCATTTATTGTATGAAAGGTGAATACCATTTAGAACTTATCAATAATTGTATGCACCTCTTAGTAGACAGGGAAAATGATTGTAGTGGTTCAAATATTCCACAAAATAGGGTTTTCCAAGATTGGTTACCCCACCCACCTTTGGTAGTCTGGAATGATTTGTACAAAGATCATATTGGGTTTATTTATTATTTTAATCTACTCCCTTTGAGCTATAATGTTTCAGCATGTAAAGATGAGAATCAGAATTGGTGTGTTATTGGATATGTGAATGGCAAAAAATGTCTTTTCACATTTTTGGCCATTTTAGGCCAAATTCCTTCTTTTTGGTTACTATGGCAACGAGCAATAAACTGAGAGTACGGAACATAGCTTACTAAAATTATAAATACAACTAATGTGGCCATCTAAACAGAGCAAGTAGTAAATGTAATCAAAGGAAAACTCATATCAGCCTGAAAGGTTTCAATTTCACATTTTTCCTTGGGCAAATCTCAATATGTGTCATATTTTTGGCCATAAAGTAAAAGCTTTTGTGGCATTTCCTGTAACTGTTGCCATGGTAACTCTTATCTGGAGTCTTTAAAGCTGTCATTTGTGTACTTGTATAACAGAATAGATTGTGTAAAATATGTTGAACATTATTCATATTTTGTCATGCTGGAAGGAGGTAGTTTGCATCGAATATGCCCTTTTTGTTGAACATGCCTTTTTTTGGTGAAATCGCTGATTATATGATGCTTTGGTTGCCATGGTAACATGAATTGAGATAGATCATTTGTAAATTTGAATTTGATGTTGAAAATCAGGTGCTGGTTACGTAATATGTGCTTAAATAATCAATTTGATCCTTTGTTTAGGGGAGATGCTTTACTTTGAATATGCTCTTTTTTGTAAAATAACTGACAATCTGATGGTTTGGTTGCCATGGTAACCTATACTTAAATAATTTCATTATTTTCGATTTTTCGTTTTTGCTAAGCAGATATAGACTTGCGAGAATGTGTTTACATAATCCATATTTCTGTTTGCAGAAACATGATAATTTGCATTAGAATGGCAGTATTTTGTAAAATTCTGACGGTCAGTTAGTTCCGTTGCCATGGAAACAGAAATTGTAAACATTTTGAGTTTTTTTCATTCATGTCATTTGTTAATCAGACATGGGTTATTTACACACTATATATGTCGTTTATATACAGCTTTGCTGTAAAAAAGTTATTCAGATTTGAAAAAGGTCAATTTTTAGAGTTCTGAAAATCGGTTTCCATGGTGACACGTTTGCTGCTAGGACACATAATACAAATGGCATGTTTCATTTTTCACTAAAATTTTGTGTACAACTAATGAGGGTCTCTAAACAGACCTAGTAGTTAATGATATCAAAAGAACTTGTGTCACAAAAGCCAGTCTGAAAAGTGTCAATTTCACATTTTTCCTTGGGCAAATTTCATTTTTCGTAATATTTCTTTGCTACAGAGTAAAACCGTTTTTGGCATTTCATATTGCCATGGTAACTATAAACAGGAATTTTAAAAATTATTATTTTGTGTTTGTATTGCAGATGTATATTATGTAAAATATGTTTAAAATTATTCATATTCTGTCGTGCTGCAAGGAGATAGTTTTCTTTGAATATGTCCTTTCGTTAAATATGCCATTTTGTGAAATCGCTGATGGTATGATGTTTTGGTTGCCATGGTAACATGAATTGAGATAATTCATTTTGTAAATTTGAATTTGATGTTGAAAATCAGGTGCTAGTTACATTGTGTGTACATTAATAAACAATCAAATCCTTTGTTTAGGGGAGATATTTTGCTTTGAAAATACTCATTTTCATAAAATCACGGACTACCTGATGGATTGGTTGCCATGGTAACCTATAATTAAATAAACATTTATTTATTATTTTCATTTTTTGGATTTTGTTAATAAGATGTAGACTTGCCATAATGTGTATAAAGTATCCATATTTCAGTTTGCATTAGCAAGATAATTTGCTTTAAAATTGGATTATTTTGTAAAATTTCTGACGGTCAGTTAGTTGGGTTGCCATGGAAACAAAAATTATAAACATTTTGAGGTTTTTTTTATTCATGGCATTTGTAAACCAGACATGGGATATTTAGACACTATGTATGTCGTTCATATACAGCTTTGCTGTAAAAAGATTATCAGATTTGAAAATGGTCGATTTTTAGTGTTTTGAAAATTGGTTTCCATGGTGTCACATTTGTTGCTAGGCAACACAATACAAACGGCAAATTTCATTTTTCACTAAAATTTAGTGTACAACGATTGTGGTCGTCAACAGGGAGCTAGCAGTGAATGTAATCAAAATACAACTAGTATTATAAAAGCCAGCCTGAAAAGTGTCAATTTCACAATTTTCCTTGGGCAACTCTCCGCCAATCTGCAAGAAATCTTAATTTCTAGTTTCCATGGCAACCACTGTCAGAAAAAGGGAATGCTTTGTTTTGTGAAAGTTTTTCAACAAGTCTGATCAAATAGTGGTATAATAATTATTGATTTCTGTGACTAGTCACTTATCACCATCTGCATGATTCTTAGGGAGAATGCTAATTAAGAAAAGAAGAAGAATGTTCGTATGGTGCTCTTAGAGTTTTAGCTTAACTAAGCCATGAGGCTCACTAAGTCAGCTAACCAGAATAGCCATCATCTCTTGCATCCGTCGTCGTCAATCGTCTTTCTTACGAAATAGGGATATAATGCGTTGCTTTGCATAAGTTGTCCAGGCACTTCACAAAATGATCGCCACGCCCATATTCAGTAACATACGTATTAAAAATCAATTACGTCACAGCCCAAAATCGTCTGATAGTGAAACTTGTTATGCAGCACTGAGGAGTCAATCTAGCATGCCAATATATCACAAACCTTTAAACTCTTCTTCAAAACTAATGAGAAATCCCATGGTATTAAAATATGGCAGGAACGAACGGGGGCTCGAAACATTTATAAATGATGGCCCTGTGCTTATCCTGACCTGTTTTGCAACAAGGTCAAATTTGGTCACACCTCTTTGATATGCTTATCTCGTATCAGGCCCAAACACGTATGTGTAGTGAGCGTTCGAATGCCCATTGACTTTCTGGTTCAAATTACTCACAAATTCTTGGTAAAAGCCTAATTAATTGGCATAGAGCCTAAACTAAACCAAATGCATTAACGAGCGAAGCAAAAGGCATGTTTAATGTAGAAAGTTTGAAGCATTTCCAATCTAAGATCATTTAAGAAACATTGACGGCTGGTTTTAAATTATATACCAAGAAAACATTCAAGTGATATATTTAATGTAAAACAGTCATATACTGAAAAAGGGTAGTGCGCGCTTATGCATATGCCTTTTGTCGATTTTACCCTGCTTTGTTCTTAGGGGCATGTGCGGTAAATGGACCGAATATGGTAAAGATGACAGGCTTCCGTCTGACTGATATATGTTTATTTTTCTTGCGATTAAGACGGGTACGCACAGTTCATTTAGGTTTAATCAATACTGAGAACAAGGGACAAATCTTGTACATTGTTGCCCATCCATTTCAACAGCATTTTAGCAAAAACAAAAGTGAGTATGATTAGGACATACCACAATCACACACTGCAGACCAACCCACGGCACCGTGAGGAAGAGCCACACTAAACATTTACAGTAACAAGGCATCCGAAAGACAATTAAAGCAAAGCAACTAGCTCTCTTTTCCTCGTGAAGATGCTTACAAAACTAGAATGGACGCAAAGTAATGCATACTAAAACAAAGACAAACACAGAACGCCCACAAACAATGGGAAGTACATTAAACAATATATAAACAACAACTGAACCAACGCCTAAGAACGGACAGCAGCCTAAGCTACCGGGAGAGGGGGGGGGGGCTTAAATGCATTTTAATGGCGCCAAATCTTCGCCCTAGATTATGTTGTTGTTAAAACACAAAATTGTTTAGCTCGCATGGAGGCTTCCTTACTAATGCAATGTATCATCACAGAGAAACAATCAAATAAAAGTAACACACTATTATATAACAAAGAAAATGGACCATGACTCACAGATAGTCAGAGCTAATAAGAACCTCAATCAAATAAAAGTAACACACTATGATAAAACAAAGAAAATGGCCCATGACTCACAGATAGTCAGAGCTAATATAAACCTCAAGTTGAGCTACGGTTGGCCGAGCCAACGAAAAATATCAGGCATCAACAAACGGATTAAAGCTTTACATCAGGAACGTCATTGAGTCTGAGGCCTGACCCAGCGTCGTGCAATTAAAGAGGAAACAATAAACCATGATTTTTACAACCAGGCATGCAGATTTGAAGGCGCTGTTAGATGAAGCATCGTGATAGATTAGCGTATGTAAGAGGCATACCTAATGTGTTTGAAAAAAAAATCCAACGTTTAGAACGTATGTCTGGTGCTTCCGCCATTTTAAGCTGTGTAAGAAGAAAGGAGTATACGTTTTGTAATTTGTGTCTTATTTTTCCTTGAGTGTACAACTTTTAATTGTTGTAAAAAATTTTGGCCACGTCCTGGAACACAAACCTATGAAGAAAGCTGCATTCAGTCTGCATTCAAGAACGACTCCATGGCTTAGACGCACGCCGCAGATGCTCCACTTGCGTAAGACAGAACAGCTTCGTA
Source organism: Loripinus fragilis (assembly GCA_964019695.1). Classification (NCBI taxonomy): domain Eukaryota; kingdom Metazoa; phylum Mollusca; class Bivalvia; order Lucinida; family Lucinidae; genus Loripinus; species Loripinus fragilis. The sequence goes on along the minus strand of CAXHUL010000248.1, from coordinate 6,134 downwards.
CACGCCATGCGCGTTTTCGACGTCTTATTGTCTTTAAATAAAAGCAATCCATTAAAAAACCAGCGCATCTTAAGTTTAACCGGAATTAACGATGAGACGACGAAAGCGCTTTTGTGTGTCAAGCCCTTTAAAATAGACCACATCTTATTCAGTGGCTTCTTTCCATGTGTACACAGAATTGTACTGGAGCTCCATATATTATACGAGCTGAAGAATTGAATTTAAGAACTGAAAAATCTATCCATCCTGGCTCAGATTCGATTGCCGATGTTTAAGGGGCTGATGATTGTGTGTACACCATCTTCGACTCGTTCCATATGCATTACGTTCCTTTGCATTTGATAGAATAAAATATATAAATGTAAATATCGGTTTTAATGTAAAAACATTCGCATTAAATGTTACATGATATATGGGATATATATATATATATGTATATATATACTGGAGAGAAAACATGACGCGTGGGAGATTCGAACCTCACCTTCCCACCTAGTAGTCCAGCAAACTTACCACTCGGCCACCGAGCATGTGAAAATTGTAAATCGCTCGCATATACAACTATTTGTTATGAAGACAGTGTCGGTTAGGACGTACACACTTCATAACTGTGAAAATTACCCCAACGTTTCGCATGACTGCCTGACTAAGCGAGGCGGATCTAGCATTAAAAGTCTTGTTTTGCAGCAAAATACTCATAATATCAAGACTGTTTAATTATAATTTGTGTCCTCCACCTCTTCTTACAGATAAGCCAAAAGCTTTGAAGCGTGACTCTATTTACAATATTGATATGTTGTTCTCGAAAAAAGGGTTTCAGGCATGTATTTACATTTACTATAAAAGCTTTGACATACACATATGTTCCAGCCGGACTGTCTCATTGTACGCATTCTGCATCAATCATTTGAAATAGAAATGCCCAAAGGTCATTGGTCAGAGGTCGTGGTACATCTTTAGTCGGGAACTGCTATCTTGTTGTTAATCGACCCTTACCTGTACGAGTCCAATAAAATACAATAAAAATGAGAAATTAAAGATAAAGTACAAACCGTGTCAAAAGAGTCTAACATGTGTTTAAATTTTTCAGCCTTTAAAATACTTTACATCCATGAAAATAGAGTGTGTCAACAACAGTTTTGCACCGCAGTGAAGAGTGGCTGCGCATCGAGTACCTCTCAACATATAAATGATATTGAAGAATGCAAAAAGTTTTGTATAAACGATGCAAATTGTGAAATGGTGACATTTCGTCCAGATGGAAGCGGCGATTGCTCTTTCTATAAATGTGCACAATGTATACCACCGTCGACTGGTAATAGGGGTGAGCTCTCAGTGTTCTTTTGTGGTACAGGTAAGGATATAGCATAATCACACACACACACACACACACACACACACACACACACACACACACACACACACACACACACACACACACACACACACACACACACAGCCTGAGCATGAGTTATTTTATGCAACCTGGCCCATTAATGAAAGGTGCTGAAATTTATATCAGTCTGTCAGTGTGCAATTGCACAATCTTATCTGGATCAGCATATTCAACACATTGCTCTTCAATTACTGAAATCTTAAACATGTTTGACGCATGAAGCTTTTAACTTGAGCAAAGCCGAACTACCACTCCGATAGGCTCACAGTAGCTATCTAGTGAGGTTGTAGGTCTAATCTCTGGTCATGGCTTATAGTGGCTTTGCGAGCAGCGAAGGCTCTGGCGAGAATACGCATTTGCCACAGTCTTTAATGCGCCTAAGCTGCAAGCTGTTGCAAAAAGTATCAAACTGGCTAATGTCATGCCGGGATGTCATGTAAGATTGGTCATTGTAAGTGATTATTTCGCCGACACATTTCAAGTATTGATTCTAAAAGAATCAGACGGCTCAGAATCGTAGGTGCCGTGCATTCTTTAAGAACATCACAATTAATCCTAGAGAATGTCATTTTGTTGTGCTGTTTTAAAGAACGCGCGCATTTGCAAATAACATGTATGGCTGTCACTAGAATAGATCAATAATCCGTGTCAATATGCAAAATGATTACTTAATGGTAGAGACGTTTGCTTATTTTTGAACGTAGCAAGTGCGTGCTTGCCAAAATAACGTGCGTCGCAATTAAAATGTATTTACGTCATTTAAAGTAAGTAAGGTTGCAAAGATCAGGAATCGATACAATCAAGTACCACACCTGACCCAGGATACCAATGGGAAAGTGACAAACTCACAGAAGACACCACAAACGAGAGCCAAGAGGTCAGCCCTTTCCCAGCAGGTGACCACAAAGCACATATAAACAGACGCGCACAAAACATAGCAAACACAAGACAGAACAAAAACATAAAAGATCCACAAAAGAAGTACCGCCTTGGAACGGTCAGTAAAATATTTTACTGGAGGGCTTAAACCGGTTTAACGGCGCCAACCTCACCCTTAATTCAGATGTGGATCAAGACACATAAATATTTGGTTTGCATGAAAGACCCCTAACTTATCAATGTATCATCTCCTAAAACATATAAATCAAGATATAACAAGGAGATAAAGCAAGGATAAGGACTCAACAGTAAATTAAACTGAATACCGGAGCAAAAGAAATCCAACAGGTAAACCCGGTGGGCCCGACAAACAGCCAAAGCATCAGGCCCCTACCATCTCATCAATAGATAAGTCTTTAAGTCGGAACCATCATAGAGTCTGAAGTCCGACCCACCGGCGTGCAATTAAAGAGGAAAGCACGTTTTCTGCTGATGACGTCGTACCTTCACAAGCCCCAAAATCGCAGAACGCGTCACATATAAGGTACTGTAAATTAGACTTTCTTTGATTGTATAAATATTTTTCATTGCTTTAGTTTTTTATTTTTAATAAATTTTGTTAAATTTGCTGACTTTACAAATACCATATTGTTGTTTCCTGAATTATTTTCTAGATACGTCTGACACGTAACAATATACAGTTTTAAATTGTAACTTCTGTAGATGGTCTTCAGTTTTAAAAGAAAGATATCTGGGGATCTAACCATCTCTTGCAGTAACCATGGAAACAATAAATGTGCCATAAAGAAATGGAAAAATGAGTAACTGTTTCAAATCTACACTTTTAATTCCACATGTATTGCATAGAGTTTTCATACCTTATATTAAATATAGTCAATTGTACAAATTGGAATGTATTGATCTATTATGGGCGTATAAGGGGTCCTTAATAAGTATAATGTCAAACAATTTGTACAAAAAACTGGGCCTGATCTGGGTCTCAACTGTTTGCAAAGGTTATCAGCAGACAACACCAGTTGGCAAAAAGTAAATATCTTGAAGATGTATTATAGTGTATAGACATAACATTTTAATTTATATTATACCGTTTAGCAATGTAATGCTAATATTTTTTGGCCCTTTTTGCTATAAAAGGACCAAAATGGTACAATTGGCTATGCTTATTTGATTGGCTCATAACGAAAATTTGCCAAGATAAAAAATAGTGGATCACCTGACCCCCCCTCCCACCTCTCTATGTATTCATAACTCAGAGATCAAGATAATCGATAGAAAAGATATATGCTCCCGAAATATATGGTTGTTCAATAAGGGCTACAAATTGATATCTCTTACAGTGTTAAAATATGTTTCCAATGATTCCTGCAAAAGAAAATTGCATTATGCTTCGTGTTCGTTAACTCAACCAATCAAACTGTACATAGTTAATACCATATTGTATATATACTATGCACAATAAATTTAGCAATTGTTTTGTATGGGTGAGCCCATCCATATCAGATCTCGAGTTCATTTGCTGTCGTGAAGATACAAGCGCCTATCATCTGACAAGATTTTCCATTTAAAATAAAATACAGAATTACCAAACGCAGCGGCCGTGCTAAAGTGACGTTCAATTTTAAGACTATCGGGTAATGTGGGTATTTCTGATCATAGGGGGAAGCCGAAACCATTTTCAAACGATTGTTTGGTCACTGAAAACCCAAAGAGCATAGGAAATTCTGCAATGTACTGAATTTTCTCAGAAAAATAAGGGACCAAGTTTTCACAAATTGACGTTTTTACTACTGCTTTTACGGTATCGCCTTTTAACGGCGTTTCTAGTCGGGTTTCTTGAACCACAATAACAAGCAAAACTGCTTGCTGCCTTCCAACACATTCAGATAAATACTGTTGAATGAAACATCTCTCACTACTACAGTGCATGAGCCGATAGATTAAAGCTAACGTCACCATTATCTCGCAAATGCGTCTCACCGCTTTTCAGTAACCTTAGGCTTTAATAATCCATAAGATGAGTTACATTGTAAGCCTATGCTAATTTGTAAACTGATTCTCTGTTGAATTGATACGTCAACTTAACATTAGAAGTTTAATCAAATGATGACTATGTTTTGACGTCATTGTTGACAGCTATTCTTTTTTCAGCATGAAATCTCCATCACATCTGTCACATAACCATTATTTTTTATAGGCGTATGATTCATGTGGAAGATGAAAGACCACTAAGCAAAATATCATATGCTTATCATTTAAGCATTACTTACAACGGATGTGATTTTTGCCTACTTACCTTTCTGCAATTCTTGCTCTCCCAAAATGCCTATTTAACGGATTGCGTCTGAAATTTCATGGTTTCATTTGCCTAAGATCCTGTTATCGTCATTGCAATTAAAATTTATCGGCACTGCACAAAGATGAGCACAAAAAATATGCGAAACATAAGAAACTGCTTAACTTATTGTGCATAGTATATGTGTGTTTCCAATTTGCAGACTGCGGTAATCCTCCTACACCAGCTAATGGAGCGGTTACATTAACAAACCATGAAGAAACAACACCGGGGGCAACTGCAACTCAGATGTGTGATATAGGTTATACTCTAAGTGGTACTGCAGACATATATTGTGGAACGGATGGTCTTTGGAGTGACCACCCTGTTACATGTTCATTGATAGGTATGTATCGTATAAATGTTGGTTTCATATGTGCATGTATTTGTACAGTATATGTTTCCACCTGAAAGACATTTGTCATTGACTTGTATCGTCAGACGGCTGTTCCAATTTAAGTGTCACCCTTATGTCTTATGGCAGACTGTTAGTGTTCTGTGGCTCTATATCGCTGGATGATTTTAGTTTTAAAATAGTAAATTTTCCATTTCTTGATGGAGATGTTCTTCGCACCCCACACCTCCTATGGTATATATATATTTCGCAGTTTAGTCGTTTTGCGTGATAATCTAAAACCATACATGATATTTGAAGATTAAAACAAGGCTATCGATATCATACACTTGACAAAACATTACCACAGACAGTTTATTATTAAATACATTATGTTTCAAAATCTCTTCAGCAACAGGGTATATTAGAGCTAGTAGTTTATGGTGATTTAGATAATAAATATAAAAGGATTATTGAAAAACATACATCTAGTGATCAATTCAAAAAGATAATACTTTTGCGAGTGTCTGAATTGGTAAAGTTCCTCAACAATTGTATCGAACACATGCAAGGGAGATTACTTTTAAGGGAAAGAACTCCCTTCTGGAGAGAGCGAATTATTTCCAGTAAGAGGTCATTGGAAAGGGTGAAGGTTGTTTAAGCGATTTCAGAACCTTCTACCAGGACAATGTGGGGCAGGAGTGCAGGCTTTGTGAACGGTGTTGGAACCTACCTACCAGGCACTGTGGTGAAGGGGTGCAGGTTGTTTAATCTGTGTCGGCTGCTAACTCCTGGGCACTGTGGGGCAGTGGTGCAAGCTGTTTAAACAATGTCAGAACAAACCTCCGGGCACTGTGGGGGAGGGGTGCAGGCTGCTTAAGTGGTGTCAGAACCTACCTCCGGCGCACGGTGGGGCAGGAGTGCAGGCTGTTTAAACGGTGTTGGAACCTATCTCCGGGGCACTCTGGGGCAGGGGTGCAGGCTGTTTAAGCAGTTTGGGAACCTATCTCCTGGGCACTGCTGGGCACGGTGCAGGCTAATTTAAGTGATGTCATAACCTACATCCAGGGCTTTGTGGGGCAGGGGTGTAGGCTGTTTAAGCAGTGTTAGAACCTACCTCTGGGGCACTGTTGGTCAGGGGTGCAGGCTGTTTAAGCGGTGTCGGTTCCTAC